>WHYT01016888.1:31352-131263 GCA_009806455.1 Tetrax tetrax
GCTGTTCAGCCTGGAGAAGAGGAGGCTCCAGGGAGACCTTATAACAGCCTTCCAGTACCTAAAGGGGCCTACAAGAAAACTGGAGAAGGACTTTCGACAAGAGCATGTAGTGATATGACAAGGGGTAATGGCTTTAAACTATAAGAGGGTAGGTTTAGATTAGACATAAGGAAGAAATTCTTTACTGTGAGGGTGGTGAGGCACCGTCTCAGGTTGCCCAGAGAGGTGGTGGATGCCCCATCCCTGGAAACATTCCAGGCCAGGTTGGACGGGGCTCTGAGCAACCTGATCTGGTTGGAGATGTCCCTGCTTCTTGCAGGGGGGTTGGACTGGATGGGCTTTTAAGGTCCCTTCCCAACCAAACCATTCTATGGTTCTGAATTCTTACTCCATGGACACAAATCTCTTAACTTGCCCCCTATCCTGAAAGAATCATGGCTGTGAGACTTTCTAACAGCAACAAGGAAAAGGATGTTGGCATGTGGATACCGGCAAACCCATACGCAGTTAAAGCAATGGAGTCAGTATAGTGAAATGGCAAAGACATCAACAATCCACATAGAAAAGTCTCTGGAATTCTTTTTTTTTGTTTTTAAATTTGATTATTTGTATCTATGAACCCCTGCAACTTTTTTTTTTATTCTCTTTCTCCTCCTTTCCCAGTTGAACAATGTGCACATTCAGGGAACATAAGGAAAACTGACAGATAAAGGAAGTTTCCTCTTTTGTTCCTCTGAGACAGAGATGCTGGGGCTTTCTGTGTCCTCTCCATAGGGCCTCCCATGGGAAGGCAGGAACTAAAAGGCTGAGGACATAAGCAGAGAACATACATCTCCTACCCGGTAGTTGACCGAAGTGCCTGGATGAGCAGAGTTTTCATGTCATTCCTCCCTTCTGTTCCCTGTACTGGTGTTCTGCTTCCACATCATCAGAAAATACCTGATACACACAAAATTATCAGTGGTGACCAGCCTGATCTTGAGACACACAAAAGCAGCTACAGAATTCAGCAGCTGAGGACAAAGCGGGACTATTAAAGGTACTTCAAATCCCACACAGTTACCAAGTAACAATTTAACATCTGTTTGAAAATGACAGCTCTTCCTGCAGAAAGTAGGTCATTTCTTCAATGTCAAATTCAGAACAGACCAACCATAGCTGTGTTCACTGAAACCAGTTCCTCCAGCTATCAGGCAGCTCCTATTGCTATCTTAAACTAAAAGTAATCCTTCGCATCTTATTCAAAACCCTTTTAACAACTCAAGAATAGAGGATGTGTTCAAATCATTCCTTTATCTCCAGGGATGACACAGGACTACACCAAGGGCTGCCCGGGGACATCACCTGGGTGAGGGTCACAGGAGACCAAACTTAGCTCAAGTCTTCCAGACTTCCTTCTCCGACCTAAAACCTCAGCTCGAATCCTCGCGCAGAGCCTCGGGCCATGTGCCCGGCTGGGAACTGCCGCAACGGGAATGCCCTTTACGAACAATGGGCAAAAAGCCCGTCACCAAAATTAGTAGGGCTCTACCCAAGCCCAAAGAGTCTCCTGCAGTGCAATTTAAAAACAACCTCAAAAACAACTCTGGAGGAATGATTATGGCCAGCGCACAGAGGCTGGTTCTCCGCGCTGCCGCCTCCCCTGAGGTCAAACCAATAGAAGTAACCTTCACAAAAAAAGTCAGGCCCAAAGCTATTCTGTACAAAGGTGACTTTTTCTTGTCCTCTGCAATGCTGCCTCAAATCCGAGCGAGAACTATTTGTCAGCGACACAACCTCCCTTCTTCCCAGCGGTGCCAGAGAAGAGACAAGTCTGTCAGATTGGTAGGACGATACAGGAAAGCACGAGTGACTTCACTACGTGACGTCACGTAACACCATGAGAGAAAAAACTCACATTTTAAATCTGGCGTTATAAGTTTGGGCTCCTGACCACATAAAGTCTTCCTTTGTCCTTTCCCTCTCAAAATGGAAAACGTGCACCCTGTATTGTTATTCCTCTTGCACAAACCCCAGCGCTTTGCTTGCTGGAGCGCTGGAGACACAGCCCACCCTTTCCTTATCCCGGTGGTGGGTAGCTCGCTGCTGACGGCGATGAATCACAGCTGCTCTTCAGAAATTCACTCTGATTTAGCACGAGCAGCGTAGCATTTGAGTACCTGAACAGGTCTGACTCCTCACGTCAGCTAATGAGCTTTCAGTGGAAGCTGGATGCTGTTATTAATTACATCGAGCTACACCCTGCTTCTGACAAACACCTATTCCATCCTGTGTTTGCTTGACCGAAGGTGACAAAGATGATTTTCTTGGAAAAAAACCAACTTCAAAAAAGCATTTCCCTCCTGCTGTCTTCATGCACCATATCTGATCAGCATCATTTCCCTGTGCTGTTAAACGTCAAGTACTTTTGTTATGTGTACACTTATTTTTTTCAGCCTCCAAAGCAGACCGAAGGAGCTTGGGAAAATGACTTATTAATTGTACTCATCCTCCTCTGCTTGGAAAAGTACTTTTTGCCTCTTCCATATGCTGCACTAATATTTTGTTACCTATGCACAATACTTTGGACTCGATTTTCGTCCCGTATTGTGGTAGTTCTGGTGCAGCTCCCAGTTAAGCTACGGAAATGTGTGTGAAAGGGGTGTCACACCCACTACGTGCAGCAGTGGCTGCCGACAGCCGAAGAAAAGGCTTTGATGTGGGAATGGAGGAGTCAGTGGGTGAAACTCATGGTACTGGGCTGCTCATGCATCCTAGGGTGGGAAACGAAAGCAGAGCTGTTTCTGACTTTTCACTAGCCAAGAAGCAGAGTTACATTTGCTGCTGGTTGAGCGGGACCCATCCACAGATCAAGCATAACATCAATAGCAGCGTGCCTCTTTCTTCTACTTAAACTTTGAAGAACCACCTGTGCAGGCAAGAAAACAATTTAGATCTTCATGCCAACGGAGCCTGCAGTCTGAGATGATGCTCGCTCTACTCTGCTGGAGTGGGAGTAAGTCCTGAGTGGGTGACTTTTTAGGGCAACAGTTCGTCACGCTCAGAGCCTGCCAGGACCTGCAGGAGGATGGCATAGCCCTGCACCGTCAGAGAACCCCACATCCCCCACGGTTCTGGTCTCAGTTTCAGACACAAGGTAATTAAATGCTTTCAGTGAGTTAGCAAGTTACATAAACCCAGCCTCTTGGAAGACACTGCCAGTACACAGAGAGCAGCGAGAGCACTACAAACCCACACACCGGTTTGGTGCACTCTGACTTCTTGATAAAGACAAGCTCCTGGACTCAAGGCAGTTGAAGCCACTGGCTCCAAAAGTTTGGTGCCTTCCTGCCGTGCAACACACAGCAATCAAGACTGCCCTTGTGCAAAGCAGGCACATGCATTCTCCTGCACAGCAGTTTCAGTCTGACAGCAGCAAGCAGGAACACCTTCCCCTGCTTGCTCACCTCTCCGGCTGCACCCAGAGGCCACTGCCCTCCGTGCTCTAAGGCAAGCAAGCTGGGACGGAAAGCAACTTCTAGATCTTTCCTTTCCACTGCTGTCATTTCCAGATTGCGGCATAGGCAGATTTTTCATTTAATGTTAATTGTCTCAGGCCTCTGCTGTAAGGACTGAGGTGGTATTTTTTCCTTCTTCCTTGAAAGCCCCCAAACAGTAGGCAAAAGGCATTTGGTCCAGATAAAAGAAGATATAAGCTTGAAGTGACTCTGTAAATACCAGAACATCTGGGGGATGACAATGATCCAAAAAGATGAGAACAGGCCCTATCACCAGATCAGCCCAAAAGCACAAGCCAAGGAAAACACCAAGTCACAGCTATGAAATTGCCAATTCATGTTTCCTTCTTTAAAAGTAGAGAGGCAAATAAAATAGTGAAAAGTGAAGGAAAACATCATACAAATGGGAATACGATCTAGAATAAAAAATCTATAATGTAAATAAGAAGTGGATAAGTGATCTGTTGAGCTTTTGGGCCTCCAGAAAGGAGAAGGATGCTGACGGTACCCGCAGGGCGCCCTGCGGCACACACAAAACCCACAGAAGGATGGCCTAGTGCCTTTACCACGCACGATGCCGCAGGAAGCATTAAGACTACTGATGAAGGATGTGATTTAAGCTGTGTGCAGCACTGTCACTCCTCCTGTTTCTCTGTCAGGCTGCAGAAAGGAAACTAAATGAGCTCTTAAAACCACCCGGTCTCAGTCAGCCCTCCCCCAGACTGTCAGGTTTCTGTGAAAGCCCATTGCTCCCTGGGGTCATTTTCACTGCACTTCAGCTCTTCCAGGAACTCAGACACGCTGACAGCAGTCCCTCCTCTGCCAGATACCCAATCAGAGCACCGAGGGACATTTTTCTAAGGAAGCTAATTGAACATGTTTTATTCAAAAGAGAAAAAAAAACAAACACAAAAACCCAACCAACACCCACTGCTTTGCTCTACAGGCAAATTCTATGAAACACAGGAAACCCAGAGGGCAAGATGCTAGGCACAGGATCAGCTGAAAATATTGTTTAGGGAACCAGACAAAGCTGATGATGAACTTCCCCTGGTGTCTGGAAGGGCTATCAAGACCCACACCTGGCCTACAACTTACACCTTGTCAAAGGGGTGTCTCGGGTTGGGGATCAATGCCTGGAAAAGGGGTATGGTGGCAGTTTTATACACACTGTTCAGTGTGAGCTGTGGGGCAAAAAATGACTCAGAATTCACCACGTGACAGGAAATGCTATTCACACCCCTTAGCAGTGATTATTAGCACAGCAAAGTGGTGGAAGCAAGGCCAAGGACACCGAGCACACACTCTTTATTTGCAGAGCTCCAGCTGCCCTCTCTGTACTATAACAGCTCGTAAAGCAACTACTTTCCTGTTGCACCAAGGCTCTGAAATTAATCCCAACATTACAAGGACATAGTGCACTGCAAAGTCACACTTTGACTACCTGAAAAGCGTGAGGGGATACACCACTAGGATATGCACGATGACCCCATTCAATCCCACCTATACTCTACCATCCCACTCCTAAGTGGAAGGCTACCTCAGAGGGACCAGCGCAGGCATGGGGCTGAATAGGAAGGTGCTCATCAGGCACCCGGGGATACAGGGTCCCGCAGAGAGCTACACTGCTCTTAGGACCCAAGCTGGTATCACCATGGCCGTGCACTGAAAGAAGCTCAAATCGGCTCTGGTTTGAGCAATTCATTACTAGGCAGCACCTCTGAACTACTTTCAGTTCACAAGGAAGTTAGGGAGTGAAACACACTATCCATAAATATTGGCTGGGCAGAATGCAAACATTATTGCTCACTTTTTAACATTATACTGGCTTAGGCTCTTTGACTTAGCCTCTGTTCTCTCCAAACTTCTTCCAGATAGTCCATGCAACAGGAGAATAAACTAATAAGTGAGAAGGCAAACAAATAGTGAGAGATCTGCAGTATCAGGAGGGAATTAATACATTGGCACTAGATCACGTTGCAACCATATAGCGCTGTGAATACCTTTGGAAGCTTCCCATCCACTGCTGAGCAAGAAATCTGCACGGGCTTTCCCCAAACCCCACTCGAGAGCCATTTCAGGGAAAAGTCTCTTCCAACAATAGCGCCAATTTCAGACTGGACAGATGTCTCCTATGGCTAACGAAACAGGGAGTCTCATGCCTTCTGCACCCTTCTTAGGTCACCACAAAGAGATGGGGACAGTTTTTAAAAATTAAGCTGCAACTATTCCCACTTCTTCCCAGCTGCTCCTCACTCCCTGCGGTGCCAGTCCCTGCTGCCAGCCTGCAGGTTCCATGGAGCCCAGCGAGTAGGATTTTCCACTGCAGCTCTCGGCATGTCAATGTGGCACAGAGAACACCCACGAAGAGGAAGGGCAAAAGCTGCTTTGCTCTAGTAGCCAAAATAGCATGTGGCACAATTCCCTTAGCCAAAGTGCCATGGAAAGCCAGTCCGAGTGGCAGAGAACACAGCCATGTGCAGATTCTCAACCTCAGGCATTGCTCATCACTTGCAAGGAAACTTGCTCAGGCAGGAGCAAGTTATCAGGAGATAACTACGCGTTTAATGTCTGGAAGAAAGGGGGTTTCTCTGTCAGCACAAAGGAAGTACAGCAGCAATATATTTCTATGTTTAGGGGTAGGATACATTTGCTTTAGGATACTAGTTTCCTATAGGAAAAGCAAGATGATCATCTTCCTTATCCTTCAAATTAGGTAACAAATTAATAAAAAGTGACTGATCAATAGCTACTTTGAGGAAGCACTGCACAGCTTGTTTCAAAGCTAACATTGAGACTTGTTTCACCTTTTGGAGACGCACATAATAATCAAGTTATGTGCTAATTTCAAACCATCTTTCCTAGAGGGAAAGTAAATACAAAATGCAACAACAGATGGATCAAAAATCACACAAGACTTTACAAACAAAAATGGCAATTGCTCTACTACTCTACCACTGATCCGTGAAGGCAGCAAAACGTTTCTGTCATTAAAACCACCCCCCTGTCTTGGCAGTAAGTAACTTTTGAAATGCAAGTTTTGCTGCTGCTGACATTGCATATAATGTGAATAATGGCGTGTGGCACCTGCACCTATTTATGCCAGTTGCAGCAATGGAAAGAGAGAGAAGCAATAGATTTCGCTTTTGGTTGATTTCATATAGAACTTCTTGGCTTCCCTCAGCTCCATCCTGTCCCTTTGCTGCAGCAAAGTAACAAGTCACAAAACCAAGAAGTAGCCTGTGTATTTTAAACGTGTGCCTGCATCCAAAAAGAGAATATTTGGTGAAGGAGGAAAACATGGAGACATGAAAGAAAAAGCTACTTACACTGTTCTAGCTATGTTCAGGCACAATGAAGACATGCTAGAAGGCCCAGGAATAACTCCATTAAAGCCAAGCATCTACAACCAACCTGAATATATTGCTCTCCCAGTCCCTCAAGGACTTTGCACCGAAGGGTAACTAAAAAGAAACTGAATCTTCTAGGAGAAAAAGGAAGATTCCAGATGAATAGCCTACAGGTAGTCTTTGAAAGACGGCTGCTGTGTGCACTCTCATTCGTCAGACGCTGCATCAGCTACACACCAGCAAAAACTCAGGAGACCATGAAGCTCCTGACAAGGAGCCACCCTTACTAAGCATTTACCCTTGTAGTATGAAAACACAACAGGGAGGAAGCAGCACATACAAGGAGGTGGGTGGAGGGAGGGTGGACTCTGGAGGGCCCGAGTTCAGGATTTCAGATGTTTCCATGTGAGGAAGAAGCGTGCAGGACCCCCTCCATGCCCGGGGCAGGGAGGATGCTCGCAGTGTGGCTGGCAGAGCTGCTCCTGCCTGTGGCACTGGGAGATTCCCAGGTTCTGGTTTGGTCACCGGGCCCACACCCCCACCGTGCCTTCCTTCCATGCACCCTGATGGTTGCAGCCTCTGCTTGCATCTTCACAGAGCACATGAAGCTATTAGAGGGAGATTATCCCAGCACAGCACTGCAACCCTTTTGTTATCTTTCTAGGAAAGAGCTAAGCCTTTTGATCTCCTACCAAAAACTAAAAAGCAAATTAAATGTTAATGAAGCCTTAATAAAGAGCTACTCTTCTGCATTTTAATTAGTTGTTCACAGAAACCAAATACATCTAATAGGCTAAGAAAATGAAAGGCAACAATGAAGTTGCTATGACTTTGATGGAACAGCTACCCCGGTAGCACAATCCTGTGAATCCATTAAGTCTTTTACACGAAGAGGAAGAACAGCTGCCTCCCCTCCCAACACAAGCTTATGCTTCTTCCCAAACCAAGGGCATATGCGAACTGAACAGATTTTGCTAGCTCTCATTTCATGAAAGTTTCTCCACAGTGGAAAAACACACAGGGGGGAAAAAAATAGCAAGGAGCAAAGGCTCAAAACCAGTAACAGAAAATCTGATCAAACACTTGAATCAGAATCACAACAAATACATGAGAAGAAAGAGGTTTGTGGGCTGACTGATGCCTTTAAAAAGGCATTAAATGTAAAAGCAAAGAAGCAACCTGCTACGATGTCTGGGGGAAAGCTGATGGCATTCAGCGAACAACCCCAGACAACAGAGCCCTTGCTGGCTGCAGCACAAGGTGTCACAGCTGTGGCTGTCAGCTCGTGTCAAAAAAGAGCAGCAAAACTCAGGGGCAGAGCTGGAACAGAGTTCACAGGACTTTTCAGAGAGTAGGACTAGACTCAAAATAGTGTGCAGAATGATAATATCCCAATAAAATTCATGGCACTGATGATGTCAAGGCCTAAGGGACCCGTCTGGTGCGGCCTAGGACAAGGCCAAAAAACGTGACTCCTCGCCTCCTCTCTTTGAACAACTCACAGCAGCTCAGACCACCTCTTGCAGGAAAGCAACCCTTCCATGTGTGCCCTACACAAAACCAGAAAGAGCAGGCACTATCTGCTACAGTGTCTTATAAAAGTATCTTGGAATCCAATATCCAACTTCAACATTTCCTCTCCTCAAATCTCTTCTAATTTGAAGCTGACCCAGAGCAACTCAGTAACCACATGCAGAAGATGTATTTAAAGTCTGGGACTGTGAGAAATGCACTCCTCCCAGGCTGCCAGCAGCGTGTGAAATAATTTTATCTTGTAAATAGGCAGTAAGAATAACATTAATTTGTCAGTATCATGCTGAGCGTTTTCCTTAGAAGCTCTGCACAGCTTGGGAGAAAAGTTCCTGTTGTCTCCTGCTTGGGAAGGAGGGAGCACTTGGCAGGCCTGAACCCGGAACAGGCAAACAAATGACGAGAGCCATGGCACTGGGGAGCCGAAAGCGCGGGACAGCAGCACAAGCCAGGCTCACCCTCAGTTTGCTGCTTCTCGTTTTATTTATTCAAGGTCATGTGGTTGTGGGAGGTTTCAGAGTCTCGAAATCTCTGTCTGAGCTTCTGGCACCCTCTCTGACTCCTACCAAGGAGATGATGACTGATGGCGGGATATTTTGACCTTTTAACTCCATCTCCCTTTTCTGAATTCCTGTGGTCACTACTGGTATCTCCTGTGTAGCAAATTCTTTCTCTCTCCCCCTCAAGAAGCCAAATTACTGTAGTACAGTTCTGAGCCAGGCATAAATCTCCACGCCCTTGTGCCTCTGGTAATCTTCCCAGTCCCATGGCGCGACTCCAAACTTTTGCCCCCTGCTGCTGGGGAGCCCCAGGCCACTGGACGAGCTCTTTTGCCATCCTTGGAATGGCAGCGAGAATTCCCTGAAGCGTCCCGCGGGGCTCGGGGCCGCGTTTCCCAGAACTGGTGGCTGCTGACTCGGCTCAAGCTCTTCCTAGAACCAGACGCTGGGCCGTCGCTTACCCCCCTCGGGCGGGGGACGGGGGGAAGAGGGGCAGAGGAGGGGGAGGGAGAAGGATGAGAGGAAAGAGGCTACATTATGCAGACCCTTTAGCATTCTAGACATTCCCCTCTCCTTTTTCACTTAAATCCCAGGAGGATTATTTTTACCTTAAGTGCTGGAAAGTGCAGGGATGAGCCCAGCCGCCCAGCAGTAGCTCCCACCTCTCCCCCAGCTGCCCTGCCTGGCACTGCCTCGCTGCTCCTGCCATACCTCAGGTTTGCTTTCAGTAATTCCAGCTCCTGGAGTTGAAAATGACTCCGCAAGAGGCAGCAGCCGTGCCTAGGTATCACCGCGAAACTGCTTTCCAAGCGTCAGCACACAGTATACCAGGAAACATCAGCGGTAACGGACATCACTAAGAAGGAAATTTGTCGCACAACAGTGAGGTTTAAACTAGGCTAAGCCTAGCACAGGCGATCTGTGCTGGGAATGATCTCCATTACCAACTCCCTGTACGGTGGCTGTGTGCGAAGGCCGTGTTCCAGCGCACTCACGTCACCACACCTCTGACAGCGCGCTCATTTTATGTAACAGCTTTTCCACGTCATGGCTTTCTCAAGCATTCACATCAGAGCCACCTCGGCTCCCAAATCACTCTACGAAGCTGTACATACAGCCCACCACACACCTAGCTGTAACATCTACTTCCAGGGGATAGATGCCCAGAGTGTGAGCCAGACATGTCTGGGACCAAATTCTTCCCTTAGCTAATCACATGCAATTTCTCTTGCTTCAAGAAAACTGTGCCAAGGTGATAGAGAAAGAATTTGGCCCAGTTTGGCTTCTCCCCAGCATAGCATTTAGCTGTAGATAGACTTAAGGTTTTCAGAAGAAAGCTCTCTGAGCACCTGGCTGAAAAATAAGAGCCAGAAAAGCCCAGAACACGGTGGATGAAAATTAGGCGCTGAAAGGAAGTAAATAAACTAAATGGGCTTCCCTGCTCTGACAGCACACGTTTTTCCTTCAGTCATTGGCACTGCAATGAAAGGTGATGATATTGCTCCATTTACAGAGTTTTTCCTGGCCTGTCCCCAAGGCCACAATATAGTGTGTTTATTTGGTTTTCATAAGGTCAAAGAAGCATATTTGGGTAACACAGAAAGTTCACTATGGACTTTCACCTTCGCGATCTTAAACCAAGTGTGACAGTTGCAATGAAAAATATTTACTGCTGTTTACAGATGTTAGTGGGGGCTTTTGGAAGAGAGACTGCTTTCAGTCTCATTCCACATCCTTCTCAACAGCTTTTTAAAAAATAATTTATTACACTCAAGAGGAAGAAGAAGAAAATATCAAGATGTAGACTTTACAACGTTCCCTGAACACACTGCTGATCCTCTCAAGCCACTGACTGCAGACAAGTCAGGCACATCCCCGGAGTTATTCACACTGCTCTGTGTGGCAATACGTGCTGGTATTATGGATCGCGTACCTGAGGCTACTGCGCTCACTTTAAATAGGTGGGCAGAAGCTGCAGTGAGCAAGTCGTGTAAAACTGCCTTCTCCATGGGAGCCAAAAAAACCCTGGCATGGCTTATCAGCTTGCTTTATCTGGAAGCCTTAACGTGCTGGAACTGTGTGTACTTACACACCCTGCGCTGCGGTTTGTAAAAACAGGCCATCAAGCATGTGGTCTGTCCTACTCGCCACATTCCCAAACTCCACAGTCTGTTCGGTGGTAGTCCTTTTTCTCTTTGTAGTGGCCACAGAAACAGCCAGAAACCAAAAGGATCAAGAGCCTGACACTGGCCCACAACTTGGTCTCACTTTTCCAGAAGGAACAACTGCAAAAGAAACTGTCCCACCCTACACAGGCAGAGAACAACAGGCAAAAATCCACACTCCTGAGACACTTCCAGAGGTCAGAACCTGTCAGGTGGGGAAGGACAGGAGACATGAGCTGATGCTGAAGTCCCACCAACACTGTCTTGGGACAAACCTGCACTGGCTTTGACCTAGCAGCACAATTACTACCGTGACCACAGAAGAGTCTGACTTCCCTCAGATCCAAGGCCCTTTCTGACACAGAAAGAGAAGAAGAGATGATAAAATATGCACCCGTATTACCAGAGACATCATCAAGCTGTCTTACACCAATAGCTTTCAAGCTGCAGTCCTCAGAAGTTGGAGATTTCCATGGATTACTGCTGACATCCATGAAAGATGACTAATTAGAGGAAGCCTACTCTCGGGAGGACTTTCTAATGGAAAGTTTTGAGTTACTTGTGTCGAAAATGTTGACAGCTGGTACCCTAGATGATGAGTTGCAAACAGTCTGAGTCTTTGAATGCCTTGGGTTGACAGGTGATGCTCTTCCTCCTCCCACCTGCGTACTGAGATATACTCACTCCTTCCTAGCTTAGCTCCTCCTGTTAAGTTCCAAGCATCTTCCTTTAGTAATCATGTCTAAAACTGAGACTACAATACAACAGATGCTAAACTCTCCCTATTTTCTTTCTATTTAGAAAACCAGCTATTTTTTATCCTCACTCTTCACTCCAATTCAGCTAGCCAAACCAGCGAAGTTTTGAATCCCAGCAGCAAAATACAAGAAAAACAAAATAGATGCCATTCCACCCTCCAGGCAATGCAGAAGTGCACAAAGTGAGCGCATAACCCTCCCTTCATGTACTGATCTCTGAATACAGAGTGTACCGTCACTGCTGCCAATTTGCACACACAGCTGTACTCAAGTTTAGGAAATGGTTGCCCTTAATTCCTTCTCCATAACTTTAATTGTGTCACTGCTTTGTCTAGCCTACAACAGGACTGCAGAGCTTCCACTTTTTCTCAGAGAACGGCTGACGAGCTGAACAAGACGTTCCTTTCTAACTTCTTCATTTTGGATGTACTGCTTCTGCAGCCACGAAGGCCTAACTGTACAAACTATAAATAATACCTAATCCTCAAGATGGTGATTAAACTTGCTCATTATTGCAACAGCATCAGACACCTGCCGCTGACATACATCCCAGGTGATGGAAGTGTAAGAAAGCAAGCATCTAGGAGAGAAGAGCAGGTCTGCAATGGGCTTTAGGAACTACCCCCGGAATTCCTGATGAGCCAGTGATGAATTCGCCCCCGGCACAGAAGATGCAGTTGCTCGTATCACAACCAGCCCTCGGTAGCCCTGCCAAGGACAGCAAGATGCTGTAAACGTTCCTTGAGGTCAAAGCAACCCCAGCTGTACTGTAGGCTCAGCAGTTTTCAAAAAAGCTCCTGCACATTTACACACAATGCAAAACACAGAAAGGAGAAAGCAGTCTGACATTAGCTGGTGCCTTGGAAATTCAATAATCCACAGAACCAAACGTAAAAACCATACCAATTCACACACTTTTGTTGCTTTCTTTCACTCATTTTATTCAGGGCATATTCCACTCACTCTCTTCTTTCACAGTTGCTGTTTTCACCCTTTTCACTCTCTGCATTCTCCACTCTTTCTTTTTAAAATAAAGTAGCTCCTCAGTTGATTTCTAGACTTCACAGATTCCCTCAGCTCTCATGTCTTTTATCACACCTGCCCTCTCCATCTTACCTTGCCCCTGTTTTCTTGTAGTCCCAACATAAAGGCACAAACATATTCTAAACTAAAAGGAACAGCCCCTGCAAATGCAGTCATTTGCCTGACCTCATATCACTGCATGGTTAAAAAAAAAAATTAAAAAACAAAGCATCTTTCCCTTTCTTGCTGTTCTCCATGCTCCTCCCTATTTCTTCCAGGTTCTCAGAGTTCGAGCACAAAACCAACTGAGAGTCTGCCCAAACAGACACAGCTCATTTCCCAATTAATGTCTCCAGCCACAGCTAAGGTAACCGCTGCGTTCTTCTAGCAAACCACCCATGGTTCACCTCTCAGGACTTCATTCTATACACACCACCAGCAAGTATTTCTGCACAGCTAGCACAAAATGCAAAGCCATTTCCCACAGAGCTGGTTTCCAAATAGGGTTTTGATTGCCATGATTTGCCTTTATCAATACTCAGAATTCTATTTTCCACTTGTCTGTTCTCATCTCCCAGCTACAACTATCATAGCTGGGCAGCCATGCAATTTATCACACCAGTTTCCCCTCTACTGTGACTAACTGCAGTTCGCCAGCGGGGTTGCTAGGACCAGGACTTGGGCAAAAAAAAAGCCCCTTGAAAGCCTGATCCAAGCAAACTGCATCAATACTCAGTGCTGGCAGTGTGCCACTGCTAATTACTCCACTGCCGATCAGTTTATCAGAAGCACCCAGCCAGCGTGCTCATCTTTCAAGTCCTCTCCTGTGTCTCCAAGTGCCCCACCTTGCTGTCCTTCCCTGCCAAAACATCTGGGTGGCCTCTTCTCACCGTGCAGTTCAAAGAGATGACAAAGGCTTTATGTAACAACTTAATATAACCTCTAATTAAAATACAGTGGAAAACAGAGCGAGAAACCATGGTTTAGTCTGAAGTGTTAAGATGCTTCAGGTCCAGATCAAAGCATCTTCTCTGTTGCTCAACAAGGAAACACTGAGCTAGTGCCAATCTGGAAGGGCAGAAGACAACTGGAACAGTGCAACATTGGAGAGCTGCATGCATTCTCCTCCCTTTCTTAGGAAGGCTAGGGAAGTTAAACTGGATCCAAGAACTCTTTCTTCCCCATTAACACTCATCTGCCTCCCCTTTTTTTGCAAGACAGTCCCTCCCATCCTCTTTCCTGTGGTCACTTCAGCCAGCAGCCAGGCTGTTCCAGGAAATCAGACAAGAGCAGAGCAGAATCGCTCATCTGCCAACCACCCAACCGTACAGCGGGGCAAGAGATTGTCAGAGGAAACTCATTTTTTAAAAAGAAGTTTTTTACTGCTTCTTGGGACCTGGCTTCTGTGTAGAATGACACACAAAGAAACTCTTACAACACACAGACAGTGAGGAATTCAGATTAGGGAAGTACAGAGAGACGCAGAGACAGCTGTGAACTACGCTTGAAAACTTGCAGATCCTCAAGCGCATGGTGTAAGATGAGAGCAACAGGCTTTTACTGGGAACTAGGAGGAAAAAACCGTCTCTTTTAAATCATCCTATTCCAGGAGCTGCCAAACACTCAGTTTAATTATTTTTTTTTTGGGGACACACAATCACCATGATTTTAACACTCAAATTTGAGGTGAGAGGGGGAAGTAAGTGACCGCCAACATGGCAAAGCAACTCAGATCTCACCAGGGACAGTTTGGAGTAACTGCCTGTGAACGGAAAACATGAACTCATGTATTTTAAAGGGGTGAATCTAACTCAAAAATATCAAAACCCCAAAGAGCTATAAACTCTCACACCATTAATATCCCATAGGCCTATTTTCAATACTTCTATTCATATCACATGCATATGTAAAAAGAGCGTCAATGCACTTTCATGATCTTAAATCTCAGGAGGGTTAAATAAGAGCTGGTGAAAAAGTCCATAACTGGACCAGTCTGAGTGGCAGTACTGCCTTGTGCAGTGTTGGGAACGCTTATTTACAGCTCGCTCCCTGCAGCCACCCTAAGGAACAAGTGATCAGGGATTACAACTCACAGGACTCTGAGACAAACTTGCATTTGATTTACTGAGTAAAGCTTTCCAAAGCTGGTCATTGAGCTCCCCTTCATCTCCTCCTGGCTCATTTGCAGCCAAATACAGCTACACCCGAGAGTGCCTTTGCCATCCTGTCCAGAGGCTGAGATTTGGCTCCTAAACTTACAAAGGCTGCACAGTGTTCATAAGTGCATAAGGCAAATATGCACTGACCTGAACCGCAGAGCTAGGAAAGAGGAATAAAACAGAAAATATGGGACAGTTTACTACAGGTTTGGACCATGACTCAACAGTTCGTGAAGTCTGCCCAGCAAAGGCTGTCAACCTGAAACTGGTGTAAAAATAGTGTCTTTTTTAACAAATCCAGAGCCAATCAAAACTGTGTAACAAATCCACTGAACTTCAGGTCATTACCACATTGTGTTGCAACATTTTGAAACTTCCCAGAACAAAGCTTTCGTCGCCATTTGCGCAAACCAGAAGTATCCGCTGCTGTCACCGCAGTGAATTCCACGTACATACACACAGCTGCAGAGACCATCCCTCCTTACCAGGAGGAAACGGTACTTACTGGAGCATCTACACATGCGTGCAGCCACACAGAAACACAGCACGCTGCATGGGTGTATGAAATTGTACCAGCAAAAGCTTCAGTAAGAGAAAGTTGCGGTCATGAACTCGTCAAAGCAAAGAAACAAAACAAATACGTAGGGTAGCTCTTTGGGGAAGAGGGCAGGGAGGATGAGGAGGCTGCAGATTAGATTTTCCCTGGGCTCTGATGACTTTATGGTAGAGACAGGTGAAGTGAAACCTGACCAGGGTAACTTTAGCCAGAGAGAGTGAGATAGAAATAAACAATATTATTCCTGGAAAGAAGGGGTAGTAGCTGTCCCTCTGCCAAAGCGCACTCCCGTCCAGAGCCTATTAGCTGCGGATTCCTTTCTGCGCTCCACCTCCGAGTGTCAGGGCAACGGTCCCAGGTCTTGACGTCAAAGCTGCCTTTTGTTTGCTGCGCAGACTTTCCCCTTTTGCGGGTTTAGCAGAGCGAGGCATGGAAGCAGCTGGGCAAAGGGCTCTATTCTGGCCAGATCTGCAAACTCGATGCAAGCTTCCAAGGAAATTCCTCTCCCTACACTACTAATTTCAACCTTTCCAGTGGGAAAAAAAAATAAATTAGTTCAGTATGTCTAAACTGGTTTACGTCTACATTGTCCTTTTGCTAACATTTCCTTTGATTCATGCACTGTATCTTATCTGTTGAGGTTTTATCTTGCATTATTGAGACTGCAAGAACTGCCAAGCAAGGACTCTTTCCATAAGCATACGACAAGACTGTAAAATGACTTCTTGGACTATCAGATATATTTGGAGAATATCCTTGCAGAGACAGGGGGATAAACTCCCAGTGTTCCAGCACAGGATTCAGGAACGTCAGAGGAGGAAGGAAGGATAAGACCGGCTGCTATTACGAAATCCTTCCACCGCTCTGAACTTGGGACAGCTAGAGCCAAACCACTGGTTTCCAGAGCTAGCAGAGGAGCCTCTTCTCCACTTGCCACGATGACTTGGGCACGTACAAGCCATCTCTTACCCTCCACATCCATCTGACAGCCTGCCCCAAAAGACAAGCGACCCTGTGGGAATACAAGAGGGGCCTAGCAGGCCTCTCCTGCTAAAGAGGCCCTTTATGATACAGTTACAGCAGTCACAATAAGATTATGACACTCCTAATATAAATTCAACACTTTTATATCCTATAGCTTTTTTGTTTAAAGGCCAAAGATTGCAGGTCAATAAAGAGCGGGCAAAAAGAAATGGAAAAATGCAGTCACATAATACACAGAAAAACGGGCATGGTAATCAGCTGCTATTTCTGAGAGGAGATGTCAGTCTTTTCACATGCTCAGAGTTAAGATCTGACCACATTTGTAATCCTTCCTTTCAGCAGCGATAACCCTGACGCTCGCTGGGATATTCCGCAACAGGGCCTTCCTATTCCCCTGCTGCTGAGACTCCCAAAACCATCACCCTCCACCCAAAGCAGAGGCCAATGCTCTTACTCCTGTTCTCCAAACACCGATGTGTTGCAGGATTTCCTTTTCTCCCCTTCTGAAAGCTTAAAGCCAGGGAACATTTGGTATCTTTCTCAAACTAGTATTTTACAGTGATTCTTGCATGAGCACTGTTGCTGGCTTTGTATGCCTCTAACGGAGTGGAAAAACCTGACTCTTATCCCTGGCCAAGGCACAGGGACACTGCTGCTGGGATGCAGCATTCCTAGGCTGTTAGCGGCTAATGATGAGCAGCGTATGCTCCTGCTAGTGAGAAAAACCAAGGGGAGGGAAAGAAAGAAAGAAGACAAGATCTGTCTTTCATCTCTGCTGTCAGAGTAGCAGAAAACTACACGCTCAACCCAGGATGAAGCATTTCACCCCTTGTGAAGCGTTAATTTGCGAGGCAGAATGCAAGTTGCCTGCATCTCAATGGAGCCTGGTCATCCCATGGCATCCTACTGACCTGTACAGAAAGCCAGGCTTCCCAAAGAACCAACCCACGTTCAGTTCCCTGGAACAACTTCTTCACTAACTATTGTAAATCTTTATTCAACAACGCGTGTCCTGGGCAGGAGGAAGGAGTCTCAAGTGGAGTCTCATACAGCCACTCTTCTGTCTTTCAGCCAAACTACAAGCACACAAACATGGAAACCAGGTGTCACATCTGCTCTCTTTTAAGGTCCTTACAGTGTTTTCAGAGAAGTCATACTAAACAAAATGGAGAGGCCTGTTCGTTTTCACTTGTTCTCTAACAGCAGGGAGACACAGGCTGGCAGGTCAGTAGGATGAGTTTATGTTACCGACTTACAAGCGCAGATGGGTGGTGTCAGAGGCAGATGTCAGGAAGTCCGCCAGCTGCTGCAGCCTGATCTAGAGCCCTGCATGGGAGTGCTACACCAAAGCGGGCTCTGACTTTCTATCAGCGTGTCCTAGAAAGGCACACTGCCAGTCAGGTCACCCTGGAGATAAGCAGGACATTTCAGGCCTCATACAGATCCTTTCTCTAATATAAAGGCTTGACAAAATTGAGTCCTGGGGATGACTAGCAACTTGAACTCAATTTATGTCACACGGTGAGCTCTAAAACTAGGCTGTGATGCAGAGAGAAAGAATATTTCCAGGTATTGAAGAGACAGCAATTCCAGTAACTCAGCACCCCCTCCCACTCCACCAAAGTAGGTGAGCGAGCGACACGAGGCTTATTCCAGGCGCTCTGAACCCAGGAGTCACGTCTTAAGAAATCAATAGACTGACACGCAAGTAGTAGGGGTGTCAGGGCGGAACGGTTGCATATGGCTGGTTATTGGCCTTCAGACTGTTGACCCCTTCAGAGAGTCATATTTTCCAAGTCTGTACAAGGGCTGAGAATCTTCTTTTTCTTTTTAAAAAAAATATAAAATAGAGTATCTCATCACAAGAGGGAATTATGAATCCAGAGGCTTGAAGAACCGCAGTATGCAGAGAGCTAACAACTAGCAGAGCATCCACCAGACGCTGGAGATTGAGAGCTGGCCCCAGCCTAAACGACGAGCCAGCTGCAAGGCAAGTCCACCAGCACTGCCGAGAAGATCTGCTTTTAGCAACCAGCTGGCTCTGGGGGCAGGATTTGTGCCCCAGCAGCTCTGCCTACTCCCACCTCCCAGCCCTTTTCTCCATTCCAGACTCAGGATACAGGAACAAGCTGCCTGTCGCAGTCCGGTGATCACTTGTGTGCATTTCATTTGTAGATATACGATGGGGTGTTTCCAAGTTAAAAAATACAAACCAGCCACATAACTGAAAGCGTTCAGCTAGGTCCTAGCTGTCTCAGCAAGCCAAATAAAACTCTTAGTGCTTCCCCAGCACTGAGAAGCCAGTGGCTCTTTTGTGCCCTGCTGCTGAGCAGCACTGGCTTCCCACTCAATCAGAACAGACCGGGAGCATGGGGCAGGCATGGCTTAGAGGCCTTGACCCCCCTGTGTCTGCCACTTTTTTCTTTTTTTTTTTTTTCTCATGTTGTTGGTGCAGAGACCTAAGGAAACAGAAGTCCTCGGAGGAAGTGAGTCAGGAAACCTGTACCATGTCACAGGGGGAAGTGTGACTCAGAGTGCACGGTGCTCACTCTCCCCAGAGCCCTGGAGGAGGTGATAAGATTGTGTAATCCCCAAGATAACTTGCTGCACATCCTAATTCTGCTGATCCTCCCAGGGGAGGGGTGCCTCTGCTGAGTACTGTACATTAGCTGATTTCTTAGAATAAACTGAGACAGCTCCCTGTGAGCTCATCGCGCGGGAGGGGGATGCTGGGCTCCCTGCCTGCGCTGTCAGAAGAATGAGGAGCTACAGAAGCACTGAATTTATCAAGAGCGCAGCAAAGACCTGGCAAACCCCTTGTTTAGTCTATTTGTTCTTCTTTCACAGACGGAGAGTGTAGGGACACAAGTACTTGAAAACCACAGAGGAACCAGCTCTAAAGCAGAGGGGAGGATTTAAGAAAGAAAGAATTTGAGAAAGAACAAGAGGAAAAATGTGGTGGCAATAGGAGGGGGAGAGACAGTCTGTGTGGTCAGGACTGGTGAGGGGACAGTTGGGGACAGAGGTACATGAGATACCGGGAGGAAAGAAGCCAAGAGTGTAGGCCAAGCAAGGGAAGCAAGGAGGGCAGAGAGGATGGAGAAATGACTGTTGGGAGGGTCACATAGGAGTGATCAGCAAGGTACAGTGAAAATGAAATGCCCCCGGGATTGAGAGAGCAAATATCACGCTGAGGGAAAGAGGCCACTGTCCATTTTGAGTTCTCAGGACACACCGGAGCCAGAGTTCACATTTCTGGGTCTGTTCATCTGTGTAAGGGCCATTTCTGAGGAGCAACCTGAACCCTAAAGCAGGCAGGTGGAACAGGATACAAAACTCACCCTTTCCCAGCCATACAGGATTGTCCTTGTTTCCTCCCCATGAACGCAGGCACGAGCAGCGTTAGCGCTCACACGCTCAGCCCTTCGCCTGTGTCAGCACAGCCCCTGGGGCAAAAGGGTCTCAGGACACGAGAAGGCTTCTGGAAAATTCTGCCCTACAAGTAAAGCTCCCAGGTACCTCGGGGAGCTCGATGCCAGCTAATTTTCCAAACTCCCGTCCTCTGCTCCCCGGAGACAAAACCATGCCTACAAAACTGCTTTTGCAAACAAACTACTGAATATGAACGGAGAGAGAAGGAAATGCTCCCCGTTCCAGCACAGACACGGCTGGCGTGCGAGCGCACTGGAGCTGCTGCTACGCAGGGGCTTTCACAAAAACTTGTCTCAGAGTCAGAAAAGGCCCTGTCTGCTCCCAGCCCACCAGTCTCAAAATCCACTAAACAATCATGAACACAGCATGAGTTAGGGAAATCCAGGCCTGGTTATACAGAAGAATCACCCTGAAGAAGTGTCATTTTCAGAAGGGATTGTTCTGTGCTTCCCGCTCCAACTCGAGGGTACGCTCTGGGGCTGCAGCAGCGCAGATGCTCTGTCCGTCTGAAGCAGACCTAAGCTGTACTTCAAGCACTGTTTCAGAGTCCTAACCACGCACAATATGGCACTGAAAAATACCATGCAGTCTTTCAACTGCAAATTTGTTATGCTATTTATGTTTGAGTGAGGAGCCAGAAGTGATCAAACCATCAGTTTCAGAGATTTTTACCCCCAAATAAGGGGGCAGTGAAAATCCTGGCTGAGTCAGCAGATCTGTACCCACCTCTGCCCCAACCCGTCAGCGATCCTGAGACAAACCACTGTGCACCCTTGGGCTCCGGGTCCCTTTTCTTGCCTTGCCGGTATCAAATGCAAGCTTCCTGGGCGCTGGCTGCTGGACAGTATATGCCTGTAAGATTAAATGCATCCCAGACTGTAAAATGCTAAATGTTCTGCAATGGAAATAATGAGTACTTTAAGTTTCAAGCCTGGGACAAATGTCACAGCTCACATGACCTAATGTCCCAGGGCTAGTGAGCCTGGGAAGAAGAGCAGTATATAGGAACTGCGTGCAGTGGAGCAGGCAACTAACCCTACAACTTCTGGTAACAAAAAATTAACATTTTAATCATAAAACCCAAATCAGGGGCAATTCCTCACCCATGAAAATTCAAAGCTGCTGGAAAACCAATTTGTTGGAAACCTGTGATTGTTACCATGGGCTCAGTGAGACCCTATACTGTAACTCATTATTTCACTGTGATCAGGCTGTCACTCAGAAACAGTACAGCTGTATTTTGTTCCTGCAGGCAGTATCTGTAATGCCATAGCACAAGGATCAGAACTATCAGTTATCATGCTTTAAAAGTGTGTGTGAGTTATCACGCCCCCTGCAACACTCACCCACCTGTGTCCAGCCAAGCAGGTACTCACAATCTTGTTTAAATGATGTTTTGTGAGCCTGACTCAGCTGCTGACAACTCCTCACCACACAGGATGCCTGCACTCTTTTGCAGTGGCTGTTTTTCCCTTTGAATCTGTGCTAATAAGAAAGCATCAGGTGGAAGAGTTTATTTTTCTAGTTACTGTTTTTCAAGATGCTGCCTGGCCTAGATCAATTCCAAGAACTGAGGCAGCCAAACAAAAACTTTTACAGGCTCATCAGCAGCACGAACATCACTGCTCTGGCAACTTCCCACGCTGCAGTAAGAATTTGCACAAACCAAAATGAGACCACACGCAACAGGAGGGCTGAGCAGCGCATGCGGGGAACCGTCAGCGACAGCACCTTCAGCACCTCTGTAGACACGAGAGGCGGCAGGCAGCCTCCAGCACCGTGCCGTTACGCTTCCTCAGAGTATGTGCTCGCGCAGAAAAACCTCCCCACCGCTGTTTATCCAGGCGGCTAACCAAACCGCAGTGCTTCCACGGCGGTGGTAGGAGGAAGGCAAGAGATGGGGTTGTTCACCCAGTTCTCTCCCAAGAGGCCATCCTCTCGGACGGGATTCACACCCCACAGCCGCTTCTCTGCCTCGCGATACTACAGGTTGCTGACTGTGAAGCCTGAAACTTGAACAGCAGTAAATCCCTTTAGGGGACAGAATGGTGTGAAGCAAAGACTCACAAGATCCCAGTGTTTCAGCCCTTCTTCCTTCACCCCTCATGCCAGGAAAAAGTCAATCACTTTCATGAACTCTACAGAGGCAGAAAAATAATCTCAAAAAATCACCTCATTACACACAGCTACCAGTGCCAGCTTAGAAAGAGCGAATTTGACATCCCAGGTTTCCCCAACCCCTTCTCATTCTCTCCCTCTCCGTGTGTACTTTGTCAGATGCCTATGCTGGCATTCCCACCGAGTTTGTTTTCTTTCCCAGATGAAAGCACTGAGAAGCTGAATTCAGAGGCCCGCCCTCATCAGAGCTCGACTGAGAAAGTAAAGCCCCCAGGCTGACCAAAATCAACCCATGTCAAGTGAGGAGTCTAAGCCAATTTTAGGCACAGAGGGAAAGTTTTTCTTTCTTCCTTGAATAAGGAAAGCCAAAAATATTGAAAAGATAACCTTTGGACTACTCGTCTTCAGCTAATCACATCCATAGAAATAGCAACAGAAATGCCTACATCTGCTGCATCCTGGCCACCTTCAGCTGTTTTCTGGATCTCATCAGAGGCATCACAGCCATCAGCCTCAGACATATTTGGCACTGGGGCCATGGCTGTGACAGTCATAGCTGTGGAATAACAAGCTTTGAGTCACCCTGCAGAAAGAAGCAAATGAGCCAGTGCGTTTCCAGAGATCTCTCTGTCTGGGGACCCCACAGGCGTTAATAAACCCTCACGATTCCCAACTGAATCACAGAACCAGTACATCCTATACCACACATAGGGGAAACTGAGGCACCAGAGAACACTGCTTGGCCCCAGTCATGCAGCAAGAAAGAAAATCCAAATTACAGGATTATAAACTACAAACTCCTCCCTATCCAGAACACAAAGGCAGACCCCTATGTAAGTAATTTCATTTAACTGACTGGAATTCACCCTATGGCATGCATAGTCTTTGTATGGCTCTAAAAGCACATTATCAAACATTGTGTGCATCAGTACACAGCTGTAATTACCTCTCATGGTATACCTTAACCAGGACAATTTTGGGGGGGTGGGGTGGTCTGTGGCTGAGCAGCTCTTTGCAGTCCAAAAGGCACTTTTCTTGCTGAAGCGCAGAGCCCGAGGAGAA
Source organism: Tetrax tetrax (assembly GCA_009806455.1). Lineage (NCBI taxonomy): Eukaryota > Metazoa > Chordata > Aves > Otidiformes > Otididae > Tetrax > Tetrax tetrax. The sequence continues at coordinate 54,487 of WHYT01016888.1, forward strand.
CACAGCCCCTGGAGCAGCCTGCCCGGCTGAGCAGCTGTTTGGGCTTCAATTCTGATAAGTAAGATTAAAAAAAAAGAAAAAGGTGGTCCTAGCCTAAATCTAGTGAACCTGAGTTACATCAGGGATATATTTGGCCATGACATTGTATTTCAGAGTGGCTTCCAAACACTTAGCCCCAATGAATGAAGAATGCCTTTATCCTTTTCTAAAAGATCACGCTAAAGGGCTCTGTAGCCTCTCTTGGTGCAGTGAGGGTTAATCCAGGCTAGCGAACAAGAGGGATGAAGATCAGCTCATCTTTTCCATTCAAGCAGAGCCTGCTACAGAAAATGCTGGTTTCTAGATGCTCCCTGTCTCAGTGACTTCCAGGAACAGTGAGCTAAACTCAGCTGCTCTTCCCAGCACCAGCTGAGGGGGCGGCAGGGGATGGAACACAGCCCTGTTCTTGGAAGGCAGGAAAAAATACAGCTCTGGCAGGGCTGTGCAAACTCTCCCTTCTCCCCTCCCCAAAACCCTCTTTCAGTATCTCTAATTCCTCACAGCTGGGCTAGTTTTTCCTTTTATCAAATAAACATAAGAGCAATGCAAGAAAACTGCAGGCAATTCTCAAACAGAGAGAGGTTAAGTTAATCAAATAAATAAACGATAAACTCATCTCTGTGTGCTCCACATGCCCCATGATTTTGCTCAGTTTAGTGCATGACCTACTGTACTTCTTAACATTTTCCTTTTAGATAAACACAGAAAGCTATAGAACCATCCAGCTCATGGAAACTATTTTTGGCTGCTTTATCTTCATGCAATACAAATTCCAAGGGATGATTGGATATTTGGACTTCTCCCAGCCTGGCTGACTGTGAAGGGAGCAGACAGTAACCTCATTGCTATTCTTCTGTGGAAACAAACATCTTTTAGAGATGACAAGTATCTGGCTTGTAGGTACAGAACTCTGAATGCGATTCAGGGAAATAGAGCAGTCACCAGCTTCGAGGAACGCAAGGATAGCCTCGAGGCACACAAAAAAGGAAAACAGGAATCAGACTGAGTTGGCTTCATGATTCCCCACAAACTGTCCTTGAAATACAAGGCAGCAGGACTGAGCTGTGAATAGAGGGAGAAATCCTGCTGCTGGATGAGAATTCACACCATCTTTTATACAGACTCAAGTCTGGCCCTACAGAAAAAGAAAAGAAAGCCCATGACATCTGTGGCGGCAGGCCTCAGCTGAGCGCCCAGCAAACCTTGTCAGCCGCCTTGGCCAGCGGGCCTGGGGATGAATGGGCCAAGGCAGCAGCTCGGCCGAACAACTGGTCACCCCAGGACAGGGCCATGGCCTGCTGCCACGGAGGCATTGCAGGAGAAGCTGTTCCCTGAGATATACAGTAGCTGCTCAGCAGATAAGGCGTCTGTCTCCGGCGCAATCAGTCTCTCACCTATTACAAGCACCACACACTTCATACGCACTGGTTTTCTGGTTTTGGGTGGCTTTTTTCACCTGCTGGACAGAGGAAAACCCAGATCTGCAGGGTTACACAGGACTCTGAGGTTCCCTGCAATGCCAGGGCCATATGCACATGTTTAGAAGACAAGCAGACTTCATAGTTCTCTTTAATGGATTTCAGGGCTATTAAAATAAAATAAAAAAAAAAACAAAAAACAATCACCCAGGGCACAGCACAGAAAGCAATGTAGACTGAGCAGCCAACTACAAGACCAGTTTACAGGTTGTTGAACATTTTTCACTTGCTGATTTCTAGGTTCTCAGACACCAGGTAAGAGATTGAAGCACTCTGCTGTCCCTCCAGGACTCCTAAACTCCGCCAGCATGACACATCATTCATCTCCGCTACCTTCAATTAGAAACAGGAAGCAAAGAGTTGGGCACCAGACTCATTTTTAGCTCTGTGAAACTGTGATGACCCAGCTACTTGCCTATAAATCAATACAGATGTGCCGATTTATCCTCTGTGAGAAATTGGTTCATTAGCTAGAATTAAACAGAGGCCCCAGCCACACCATTTAAATTTGAACAGTGCTCTTGAACACCCTGTTCAGTCCAGGAACAGAGATCTGCTTGGTGCCTTCCTATATTTAGCATACAGTAATGGAATTGAAGCAACAAAATTAGACCTGCAAATAGACTGGTTTCTCAGTACTTAATCAAGGACCTTTTCCTAGAACTGCAGAGGGCTGAAATTAAAAGAAAGGAATGTGCAGTAATCAGCCCCATGGAGGCAGGAGGAAACCACCATGAGTCTGAACTCCAAACACACATTCTGGCCAGCTGAATGTACCCTTGTTTAAATTAAATGTGGCTTCACAGTGACCCAGGCATGAAACGCTCCAGAGCGTGCAGCCCACGCACAGGAATTACTGAGCAGATACAACTCTTATGTCTGCAATTCACTGTGTAATAAGATTGCCCTCAGGTCCCTGTCCTTAACAGATGAAGGAAATGACGGGTCTGAAGTACCCCTGCAATAACGCTAATCTGTTCCTGTCAGAGACTTCAGTCAACAGCAACAGGTATAGAAAGGAGTGATCAAAAGACAAATCCAGTGTACAACTGCAAAATGCATGAAACGGGCAGTGATCACGCCGTAGCAGCAAAGTGAGGAACGGCAGGAGTTCACGGCACTGAGCTCATTCAAACTCCCTATTAATAGGTCTGACAAGATAAACTACAAGACTCCATTTTCTGTACTTTTCTTAAGTTTCTAATTTTTATTGGGGGACTGAATAGGAGAACTACATTTGAAAAAAAAAAAAAAAAAAAATCTTTTCTCTGTCAGCAGTTTTCTCATTACTGTTGGTAAATCCCCTCTTCTCATTCTAACCTAACAAATTCCAGAAGAATAAGACAAAGAAATTATTCTGTAAGCAGAATCACAATTAGACATTTAAGAAGCATTGAAATGCTCCAGAAACTGTCAAACCTTGCAGCTGACAGTAAATGAAAGGGAGCTTCATTTTTTTGTGTTTCTACAATATCAGCATCACAAGACTCTCGCAGTGCCAGCTAGGACATGCAAGGACATTGATGCAGAGCTAGGTCAGAGGAAGGCCTTTAACATATATTTTGGAGCTGTATTTTCCAGCTTTGGCAATACCCTTGAAGAGGTCAGTTTGTCTCCCCACCTCTTTGGCTCTCACTGTCTGCAAACAGATGGGACACCCTGTCATGTGTGGAGTATGCCCCTAGAAACATCCTCCAAACAGCTTTTCCCAACCAAGTTTTAAGACTGAATTTACTTCCCACATGCAGAAGCTCCTGATTTCTCTTGGCATTTTTTTCCTGCGTAACGTGGGATCTTTACTGCAGCAGGACAGATGAGGTAGAAAGATTAAGAGTTCCCCTTCACTGGTTTAATATACTGCATTCCCATCCTCAGCTCTTGTGGGAGGCAGAAGGCGAGGACAGAGAAAGTGAGAAAGTAAGGAGAGAAATAGGATGAGAACCAGCCAACAGCAGCATAAATTTAAATCAGCCATTGTGCCTTTGCTTCACCCTGAGGCAAGACAGCTGAGAAGGAAGCGCCCAGCTAGCTCCCCTCCCTGCCGTCACCCTGCAGTGGAAAAACAGCACTGGGCTCTGAAGCTGAATCTAAAAATCACTCACTCTGTGCTCCGGATACAAAGAACTGATTCTGTAAAGCTGCATCAGGGAAAGGGTTTCTTGCATGGTGCAGATCTTTTTCAGCGCAGGTCTACAAACCTTTATAGCATATTTAAGCTCTCATAAATATTAATTCCATTTGTAGTTTTATTTCTAGTTCCATTCATCTAATAATTAATATTGATTTCACGTCATCATTAAGGATACCAGCTTGATCATAGGAACAAAAGAACAGGCCGAGAATCTTATTTGTAGTGAATGGTGACAAATAATATCAAATTGCAAATTGCAAGGTGCAAATTGCAAAGTAGGAGAATGCAGAAACTGACTGCCCTGACCTCCGAGTTAACTGAACAACACAAAAGCTCTCTGATATTCACAGATACCAGCATTTCCTAGAAGAAAATCTAGAAGAAATAATTTACTCTTAAATTACAAAACCCTCACTAGAGACCTAAGTACATTTGAAAAATACACGTCAAATGCACTTCAAGGAAATACACTTCACTGTTTTAAGAAAAGCCAAGTTACCCTCCCATCAAGGCAACATTAAGGAAATGAAAGTGGAATTCCCAGCTCCGCCACTGTGATGAAGCCGTTCGAGCTGAGGACAGCAGAGCTGTGATGGAGGGTAAATGAGAAGCTGCGAGGCAAAGCTGATGGGGAGGTGGAGGACTGTGCAGACGTACAGACACTAAATACCTTTTATCACACAATTCAAAGCAGAATCAGCATGTGAACTAGTTTAATGCTTCAGCATTGGCCTTGCCTTCTTTTTCTCCCCAAGGCATAGTGTTTCTTTGAACAGGCTTTACCTTACCGCTGCATGCTTGGGCAGCATCTCACACTTTTATGCTCCAGTTTGCTCCAGAGGAGCAGTCTGGGCTTTTGCACTTCACCCAGGCCTTGAGCCCACAGCAGGCAAGCCCCGCTTAGGAAGACTTTCCCATAGTTAATCTTATAAATGCTCCTTTTTTGGAGCAGGTGCAAAGGTGGGAAAATTCCTCAGCTCACAGGCATGCTGTGCACAGAGCCTGCGAGCCCTGCAGCTGGACAGGGTCACGGCGAGCAGAAAAACTCAGCACTGAGCGTATCTCTTCCTTCGCAGGGAGGCTCCAAGCTGTACAGACCCCACGCTCCCTTCCAACCCCATCAAAAGACGAATTACCGTTTCAGCGTCTGCATCATCATTCAGAACATTTCCAAAGGAAATTAGTTTGTAACTAAGCAGGAGCTTAACTCACCGGCGGACAGAGTATCCAAGAATAAGCAGCATGCTACCACCTCCCACCGTCAGTTAATCCAACACTGGTATTGCTTTGGGGGATGATGGCTTTGAATCTCAGCCAGCTCTCTTCCCTTTCAAACCAGCAGCACTTCGTGGCCTTTTTTTGACCCAGAGGCTTTTTTTTTTTTTTTAATTCAATGGCTCTGAATGAGCTATTCCTAAAGAAGCTGAAGTGTCACTCTGTCCTGTAGGAGTCAAGAGAGGCCTTAAACCCAGCAGGTACACAAAGGAATCCCCTCCCCCAGGCCTTGTCCCTAACACACAGAGAAAGAAGGAGCCAGGGAAGAAGTCCTTCACTGTAAACTCCACACATGATGGTCTTGCTTGACTAATCCAGTTTCCTTTTTGGCACATTGAAACCCCAATGAAAAATCCAGTGCCCTGGACTTCCCCAGAATTAAAAATTGCCATCTGCAAACCATCTAGCTGGGGCTCCTGCCTGCAAGTTATCTGAACATGTACTTTCTGAAACGCTCATTGCTAGTCAGTGCTTTATAATACTTTTTTCTTGAGGCCTAATAATTTAGAAATTAATTCATTATCCTCCTATGATTCTAGCATATTATTCCGCTGTCATCCAAACACAGATCAGAAATACTTACTAAATGCTTCTACTTAGTTTCATCATCATTAACAATTGCACCATTTCCATTTCAAAGAGGCCTTACACAATTCTTTTTCTGTTTAAAGTAGAATGTTTAAATTCTTTATCATCCTTGAAGATAGCAGCCAAGGATAATTTTACATTTTGCTCTTCATTTCCAGTTTTCTGCACTTCATTTCTAATTTATATTAACTGTGCCCCACTCTCCCTCCCCTTCCACATTGCTTTCACTTTTTTTGTTGCTAATGCTGCCTTCACCACGGAACAGTGATCAGCTTTTATGAAGATGCCTCTTTCCTGAGGGCAAAATCACAGTTCTTTGCCATATAATGCACTGTTCTTAAAGAACACCTCATTCTAAGATTTTTTTTTTTTTTCTATAAAACACTCCTCAAGTTTAACTCAAAAAGTATTCTAACTTTGGGTAAACTATATGTTACATTATTAATTATTAATTAATTATTATTAATTTGACTGCGTGTTGGGCTTAGAGTTAGACCTTTAAAAAGTGCTCCCAAAATGGGTGTGAAAGAAAAGGAAGCAAAAACATCACAGCTGGATAATAGCAGAGAGGAACAAAGTAAGAGCCCGAATTCTGCGTAGGGCTGTTCATGATGCGGGCTGGCAGCTGGGGTCAGAGACCCCACTGCTCCTGGGGGACTCCAGCAAGGACAAAAGGAAAGGGGAGGGAAGAAATAATCAGTGAAAGGAGTAGAAATATCTTATTGTGTCTCTCTTTTGGGGCAGAATCCTTCTAGGTTGAACCTAGAGGAGAAAAATAAGAATAGGAAAGTGTAAGATGAACAGCTGTATTTAATGAAAAGCTTTTAACTTCTAGGACCACAGATATCTCATGCCACCCAATAAGAAATTGCTGCTTTCAGAATTCAGCTGAGTTGGGTCAAACTGCTCCCTCCTGGCACCTTCAATGAACTGTCCTGTGCAAAGCTGGCTGACACATTACCTGTGATATGTCCTTACTCGCAGTGCTGTCACTCCGTAAGACATAAACGACTGTTTTCGCCACTGGTCGGATTCACCACAAAATCAGAAGGAATCTTCCCTTTCCCCTCCCTGGCCGTGGCTCAGTTACAGACCACAGAGGTCTCCAGGAACGAAACATTACTGACAGTGATCAGAGATTCTGTGCTGTTGCTCTGTGGATGTTTTTCTGGACCAGCACCCTGACCCTTCATCCAGGAGAAAGGCAATTAGTTTAATGCTTTGTTAGACTCCCTCCTGTGCAGAGGGAACTCGGAGGAGGAGGTGGTGTGAGAATGCCTGCCATAATGGAAGCCCCTTTGAGGAAACCAAAGAGCTTTTTCGTTCTTTCTGGAGCCCGTCTTGTTCTCTTCTGAGTAACTGAGTCTGCTGAACTTTGAGATGTGCTGCATTGTCTCCTACTTACTCAAGCCTTCAGGAAGGAGAAATCAGGGATGAAAAGCTATTTATGAAAAGATGAGTTTTGTGGGAGCTTATTGAGCCATAGTGTGTAGCCTTTAGGGTATATGACTATTTACTTCTGCTCTACTTGTACTTTTAGCCTTCAGCAATGACAGCCACAGTTCTTTTTTTTATTTAAAATTCCTCAATGTTAACTGAAATAAGTTTTAACTTGAAATGCTAACTGACTTCCAAGATAAGGAAGATCCTTCAAGCAGCATTCACTAACCAATCCTGAGAAGTCAGGCTAAAGCCAAAAGGCCATTTCTTCAGCTTGTCACACATCGATCCATCCTGTTCACATGGAGCTCTGCACTCTTAAGGGCCGCACTACTTCTAAAGGTTCTTCTCCTGAACTTTTGTTCATGAGCTATTTACATCACTGTTTACCAGATAACCACACTATTCCAGCTTAAATCCTCAAATGAACATTAAGCTTTTATTTTTTTACCTATACACATACCCACAGAATATTAACAATTAAAGAGCTTTTTGAAAACTTGGAGAGGAAACATATTTATTAAGTGTAAATTGATATTTTTTTTTCAGCCAAAAAAGCCCCAGCCAATTACATATAGGTGCTCTTAATTTTTTTAAAAAACAATTAGCCTTTGGTTGGATTGTTTTTTACGACTTGTTGCTAACTCCTGGCTCCTCAGCCAGCCAAACACAACCAACAGCTGCTGTTCAACAGATATTGTAATAGAGCACCAGTATCTTGTGGGTTTTGTGATGCTTTGCTGTTGCCTTGAACTCTCCCGTGCACAGAAATGTTGCTTTGGAAGGAACATCTGTGTTTTACCCACATCTTTACTCCATTGTCATATCAACAGGAAAAAAAAAAACTCTGAGGGAAGTGTGTTCACTAAACCCAATATAAAAAACAGAGACACAAAACAAAACAAGAGACAACAGCCAGACACCTCCTCTGGCACACAGCATAAAGGGATGGGAGAGCCTTAGGCACCCCGCTCCTCTTTCTTTGCATGCTGTTCCCTTATTTTTAAGGCATTCCTAGGAGTCCCATTCCAGCGAGCCCAAACTCAGAGGGCAGCGTGTACGGCAGGAGCTGTGTACCCACCACACATCACATCAGAAACAACCTCAGCAGTTTCCACATGCCAGAGCTCGCCCCAAATGCTGTTCCCCTTGGTTAGCACTCCAAGGTATCTTAGGCCTGCTGGGCCCACCAAAATAGAAAAGGCATTTAAAAGTATCATTCTCTCTCCCCAGCACTGCAGGTTTGACATTGTTATCACACAGCACAACGCACAACACTGATCACATAAGGATCTTAAAGCAGGTGAGTGACTTACCTTGAGGGAAATTCACAGCTGATAGAGCATTCTGCCCAGACTTGTGCACCACTTCGGCTCCGTTCCCGCCGTTGAAACTGGTTTAAAGAAAGTGAAAAATAGATAATCTCACTCTTTGGGAATATTTTCTTCCAGGAAAAAAATTATTGACTAAACAATACATCTAGCCTTTTTTTTTTTTTTTTAAAAAAAAAAAACAAAAACAACCAACCAACCAACAAACCCCACAACAATTGAGCACTAGACTAATATAGGCCCCTGCTGCCTATACTGACCCAGCTAAACGCAGACACCTAACCAAAATTAGAACAGGAGCTTCTTTGAGGGCTAATGGTGACAGCAAAATACATCCCACCTGGACCTGACTTACACTCATTTGTCAGTGCCCAGACTGCTCTGCTGGAGGATCCAGGAAATCCTACGTTCGTAGGCTTAACATTCTACAGCTCTACCAAACTACTTCTGCTGTCCTTTCAAAGATCAGAAGCAAAGGGCTTGTTCTAATTGTCCTGATAGTGTAAAAAAAAAAAAAAAATTTAACCCTCTTTCTGTTCCTTTCTCCACGGCAGCTGAGCCCAGTTTCAGCAGCTCCTTGTTCACTGACTGCTTCTGCACTTTCTGCACTTTCCAGAGCTCATAAGCCCTGCTGACTGAGATGTAGGGAGGACTTAAGTTGCTATTTGCTGTATGATATGGACAATGGCTACTGCCCCATTTTGAAACCCAGCATGCTTTTTTTGCTTCTTTGTCAAAATGGAAAGAATTAAACACTTGTTCCTGGGTGAGGCAGCAGCTCCTGACCTTGCAGGAACCCAGTGGGAACCAGGAACTGCTGCCACCTCAAAGGTGAGAACCTCCTGATGTGATGTGAAGGAGTTGCAATACTTCTGGAATCATTCCCCCAGCTTTCCCTTCCCCTTCATTCTGTCCCTGCTGCGCCTGATGAAATCTTTAGAGGATAAACTGTACTTGGCAACTTCCCAAGCAGTGTGAAGAACGGACTCCTCCCGCTCAGAGCTGCGGTCCCTGCTCCCTGGCACACCGAGACGAGCCGTGCGGTTTACTGGTGGGTACAGTTAGTGTCTTCTGCGCTGTGGCACTGCTAAACGCTGTGCATTTACCGCCACCACCAAGGCTTTTGTGCCCGACACAGCTTCCTGAGTCAGCAGAGGGTCTCTGCTGCTTACTGTTGCAGAGGCTGACCAGCCTCACAAAAGACAGGAGAAATTTTCCTCATGTAAATCAGGAGATTTACACCTAGCACCTGCCCGGTTCTGAGTGACACCTGCACGAAGGGCAGGCATTTAGCAGCCCTCACCAGTTAGGTAAAAAGGCCATTTGTCACCAGCGTCCCCCAGTACCAATCCATGCACTTAAATACTTCACAGAAGTCATCTATCCCCAACGCAGACCAAGCTCAGCACTGAACGGTAGCAGAACCCAACAGACACAGGCTCAAGAACCAGAACATTTTCAAATAATTTGGTCAGTTTTTGTTGTAACTTCAAAGAGAATGAAAAAAAAATCCAAACTATTTGATGCTCCTCAACCTATGGCACAATATAATGATACAACTCTTGGATAGCCTTCTGCTAAAGTCACTGAAAAGCCCCTCAGCTTGATGTGAGCTATCAACTTCAAATCTTCAAATAAGACGTCTGCCAGCAGAGACAGGCGTTTGGAGACAAGCACCCACATGAGCTGGGATGATCACAGCAAGGGATCCTCCAAGCCCTCTTTGCAGAGATTTTATCAGAGCTGGGCAGGCAACAGGCAGGTCATGAGTCACTTGGCATGAGTCACACTACCATGAAACCCTCCCAGCAGTATCAGGATTTTTAAGATGGAAAATTACAGGTGTGTTGTAGGCCAAGGCTGTGTAACAGGTCAGTCTGCATGGCTGCATTTCAGATACTTCCATCAGGTGTCAATGGGAACGGCTCGGGCATGGTGAAGGTGTAAGCACTTCAGAAAAGTGGTTAAAATGAGAAGCGCTGCACCTCCATGTTAACAGGTTAGAAGAGAAGCACCTCACACAAATACCACTGTGATATGCCATGACGTTTGCAGCTAAACTCAGCTCCCACTAGCTGATGCACTGTCTCTATACGATATCTCTTACCCTGGCCCAGTGAAATGAAAGGCAAACGCCTCATCACCTGCAGGGACTGTTTAGCATTGCTCCACCATCTCAACAGCAGTGCAGAAGAGTCAGACCAAAAGGCACAACACTGAGGCTAGTGTAGCTCCTGATTTGTAGAGGTTCTTCTCAGAGCATTACATCGTGTTTGTTCACTTCCTCAAGTGGATTTCCTCTCCAGTGTGGCACTTCTGCTCTGAACATAGACTTCAGCATCACACAAACATACCTTCCTCCTCCTCTCTGACTGTTCAGCTACATTTAAATCTAACCTTTGGGCAGCAGAGAGCACAGAACACAGACTTGCTTGCATTCAGATGTTAAAAAGAAGCGTCATTATCCATAATCCTAGACAGAGAAATGGACATTAAAAACAACATCCACCCCAGTAGTTGGACGACTACTCAGCTAGGCACTGAGCTCTGTATTACAAAGATTGCAGAAGACCACACCTACCCAGGGAAAGGGAAAGATCAGGGCAATCCCCACTGCCTGCAGCCTTCTTTCTCATTTTATGAATCCATCTTCTAATGCCATCCGCTCCTTCTTGTGATCTGTTGCATCCTCACAATGAGGCTGCAAGCAGTGATTGAACTGAGTGTGGGAGGCCCTCCACATCCAAAGTGACCAAGATTTGCCCCCTCAGCTATTTCTAGACAAAGCGGTACAAAATACGATGCTGTGGCACTAGTTCTAATTGACATATCTGAAGAACAGGCTCACACCACTTGAATCTGAACCAAGCCACAGGAATGTGCCGAGTTCCATCCTGCCACGCTCCCTGTCCACCATATCGAAGGGTATTTATAAATCCCCGGTAGCTGGCTTGTCTTTCAGAGAATGTGGCAAGGTCCAGTCCATGGGGTGCTGGAATTCTGCAAAGCAGAAGTGGCACTGGGCTCCTAATGTCTTACAGATGACGGCAGAGCTCATTTTAGTTCTTAACCTTTAATTTCATGGCAGCAAGAAACCATCTCAGCATGAGCAAACGTCCTGCACCAGCACAAAGAACAACCCCAGCTGCAAAGGTAATTGTGGAGATGGGAAAGGCTCACGGGAGGACAGGAGAGGAGATGAGGTGTCTTTTACAGAGTTGCACTAATGTCCTAACTGAGACACAAGTGGGGAATGTAACTTTTAGGATAAAGATCTTTCATTATTCAGTGCAGGGATTTTATCCTTTTAATGGAAAAATCTTGACAATCATGAATAGGAGCATTCAGATTACAGAGCAACTGTGGCTGGGTTTTTCAACACATCTTGTGCAACACACTCCAAACTCAACCAGTTTCTTCAATCTGAATTTATGAACACACTCTGTGGGATTCACATACTCCACCCTTCATTACTTATTGTCAGGCTGAAGCTAACGCAACAAGGGCTGAACAGGTTCAAGAAGAACCCTTTTGCAATGACCCTCACCACTAGCACAAGTAAGTGGAAAGACTGAAACCCAGCTTGAGGGAGGTGCTGAGTGTGTCATTCTAACAGGATAAGGACTGCCTTTGTGTGTGGAAAAAGGATCCCCTGATTAGAAAAAACACCTTGAAAATTCTTTAAATTCAGCTATCTCTGCTAACTAGCAAATACCATTCAATTTCTTTTCTTATTGGAGAAATCTGTTTTTCCAAACAATTTGGAGTGGGGTTTAACACCCACTGTTTGCTTTCACAAGCTCTCAAATCTACAGGGTGGCCCTTGTCGTTGTGTAAACCAGGAGAAATATGATTTTGTGGCTAACTCGTACAGGTGGCAGACAGGAGATGAGGCAGTGACACAAGGTAAAAAAGACACAGCAAACATTTTCCAAACATTTCTACTATTCTGAGGGCATTGCCATTCTGGAATGTCCATAGCCCCGACAGATTCTCAATACAATTTAAAGTAATACACCGACTCCTGGGGATCATTGCATTCATTTCCAGACAGAATATGTTAGAATACAGTTTTAAGCAACTTTTTGTCTTCATTTATAGTAAGAAAGACCAGGATTCAATCCTGTCTCTCTTGACCTGTCAGGTCAAATGGGGAGAAACATCCCTCAAAGTCAATAGGAACTGCAGGTCATGCATCCCTGAGGCCTAGCTTTAATCAAACCATTTCTGTGCACCAAAAGAAGAATATAAAAACAAGGTACCAAATCAGCATGAGCACAGGACAGTTAACATTGTCGTACGTAGGCCAGATGGTCCAAAGACACTGAAAAGGAATAAGCTAAGAGCTCAAGCCTCTGCATAAGGCCTAAAGGTGTCAAGGTGGGCTGCAGAGGAAGACTAGGCTTGTGGTCCTTGCCAACTATCAGATCACACTGGTGTCAGTCCCTCTTAATTCCCTCCTCTCTACCAAAATTCGCTGCTGGTCCCATGACTGCTTCAAAACGCAGAGACAGAGTGCTTTAATGAGCTGGAGGCAAGAGAAGCTGGCCACTTCTGAAAGACCTATGACTTTTCACATCATCAGGTAAGAGCTGCCTCCGGGAAATGCAATTTTTGTATTCACTTTATCCCTCCAATGCATTGACTCCACCAATTAATGGCAACTTTCCAATGCTCTGCTTAATTTTACTGCCAAGGCAGGATCATGCTGGGGGACAAATAAGTAAAGTCTATTAATAACAGAAACAAGCTGCACAGAAAACCAAACTCAGCAAAACTACATCATGGGTATTGTGGCTAAATTCAAAGCAGCAGCAGATTTTTTTTTTCTTCAGATGGGTAATAATGCTCCTCCAGCTTTCTCTCATATGTCTCTGATGCTCTCCAGGCCTGCAGCCAGGAGGAATGAGAAGTAAACTGTTTCTTTGCCCTGAATGCTCATCTGATTAGGAGCTGAAAAAAAGATACTTGCTCTGCCTGCTGTACTATCCCTTCTTTCATTCCTCATGCTTCTGTCCAGATGCAACTTCTATTCACAGCTTGCTTCTTGCATTCTTTATCCCAATTTCAAAGAACTACCACTTCTGGGAATACCTTTCTGTGTACCACCATTAAGGGCTGAAGTTCTTGTTTTAGCTGTTTGGCTCTTTCCTTTTCTATTTGTATTTTCCTCTAATTTTCTAGCATGAAAAGTTCAGCTTGTCCTGTACGTGAGCATGCATCGGTTCTGACCTGGGATAACACTGTAATTTTCAAAACACTTCGAAGAAATTACTTCCTTTTCTCTTAATACAAAAATGTCCTGATACAATTTCAAGCTTGTTTCAAACCAACAAGCTGGTTTGCAGAAGAATCCTAGCATCTCCTCTGACAAAGGTAGCTCTGCTAAACTTTGCTCATCTTCCTTCTACAATTTCATGCCAAAAGTCTCTCTTAGCAAGTCTCCAGCAAAATTTGAGGCATTCTCAAAATACACCTAAAACATATCCTAATCTTTTATGAATGAGGAATTAGGGGTACAGAGACAAAGCTACCCTGCTGCAGCCACAGTGTAGATCTGTGCCAGAACGGAGCAGAAAATGGCAGCAACTGGGAAGTGCAGAGGCAATATTTACCACAGAGTCCAACTGTGCAAGTCTTGGTTCTAAAAGATGCCGTGTAAAGGCTCTAAACTTAGTCAATTTGGTGAAGCTGCTGTTCTTGACCACTAGATACAGCTAAAGCTGGGTATCTGCACAGCTCAGCTACCCTGAAACTCCCCGTCTCCTGCAGCTGACTTATAACTTGGCTGGCTCAGGCTGTCTATAGCATCAACATGCATAAAATAAAACTAGACTGTGTCAGACTCAATTCACTCTCCCTTTCCCACTGCAGGCTCCTCAGGCTTCATTACAAAGCTCCTTCGGTTTCCATTTCTCCCTTTGAGAGACTGCTCCAGAATCTCACTCCTCTAGTGGTTGAAAAATCTAATTTCCAGGCTAAGTTTATTAATAGCAAATTTGTACCAATTTGTCCTTGTGCCAGCATTGATCTTTATTACAAAGACCTTTTCTTCCCCTCTAGTATTTACTTTGCAATGAAGTGCTTACAGAGAGACATCACATTCTTCTCCCAGTCTTTGTTTTGCTGGGCAAAACAAACTCATCTTTTTTTGTTCTCTCCCATCTGCTAAGCTTTCCGTCCCTCACTCATCCTCCCAGCCGTGTTCTGCACCTGCTCCTGCACGAGTCCGTTTTTCTGACAGAAGCGTACAGAGTGTTCTTGGCACGCTCCTGCATCTTGGTTTTAAACCTCCCTATTTGTAGCGGGACTGTCTCCTTGAAACTATTCTACAACTGGATCAGCCCTGACACTTCTCCACCATACGTTCATATCGCTATCAAAGTTCCTCTGCTGCCTCCGCAGCCTCCTCAGGACTCAGCTCATTCCCTCCTCTACTTGTGCCTGCCAGCACCTCATGCACATCATTCCCGCTCTGGCTGAGGACACACGCGGCCCAAAGCTGGTGCCAGCACTCAGTCCCGTGCTCTCCCTGCTTCCGTAGGGCTCTCCCACACATACTGTAGGTACTGGTCACACGACCTTGCTCCTCTACTTTAAAACAAGCAAACTCCCATCCCACAGAAGATTTCCCCGATCTCCTGCCTCCTGGGCCTCCTTCCCTTCCTGGTGGGGTCTTCTGATCATCACTGACTCTCTGGCTTTCAACCCTGGATCTTCTATGGCTCGGTCAGTGCTAACAGAAGGACAGAGCCTCCCTTAGGCCCTCAAATCCAAGACCTCTGTCCTACTCGGAAGTACACAGCCCTTACCTAGACTCGACAACCTCTAAAATGCAGCCAAACAACCCCTTTGAAACAGCCGGATACATCCACTGAACTTTCATTGCTGCCAGGAACAACGGGAACATCCTACTCACATGGGCCAGCTCTCCTCAGGCTTCCCTGCTAGTTCCCTGCTCACGGGCAAAATTCCCGCTGACTTCATTACACTGGAGTTTCCCTGCAGCTTCTAGTGTTGTACATGTAGCTACCACCTCTCCAAGATTCCAGCCTTTTGCCCAGCCTTTCAAAGATCCACTTTCAGTGTCAACACAGACAGGGCAAAAATGGCAAACAAAATTATCGTTTAAGAACAAGCAAAGGCATTTTTATACTTGCATAAAAAATCAATTTGGATGTAGCTAAACCCAGATCTTAGCCTAGGGAATAAAGAATTCCTCCGTTTTCCAACCCTCAATCTAATTCTGTGAATGGGGGCAAATGGGGACATCTGTTGTCTTGTGGAAATAAAATTCAGAGGAGAACACCCATGGGAACTTGTCCAGCGTTATTTCAGTGGCATGGTTCCAGAAACTGCCCTCATACCCTGTCTTTACTCATGCACTGCTCCCAGATCCTTGCAGTAATAATGGCCTTAAGGTCATGGAGCATAAAACCAGTTCATGAAATCTGCTTGTTCTACAGAAACTCAAAAACTGTCACTCATCATCTTATCGCTGCATTTGCAACAAAGCTGTCGGCAGCTTTATTTCTGACTTCTGGAGAGCTTAGCCCTCCCCGTTAGGTAAGAGTTTCTTTCACTGATACTATTAATAAAAAGGAAAACAAAGTCTTTAAATCAGTGTAGTGAGGTGAACACGGCAGCTCTGTTTTGCTAAGGGCAGACCAGTTTCGGCAGCACACTGCTGACGCATTCTTCTCTGCTGGGACACTTTACATCTTAAAACCATTGATGCCTGGAATGTGTACCAACTCCAATGAAAATATCCCACTTACAAACCCACTGCCACTGCAGTCCTGCTCTCCCACTGTGGATGCTATTCCCAAATTGAACATGTTTGCTTAAAACAAGCAAGCAAGCAGTTTCTATGGTATCAGTCTGTTTTCTTTTAACTATATGGTGTAACAGCTGCCTGGCTTTAATTTAGGACTGATAAATTCTTCACCAGCGCTGTGAGCCACACTGGAATTCGGTTCCCCAAACCGTAGGTTCCAACCAGAGTCTGCAGCAATGACTGCTGAAAGGTAACCAGAGAAACACCTTCCTCCATGTGAGCAGCAAAGGCCCACCCACCAGTCATCAAATCTCAGTGCAAAGCCTGACAGGAAAGGAAACTTTGGCTCTATTAATTCTGCAGCCTCCCAGTCACGCGTGCTATCTTCCCTGCTCAGGCCATCCTCGGTTTTTTTGGAACACATTTGTGTTGCTTGTTTAGGCAGCACCTTGGAAAAGAGAAACAGGCATGACATTTGCCATTGCCTCCATGGAAGAGGCCCAACAGTGACAGCACACTGTCCTTTCCCCACGTGAGGGGCAGGAAAGACAGCAGCTGGTCGAACAGCACACTCCTACCTCAGGATAAGAAGAACTATTTCACATCTGATGTGATGTGTTACAAGCAGTACAAAAGCAGTGTGGGAGCCAGAGAAGGGCAGCCTGTGCAATGAAGGAATTTTTAGGACTTGCACTGTGGAGACTTTGGTTGAAGTCCTAGTGAGAATTGTCTGTCTTCTCTACTCACAATGCTAAGGAGCACAACAAAGAGTGCCTTTGCTGGGAGAGAAAGACAGCTAGTAGAAAAGCACTATCAAAACATCCTCTTGGGAAGAACTTCTTTCAGGAAGTTTTTTTTTTTTTTTTAACTTGATTTGAATGAATATTGATTTTGATAAGTTCCTGCCAAAGCTACTTGGAACAGCTTTGTTTCTGGCAGTTCATAAGCTCTATTTGAGAACTTCCAAATTGTACATATTTTATCTTAGAGGGTTTTATCCCACATGCACCGTTATTACCTTGCCCTAACATGACAGCAATAGTGAAATATTTTATTACTTTTTAGATCATTAAGATGAATGACTACTCACTACAGAACGCCATGTTACCTGCTTTTCTAGATGAAGGGGTTCCTGAGGTCGTAATGGCAGTGCCGGACTTTCATTACTCTGCAAACAAGGGACTTCTTGTTCTAGGGAATAAGAGAAGATGTTCCAGTCATATTAAGTAGCAGCTGTTCTTATCAATTTTTTTTTAAAAGAGGTAACTAACTACTGTGTTTTCTTCTATAATATACATACTATATAGACCTACTACTAGTCTTGACTTAGCAAATCAGCAGTAAGCATAAGCACTACAACTTAAAATGGATATAATAGCAACAAAAAAGTCAGAAATTCTAGAGCAAAACATTTCTAAAACTCAAAATCTGGGACAAAGTGTCCTCATAGGAAATTCTTAAAATAAATTACTTAATTCTCATTAAAGAGGGAAGGGAGAAAAAAAAAAAAAAACCTAAACAAGCTTTACAGTGTCAGAACTTCCCAGGAAATGGCAATTCTGAGTTAAGCTAATGCGTATTAATTCTGAGAAGTCTGAGCAGGATTTTTTTTGCTAAGGACAAAGTCCAAGAGGATCAGGACAGAGGGAATTCTGCAGAGATCCACAGCAGAAACAGTGAGGTTATGGGAGGTCAGGCAGAGCTGGGTGTGAGAGCGCTACAGGCCTGAGCAGAGCTTTGGAAGAGTAAGGCACTGCCAGGTGAGAAGAGCCAGGAAAAAGGGGGTTGCATTCACGTTGCCTTCACTCTTCTACCCACTGTCTGCATAAAAGCAGCAGGTCAGACCTTGAGGAGGAGAACTGTGGGGCTCCTGCGTGAGAGGTACACTACTATCCATAAATGGCTGCTTGAGGCTCTATTGGCAAGCGCCCATGCCTTCTAGAGGGCTGCTCAGGAAAAGGCATGCCACCAGCAGTGGGACGGTGCCTTCCAGCTACTTCTTGCTTTTCCAGACTCTGGAATTTCAAGCAGCTATTTTGTGATCAGGACACCAACAACAGGCTATAGGGCATTCATCCAGATGCATTCATCTTCTAATTTTCACGCTTATGACCTTTCATGCTCATGACCAACCCTGGCCTTAATCCTGGTCCTACTTAGTAAAGAAGTTACTTAACTACCAAATTAAATACTACATTTATTTAATACTTGACTGATTTCATTAAATTATCCACCTTTAACAAGTTACAAAGGTCACCTCTCCATAGAGAAGACTTTCACTCAAAGCATTTATGCCCCTCTTCTTTCCCACATAGGCAATGATGGATGGAAAAAACAAGATAAATGAATAACTACCTCTCTCCACACTCTTGGCTTTACTGCTGGTCCATAGGGCACACAATCAAGCCCTGAAGCAGAACAGATTATATACTTTCTGAGCTTATGGAACTTACCATGGAGCTTATTGCACAATTCAGGTTCTGCGCGCGTGCGTGTGTGTGTGCATTGCCGAGGTGGAAAAAGTTGTGATGCTGAACAAAGGGCTACTGTTTGCTGACATAAACAAGACAAAAAAATCACTGACCTGGAAGCTGAAGTACAAAATCTACTTTCAGTCTGAGTGCTCGCTGCCCATACGCATTAAATAAAGAAACCTTGTTTGAGCAAAGTATGGTCTTAATCGGCTCTTCTCGAGCACAGAGAGCGCATGCCAGCACCCTGACCCCCACCCCAGCAAACCCCATCAGCAGCGAAATCACGTGAAGGACGCAAGCCTAACTGCCTTTCAGATTAGGATTTTTCTGTCACAAGCTCACTCCAAATTATCTAGCATAAAGAAATTTATCCTTGCAAGCCAACAGTATTGGCAGGGGGAGAGTTACACAGGAAGAAACTGGCAGGGGAATAGAGTACTGAAAGCTTAGGGAGAGATGGAGCAACCTGTGAGAAAAGCTTCCAAGCACTACGGCAATACAAACACACCGTGAACTGGTGGCTCAGAGGAGGACTCCAAGGAAGCAGCAAGCTCAAAGTCAAAAGGGATGGTGAGAAGGTCACTCCCAAATAAGTGGCAGAGTAATATGGAAAAGGAGAAGGTTTATCAGCTTAACAGCCTCCAGTCCCTGGAAAGGCTTAAACCAATGACTGGACACTTGTTTCTCAGAATCCAAATAACATATATCGCCAGGTGAGCCAACTTCAGCTCACTGGAGTGAGCGGGATGACTCCACTGAGGTCAATGGAGTTGTAACAGCTTACTCTGGATTTACAGCTGGAACATCAAAGCACTACACAAACCTAAGTGATTAATCATAAGCCAAATGCCAGACCAGGAATCTTGTAATAGTTCCAGCCTTTTTCAACAACCCAAGCAACTGTGTTCACACTCTAGACAGTGTTGGATGAATATTTCAGAAAAATAGTGAGGATTTTGATGGCAGAAGCCACCCTTCTACCAGCATTGCTGGTACTACAGCTCTTCCAGCAGCTCAGGCAGCCAGGTAAGGACTCCGCTGCAGCAGGCACTGTGCTATCAAATCGGTGGGCACGCCCCACTGTGCGCAGGCTACAGCATATATACAAACATAGGAGACGAGCTAACCATCGAGAAAGGAAGCAGCAGCAGGTGGGGAGCTAAAACTACAGGCAGTAGCTAGCACAAAGTGGAAATAAAAATCTCCCATGCAAGACAAGGGAATGGCCTCAAGTTGCGGCAGGGGAGGTTTAGACTGAATATCAGGAAAAATTTCTTTACTGAAAGAGTGGTCAGGCACTGGAATAGGCTGCACAAGAAAGCGGTAGACATGTCACTTCTGGACATGGTTTCGTGAACGTGGTGGCGTTAGGTTGATGGTTGGGCTTGATCTCAGAGGTCTTTTCCAACTTTAAAGATTTTAAGAATGCTGAAGACATCCCATTAGAAGAAGAGTTCTGCCTCCCACACACTCATGTCTAATTGTGCAAGTGAAGTTTGCAGAAACTTAGGCAAGCGGCATCTTTGTGACACAATCTGAGCTCTCAATCAAGAAGGCTCCTCAGAGTCCTGTCTACTGTTGCTTGCCCATCGCCTGTGGACCACCAGAAAGCCATCCACACTGGAGAAGGGGCTCCATTCACTCTCTGAAGTACAGACATTAAGCAGAGATGCTCATTTTGCTTTGTATATACAGTTTGTATCTCATGGAGACTCAGCTCCACACTTCTCATTTCAGAACAGCAAAGCAGGAATGTGGCAGCACAGGCCATCCCTCCTAAAACCTCAGCTTCCTTTTAACACATCCTTTCTCAAGAATCTTGTCTTCTCTAGGGGAACTTCATTTAATGGTTTCTTCACCGCTCCCTTCCTCCTCAACCACTTCTGTCCAGGTCCTCCAGCATTTAGGAATGGCTGTGCCAGTAACACAAACTGTGGAAATTACCCTCAAGTGATATTCAAGACAGAGGCTCTCCAACTGACTGCTTCTCAGGTCACACTCTCCCATCTTTTCTTCATGCAAACAGGCAGGAATAACGATAACTACTTCCTGCTCTCCAGGCGCTGTCATCCTCCGAAGTGACAGCTAGGATGGCTATACCACTCAAAAAAAAAAAAAAAAAAATCAGTAAAGGGAGAAAGAAATACAGCTAAAGCTAGGCTACCAGAACTGCCATTAAGAGCATTTGAGCTCTTCCTTTGCTGTGCCTCAGTTTCTCACCATACCTGTTGGCCCCAAGAATTTAGATGGCAAACTCTTCTTTGCCATGCTGCAAATTCCAGCCTGAGAGCTGAGAATCCCTGCAATCTCTCCTGATGCTCCCTGCCACGGAGGATGATCTGAGAACATCCCCGCTGTCACAAAAGGAAGGATGAAGCCTAAGAATACTTAGGTAGCCCTTTCAAGCAAGCTGAACTCAGAGCAAATATTTAATGGGGACAAGGCCCCTTCCTCCCCAGGTAGCAGTTTGTTCACATGCGGTTGTTCTAAGACCTTCTATCCTGTGGTAGCCTTGCTCACGTAGCCACGGTTATCATCCTAACACTGATGGGATAGCTGCAACTGAAATGCTATGTTGATGCCCACTCCGCCCAAAATCCTAGCATGAGCAAGCGAGACACAAAAGAGTGACCGTTCAGGTTTGCTGCTGAAGGGAGAAGATGAAGCAGATCTTCAGAGCTAAAAGCTGCCACTTAAAGCTACACTTCTGACATCAACCACATAAAGGAGACAAACCATGTGGCAGCACTTCTGCAATAGTAACATATTTGATGTGTACACACTGTAAAAGCACCAGTTGCTTTTGGGAACAGGATGCACTTTCTCAGCACCCTGCAGCAGACTGGTTTGTGCGTCATGCTCTCATCACACTCAGAGATGCACTTGCTACAGAAAAACTAGTGCTGCTACTTTGGCTTACTCCCACAACCTTTGGTTTTGCCCTGGCAGCACTGCAAATCAGCAAAGCAAATCTCATTTATCACGCTGCAGCAGGGTGGTGTGCCCTGTCACCAAAAAGCAGATGAAACTGATTTTATAAAAGCTGGCTCATTCTTTGATCTTTCTGGATGCAATTGAAGATGATGCTGCCACAGGACAGTCACAGTCTGTTCTGAAGTAATGGAGCACACCCCACATACTCTGTATGAGGTCCTCTTACAAGGGTCTGTAAGACAGCAAAGGGATATTATTCCAGTGTAACAGCAGGGAACAGAGTAAGCAATAATACCCCCAAGGTCAGGCCTGCAGTTTGTCACACAGCAGGGATCCGAATCCCGATTTGGTGAATCCCAGTATAGGACAGAACTGCCAGCAAGTTTCCAGCAAACACAGCACTAAACTTCCCAAAGGGAGCAAAGTGGAATGACAGCTTATTTGCCTCTGACCTAGCAAGAGCAGATGGAGAAGAGTGCAAATCACACCTGCTTCTGGGCACAGCTGGAATTACTCAGGCCTTGCTTGGCTTGCAAACAGGTTCCCCTCTTCTTTGTCATCCCTACTCACTCTGTCCCCACAGCGAAATCCAAAGGCACGTGGTTTTCTTTCCTCAGGCATGAAAGAAAGCAATGTAAAGCAGTTTGCTCAAGAGCATATCCCTTGAAAAACAGCTGATTTTGCAAAAACTCCAGTGCATCTGCACACACCGTATTCTGCAAAGGCCTGATCCCAGGATCCAGCCCAGACAGAAAACCATAACGGTACCCAGTTCAGCACACCACACACAGATTAGCGTGATCGTCTCTTATTACTAGCATGTTCCTTGGTCCGCTCCATTCCTTTTACCTAGGCAGGGTAACGTAACTCTTATGTGCTCTTTCTGGAGGGGATCAAAAACCCCAAGTAACATGAGCAGGCAATTCAGCAAATCACTTGTACTTTTGTTCTACCCTCAGAGAGCTGTTCTGCCAGGCCCACTGTGGCACTAACACACGAAACCAAAGAGTCCAGGGGCAGAGGGATCATACAGGTCAGTATCCTGCAAGGCACCACCTCCTGCTTGCAGCACACTTACAGAAGACTATCCTGGGCCAGAGAGCAAACCCTGGGGTTTGGTAGAACCAAAGAGGTGACTGCAAGCAGGAGAAAGCTGGGTATGGGTCTGATTCTGCAACTGGGGCACATTTTAGAGCATCCTTGAGGGTACAGTAACTTCTGCTACCTGTCCCAATTGCAAAAGCTGAATGCAGAGCATGCTTTGGCCATGATTCCAGGGCTGCAGGATGGTAGCATATAAATGGCCTCCTGCATTCACCAGGGACTGGATGGACCATGCTGATATTTGCAAGCAGCTGCCAGGTAAAAGCAACAGAGGACAGTGACATGACCCTCCACAGGGAGGAACATCTGAAACTGCTGACACTTAACTCAAAGCAAATCAAAACATCAATGGAAGAGGAAATAGGCTGGGAATGGGATGAAGTCTCTCTTGGTATCACATCATCTTCTTGACTGTGAGAGAGAAGCCTTCTCTCACTGGCTTTTTGTCCCTCTGGATGCAGCCTGGAGTAGAAATAGTAGTTTATTAAAACTGAAATACAGCTTTTGAAAACTTGCTCAGACAAACAAAATGTTAATGAGAGTTTTGGCTTGGTCTTCTCTTCTTGGGAAATGACTCCTCCCCTGTAATGAGTTGTAGCTGCTCTGTTACTCCAGTCACCATAGGCACAAGTATCACCTGCAACACATCTGAAGCACACTACCCTTCAGCATACCTGGTCCTCCTTGACCTCTCGCAATCAGGGAGGGAAGGATGTGCAAGCAGCCTACAGAAACGCCACAGTGTTGGTGTGCTTTCCTCAGAGACAAAGCCAGTGCAGAAATATGGAAACAGATTACCACACAGAAGCTGCTCTAAGGAGAGAGTCAGCCGTTCTCCACCTCAGGACAGGAGTAGTACTCAGCTTTAATGGCAGCAAGGAAGACTAGGTACAAAGGATAACCTTATAGCAGGAAGAACAACAAAGCACCAGAACAGATTGCATGCAAAAGTCCTTATCAGCATTGAAGGCCTTTTAGATCAGGTTGGGCAAACATTTATCAAGAATTATGTAAGCCAAGTTGATTCTTACTTGGACAGGGAAACTGGGCTAGATGACTGCCAAGCTCTCTTCCAACGCATTTTGATCTATGGCCCTGCATCTAGGAACTGAGCCCTGGCCAGTAATCTACATGCACTCCGTCCCCTGGGTCCCCAAAGATTTCCTGTGTCACCCTCGCAGAGTCACTCTGTCTCAGTTCCTCACCTGGAAAGAGTCTCACCCCTTCATGAGCACAGGCTCAGCTGAGACCACTGTGAGGATAAACACATTTCTTTAACTCTCTAAGGTCCCCAAGAAAGTCCCATCCCACATCTGGAGTGGAAAACTTGAAACACTGGTGATACTTGCACTTCAGGGTGCTTATGTGGGAATTACACCAGAACAAGAATGGTACTCTGTCTATGACCTCCAGCATACTAGAGATTGTCAAAAACCATGGAAAAACGCAGCCCTAGGAGGGCTTCAGGCCTCCCATTAACAGCCTGAGGTACAACTCCAGTCCTGTGTCACAGCTATGAGGTCCCTTCCCCACTTCTCTACATGAGCCTGTGCAGAAGCTCTGTTTTCCTGGAACAGGAATAGAGGTTAAAGTCCGTTTGACAGCTGCATCTACCCTGAAGCGCTCTGTTGACCCGAGTTCTCTCAGTGGGGGACTGCACCTTGCCATGCTCTCCCATGGCAGGACTGTTCTGCAGCGCAGACACAGCTACACTGGGACCACAGCACCATCTGCAGGGCTCTGCCAAAGACCAAGCTTTTACCAGCTCCTCCTCGGGGAAGGCCAGCATTGGCCTAGTAGATACTTCATACCTGGTAATTCTCCAAAACACAGATGTGAGCACACACACACGCAACCACGCTCTTCAGAGTCCTGAAGGATAACAAAGCCCCTCTCCAAAAGCACCACTTCAGGAAACAAATCACCATTTTAATACAGTTCCAAAGATCCAGTAAGTTCAGAGAAAATGAAATGTATGTCAGATACCGGATTACGTAAAACATCAGCTGAAGCACCAGCCTTCTGTGGCTTCAGGGAGCAGCGATGCCTCTGCAGAGGGCTCATGCACAGTGTACTGCTGGCATCAGCTGAGCCTCCTGCTCACAGGCAACAAAGACAACACAGACACAGTCCAGGGTGCTGGGAACGCCTGTTGTTCCTTAAAACCACCATCTCCAAAAGGCTTTGCAGTGCTTCTGGATCAAAATGAGCCTGGGCTGATATGCGTAAAGCACTGAAGAGCACATTGTACTACGCCAGCACATTCCCTCAGATGCAAGTCTGACAAATGGATCCAGCCCCTTAGGAGGAAGAACAATTTTTCTCCATTCTTGTCTTCATGAGGAGGTCAGCAGCACCATGTGATTTTCTGAGACATGTTAACCACTATGCAATGCAAACCCACAGAAATGCAAGCATTTTTATTACTGCTTTAGCTATAAATATAGAAATTTAACACTTGTCCTACTGGATTAGACCAAACGTCTGTCTAACAGAGAAAGCGTTCTGCTCAGAGCTCTGACAAGTGACTGATTGATGCTTCTGAGAAATGGCATATTGCTTTCTGCAGCCCAGCCACCAGCGCTCTCAGAGGGACAGCTAACTCCAGCCTGCTGCAGGGAATCAGCCTACCCCGTGAAGAATGCAATATGATGCTGTCTGACACTCTCACGAGCCAGTAAAACATCCAGCTTTTAACGCACCCTGCAGAAGCCGTGCATGTTGCATAAACATTGCCAACACTCAGATGAAAACTGTGAACTCAGTTTAAGAACTAAGTTTAAAGAATTAAGTCTAACAAATTTAACTTTCAAAAAGACCCTAAACCATTATTTAACAAAACCCAAACAAAATAACACCTCTTTGACTAAAATTTGTACTCATGGCTCTAGCAGGCAAAATTGCCAGAAATCAGCTGTGCTGGAAATTTATTTCCAAATCTAGGATCAAATGCACTTTAAATGATCTTTTTTAGTTTTCTCCTTCTCTAGATTTCCTCTGCTGTGTTTAACCAGGGCTAGTACTGCAGTTCAGAGAAGGCTCATAACTTCAAGTAAAGAGTGTATGGGACATGGCAAACCACTGGGGTGCGTCGAGTGGTGGGGAGGATAAAGGCAGGGCTGAGTGGTACGATGGGGTGAAAGGGCAGTCCGTGAACAGAGCTGGAAACGCCCTGGTACATCAGAGAGAGCTCAGGTGCCTGTGAAAAGGCAGGGCCACCGTTCAAGAGTTAAAGAGCGAATGAAGAGTGGGGAGTGTGAGCATGGGAGAGGTAAAGGAGAAACGGACTTGATGTATTAGTGCTCATGTGAAGCCCTCAATCTCCTGCAGGCTTCCAAACAGACACAGTTTGCTGATGCAGCTCCTCCCTAAAGCTTCTGGCTGTGCACTCCCAGTTCAGCCTGAACAGAGAGCCCAACAGCACCTGCCACTGTCTGGACACTTTCACCCCTACTGAGTGCTCACCTCCACTGGCCCAGCAAGTGCTTCCGTTCAGACTGGTAGACCATTTCCTTTGATTTGCCTTCTTCCCTTCCTTCCCTGGCTAGCTATGCTCAGGAAGGGAACTTGCAATATAGGAAACAACAGCAACAACAAGCAGCAGCTTGAATTTAATCCTTCCATTATTTATAATGTCATGATGTTGACTGTCCATTTCGGGGACTTCTCTCAGTGTTGTTTCAGGCAGCCCTGCTCCGAGTCATCCTTTCCAAAGAAACAGACCTCAGCTATTCCCACGGCTGTCAAGAGACTGGGTCCTACTCCAGACTTAGCCTGTTGTCAGATTTTGGACAAGCCATTTCACCTCCAGTTTTTCAACTTCTCCATCTGCAAAACTGGAGTAGCGATTCTGGCCTTCTTTGTAGAGGCTTGCATTTAAATGCCTTAGAGGAAAGTCAGGCATTTCTATTACTATCAGAAGCAATGTGAGGACGCCAGATGTTTATTCAGGCCTGCTAGCATGTTTGAAAAACATAATTGTACAGCAGTTCTTGTAAGGACGTTGATCTGAAGCACTATCTTTATTACAATGTTTTGATTGTTTCTGGCAGCACGCAGAAACTGGTGGGTGCTGTAGATTCAGACAGTGTAACACATGCACTGATCCTACAATGACATGTCACTCAGCAGGACTGGAAAACAAAGGCTGCTTTGCTGTTGGAGATCTACTCCAGAACTGCAGGATCCTGAACAGAACTGAATTTGAAATGTGCAGGTTAGTCATGTCCCATTACACCTGCAAATCCACGTGCCAATAGAAGCCAGAGTCTGGGTCTATCATCCTATCTGGTGATATTCTCTATAAATTTATCTCAAGGCCAAAAAAAAAAAAAAGTCAAATTCCTTCTAGGTCAAATGGGTGATCTGATGTGTTAAGAAGTTGTATTTTTAATGTACTTCTAATGTACTCTTTGAAATTTACCATCACAGCAATGAAATATTGGAGCTGTCAACTCTTCCGTATCAAGCCTTGAGATTAATGAGTCACTTCAGCAGAACAAACTAAAACGTTGCATGCAGTTCCTCAAGGAAGGTGAAATACTTCTACGTGCTCTGCTGAACTTCATCTCTGGATTAAGTCTGTATCAGGAAACGAGGGGGTCTGCCACTCATGGAGGGTTCAACGCACTGGGGAGTGAACTGGAGATTCCTTTTGCCACGCAGAGTTTTCAACAAGCTGTTCAGCAGGGCCAGCAAAAAGCATACTGCAAGCAGAGTTATTTCTGGTACAGTTGTGATCTGCTTTGTTTTCGGATGTGCAGAAACCTAGGCCTGTGGGAAAAAGAGTGACCAGAGCTTTAAGTCTTGCTAGGGAGAACATGCCTCTACCTCCATCCCATAAAAGCAGCAATTTCCCAATGTCAGTAATCTCACCGGAGCTAATCACTCTAACAGAAATGCTTATCTGCATCAAAATTTCTGACTCAAACACTTGCCAGGCTATCTCAGGATATAAGAAAGTTAAGATGCTTGAAGAAAGCCCCTGTTTTGTTAAAGCTTGGCTTCAGCTGTTGACCTTCTGCGACTGAGTTCAGTCAATACATCAGGGTGCAGGGATGTAATCAAAAAGGACACAGACCTATATCTGGAGCAAAAATCTGAAGATAAAAAAAGACTTACTTGCCACAGAAGTCCTTGTGAATAGCATGAAGAACGAGTAGTAAGCTGGGGTGTGCCTGTAGCCAGTTCTCCACCATATCTGGGTGTTTGGGATCAACTTCCAGAAACACACTCCTGAAAGGACACATTCGGGAGTTGAAAGTGTGGAGACATATTTAGGTTGCTAAGCTCATAAAAATTAAGGTCTTTCTTTCTGGATGACTCCTATCAGCGCTGGAAACGAGAAGGTCAGCAAACACACTGCAATCCAATAATCCTAAAAGAGACCAGAGCTGTCCATTTGAGACGCAGATCCCAACGGCCTCCTTCAGGGGGAGAAAGTGGTGACCTTGGGGTGAATTCTCATGGCACTCCTCTGTGTGAGCAGCCACAGAGGTAAGGATCCCTTTTGAACGCCACGCAGACGTATGATCAGCTCAGTCTTCCGAGGCCCCCAAAGATTTAAGGCCAGAATGAGGTTTTATGAGGCAAGTGCATGAACTGGACAGGCAGCATGAAGTTCCTCTTTGTATAAGCAGGGTGACATTAAGTCCCAGTAGCAAGAGTCATAAAGTACAAGTTAGTACACACATTTTCCCACAGTAAATGTCTCCATAAATCAGTTATGAAAATACTGCCAGCATTCAGACCTACAAAGAGGACTGTGCAAAGGAGAGTGCAGCAGGGATAAGGGAACTAATCGGACAGCCTCAGTCAGCGTACCAGGACTAGGCCTGGACACCGCAGGGCTATTTCCACCTCTGCTGCAGCTGGGCTTTACGACACCGGTGTGTGTCTCCACTCCCACGATGAGGCAGAACCACCTTAGCTTACAGGCACATGGAGATGATGGAACTGGTTACAGCCTGCAACAGCACAGCAAGATACAAATTTAACAGGCCAAGCCCCAACCATATGCTCTCCTGAGAATTCCTAAAATGTCCCACACTGAATGCTCCCTATAAATTCACCAAACTAACCAAAAGTTCTGTGTGTGGGTGTGGATCTATCTCATTCCTGACCTTAAAAAGCTTCCACCCCTCAATAGGGGCTCCACCTTACAAAACAAGCATAGGGAACGGGGAAGAAAAAAAAATAAAAAAAAAATCCTAACAACCAACCCCAAGAGACCAGGCTCTGTTGCTGGGAAGCTCTGAGGAGCATCTTCTGCTCTTGTGGTCATGCAAAGCATGAGGAACTAATTCTTCTGCATGTACCATGCCTCTCTATATTCCTGTTCCTCTTCTCAAAACAGATTTTCAGTGACCTCTCTTATGCTGGTTAAATGCCAGGAATTTTCAACAGGATATGTGAATGCCCTGGCACAACAGACTTTTCAGTATCAGCATGTTGATCTTTAACCACAAAATGGATCCCACATGACAGAGAATAGGAACAATTAGTCTTGAGTATTAACCATGGAGAAATGTAACATTTAAGAAACTATTCCTGGCTGATGATCTTTCTCCTGGGATGTTCAGCATTGTATCCTGGCACAATAAACAAGTTTCCCCTAATTAATGGGTGGGAGGGAAGTAGACATCTACGTCCATTCTCACAGAGTTCACAGAATCATAGAATGGTTTGGGTCAGAAAGGACCTTAAAGATCACCTAGTTCTATACTGCTTCTCTTTCAATCAGTTATTCTTAAGCTTAGAAAGCTTCCTTTTTTTTCGTGTACACTCTCTTTGCTGCTCACTTTCAGGTTCTTTTTGTTCCTGCTTTGACCTTTAAAGATTCTCACTTCACTAGTGACTATGAAACACCACCACTTGTCCAGGAAGGCTCATATCCCTTTAATAACCAATTTCAAGCTAATTTTGCATATACACATGGCATTTTCTAAACTGCGATTATTAGATGCGGTGAGGGGGGACACTTGCAACTATTTTCATTTTCCCTCTGTACCTTCCTGTATGAAAACAGAAGTTACAGAAGTGGATGGAGAAAATACATGACATTCCAACAGAGAACAGTGCTTACCCAGAATCCTTTAGAAGAGAAGGAGCCAGAGTCAGAATGGTTTTGATGACTCTCATCCCATCATCTCCCCCATCCAGTGCATCAAGGTCCTCAAAGCTGGAGGGTGGCAATAAGAAGACATTAACAGCAATTCATGTGGCATAAGCCACGTCCTTGAGGATGCATTGCCCCAACTCCATGGAGAAAGGTGCACCTAACACACCTGAACTCCAGTAATCCTACAGCAGGTGACAGCACTCAAAGCTCTTACAGAAAACACAGGGAGTAAGAAGGCAGCTGTCACTAGGCTGAGAAACTCCATGTTGAGCACAAGCAGGAAACATCCCCTGAGCTCTTCCTGAAAATTATGAGCCAAGGCCACAGAGTTCCAACATACGGATCTGTTCTCTCAGCGCTAGCTGGACAGGGAGATACTGGGTTGGATAGCAAGGTATCACTCGCTTTATTCCAACCATGCCAGCAACCAGGCTGGACTGCCTTCTAACCTAGTAGAGTGAATTAGGATTTAGAAAGCTCAGCTTTCAGAATCTGCCCTGGTGCACATCTTGGGCGCGGGACTTTGTCCTGACACACACAACAATCAATTCTGAGGAAGAACCAGCACACACAAAGTAGTCCCACATGCCAAAAGAGCTTATTCACAATTGTGTGGGTTTGTTTGCTTAAGACAAGTATTGGGATGAGAATGGGTCACAGCATTTCCACCCAAGTTGGTTTTTTTCCATCACAAAAAGCTGCTCAGATTACTTGTACTTTCATCAACTTACACCAACTATATATTAAAAAAAGGTCTAACAGGAAAAATGTTCTGAAATAATTCTGGATTGGAAACTTGTTAATTTCAAAGTGTGTGGTTTTCCAATTTTTATAAATATTTAAAATACTTTGATATTGTTTCAGACATGTAAGCAGTATCAAAGTAACACTGTATTATTACAAACCATATAAACACACCTACACTATGTACATGTGTACTACATTTGAGTGTTCTGTGTGCAGTTGTGTAGTATAAGGAAGTAGGCAGAAAACTTTGCTTCAAGAAGCAGGAGAAGAAAAATCTATTTGTCTGATTACCAGAGGATTTCTGCATCCAAGGAAGCCATGTCTTCATGGAAGACATATGGGGGGTTACTGACTATGAAGTCTACGGGGCCCCAGAGTAGCAGCTGCTTGGCAGAACCTAGAAAAGAAAAAGAATCACAACCAGCTCTGAACCATAGCAACCTCCCCCATAAGCTCAGTGTCAAAATCCTATCTGGAAAACTGTCTCTCCAGACATGTGGCCACGTGTGTTTGGCTCTGCTTTTCTCTAACAAAATTTTATCCTATTTCTTTTTGAGATAGCCTGGCCTGCTCACTCTCCCATCTTGAATCCAAGAGTGATAGAAAGCTAAGCACAAAGTATCGTTTTTTCATACGGACAGCCCCGCTTAGTGGAACATGTTACAAAGCACAGGACCTTGATGCTCAGGAGCACTGTGCCCATCTGGATCTAAATCAACAACCAGAGCTTGAGAAAGCCCACAAAGACCTAAGTGGGAGCTTAGACTAGCTGTCAGGATGCATATCCTTCCTCTTAGCAGAGCTGCAGAAGGACCTCTAATGAGCAGTGGTATCAGCAGTATCAACCATCTAATGGGTTGCTCTTCTGCAGACAAGGTTCAGCTCACTACATTCATGCTCCTGTCTGGACCAACCCATACCAGCCCTGAATGAGAAATCACGTAAACACGTGAGCGCGGCACTGTCCTCTAGCCAGCCTCTTGGCACAGGGCTTACCCACGCAGGTGCAATGCCAACACAGCTACACAGCTCTTGGACTGGAGCTGGCTGGCTTCCTGCTGCGGGGAGTCTGGGCAGCACAAACGCAGATTTGCAGACAGAAGACTGTGTAGACATACCCATACCCGTAGGAGGTAGCGCGCTGTCAGAAAGGTGCACTAATGAATCAACAATGCTGGAGCTCCTGGCTAAGGAATAGCTGAGCACGTATCTACCTAACTGGATAAGCCTCACCAAACAGCAGTTTTAACTGGTTTCAGCCAGATGTAAGGGAGACAACAGGGATCCTTCCCTGGTTCAGCTCACTTAATTTCAGGTGAATAATGCTGAGCATTTAATCTAAGCTAAATATCTGGGCTCCCTCTAACATCAACGGAGAGACAGGCACACACATGTCTGTCTAAAGCACCATGTCAGTATAGAATGAATTACACTCTGTTTACATTTGCCTCTCCCCAGTAACAGCACTAGACAGCACCTGGACTACCAGCTCAGACACAACCTTTAGACACCTAAAACAGGAAAAATTCACCTTCTGATGTAATCAGGGACTTCTCTCAGCTGATCATCTGTCCTGGAAATCCCTGAAGGAAAAAGCTTCACAAGCTCACTTCTTACTGATCTTTTTCTCTGATAACCTCAACACTCTCCTGACGCCTGCATCCGAAAGGGGTCCCTTGGCTGTCTCACACGTCTGCCTCCCCTCATCAAAGGAAAAAGGGAGAAAGTCAAAGGGGATTATAACAATGAAAAGAGTTACTGTATGAAACATCATGGTGGAAGATGTGGATCCTGTCTTGGAGCTGCAGCCTGTAAGATTCCAGATGCAAGGACAGAAAGAAGATAGATTAGGAGGCACGTTTGTGTGAATTCATGAACAGCACATTCCATAAACAGATCATTAAATATCACACCTCTTATCTGATACATCGATATCCTACACCACTGACTGCAGTTGGATTCCTCTGAAGCTGCAAGGGAAGTTCAGGCTCTGCTCTTTGCCCAGAGAACAAAATTCAAAGCAAAGTGCACACTGTGCACCCATGGTGATTCCACGGTGTGGCTCCTGCGCACCCAAAACCTACATGGATCACCCCTTGCCATACATACAGCAGTATTCCCTCACCCTCCTGCATAGTACCTACATCTCCAAGGTCTTCCCCAGCTAAGCTCACTATCACTGAAAAAAAAAACCAAAAAAAAACCCCAGAAACAAAACCACCCCAACCAAAACCCTACAAAAAAACCCCCAAAACCTTACCACAAAATCACCTACTTCAAATATGTAAACCTGCTATTGTAAGCAGAGACAATACACTCACATTTACCACATTCTTTCTCCAGCCTCTTTGATAATCTAGATCTTAACAGTGTTCTGGCATCTGAGTGTTTCTCCTAGAGGAACTGATGCGTTACGGTCTAGACCAGTGGTCTGTGCAGTGGGTGGGGAACTGGCTGACGGGCTGCACCCAGAGGGTGGTGGTAAATAGCTCCTTTCCAAACTGGCAACCTGTCACACGTGGGTCCCCCAGGGACTGATATTGGGCCCAATGCCATTTAATATCTTCATAAGTGATCTGGATGGTGGGATCAAGCGTATTCTGATGAAGTTTGAGGATGATATCAAACTGAGCGGGGAAGCAGACACCTTGGAAGAGAGAGCCACTCTGCAGGAAGATCTGGACGAGGTGGAAGAGTGGGCTAATAAGAACCTTATGAAGTTCAATAAGGACAAGTGTAAGGTCTTGTGCCTGGGAAAACATAATCCAGGCGTGCAGCACAGGCTGCGATCTACCCAGCTGGGGAGCAGCTCTGTGGAAAGGCACCCAGGGCTCCCGGTAGACAACAATGAGCGAACAATGTGCTGCTGCAGCAAAGAAAGCCAAGAGGATGGTGGTTGCATCAACAAGGGCAGCATCATCAGAGATAAAGAAGTCATTATGTGCTTGTCAGGCCACATCTGGAATACTGTGTTCAGTTTTGGTCCCTGCTATACAAAAAAGATGTGGAAATGCTGGAGATGGTCCAGAGAAAGGCCACAAAGATGAACAAAGAACTGGGAAGCCTCCATATAAGGAAAGGCTGAAGAGAACTGGGTTTGTTCAGTCTCGATCTACCCAGCTGGGGAGCAGCTCTGTGGAAAGGCACCCAGGGCTCCCGGTAGACAACAATGAGCGAACAATGTGCTGCTGCAGCAAAGAAAGCCAAGAGGATGGTGGTTGCATCAACAAGGGCAGCATCATCAGAGATAAAGAAGTCATTATGTGCTTGTCAGGCCACATCTGGAATACTGTGTTCAGTTTTGGTCCCTGCTATACAAAAAAGATGTGGAAATGCTGGAGATGGTCCAGAGAAAGGCCACAAAGATGAACAAAGAACTGGGAAGCCTCCATATAAGGAAAGGCTGAAGAGAACTGGGTTTGTTCAGTCTTAAGAAAAGAAGGCTTAGGGGAGACCTTATCATCATGCTCCAGTATTTAAAGGGTAAGTTATAAAGATGGAGACTCTCTTTTCAAAAGGAGTCACATGGAAAAGACAAGGGGTAATGAGTACAAGTTACTCCTGGGCAGATTCTGATTTGACACAAGCAGAAATTCTTCACAATGAGAACAATCAGCCATTGGAATGATCTCCCCAGGGAAGTGGTGGATTCCCCAGTATTGGACACTTCTAAGATTCAGCTGGACAGGGTGCTGGGCCATCTTTTGCCAGGAAAAGTTGGACCAGATGATCCTTGAGGTCATTTCCAACCTGGTATTCTAGGATTCTATGATTTTTAACCTCCTCAGTGACATACACAGTTGCTACCTTGAGTTTCCCAAGTTCATAGAAAGGGATAAAAGTTGTTACAATGAAGCACTTTGAAAACCCTTGGAAGATAGACAGCATTTAAGTACTCATGTTTTATTTAGGCTGCTGTCTTTGCAAAGCACATTCACAAGTCAAAGAAAAATAAATACGCCAGTAAATATAAGCATTTTTTCCTGAATTCTTACACACTCCAGAGTTTCGAATATCTAAACATATCCTGTTTTCCAGTGGTGATAAACATGAACTACATGCCCAAATATTGAGAGCCTTGGTCTTTCTCAAGTAACAATTTACAAAAAATAGGTAATATGAGGATTTGTACCTATGTGCATTCTCCCTGGTGAGATCCACAGCAGCCTTCTCTTTATCCACAGCTATCACCCGGCTCTGGGACAGGAAAAAAAAACAAAAAACAAAAAACAAAAGAAACAAGTATTAGAAGATCAAGGTTCCTGAGTAGACACTGTCTGCCAAAAGGGTCATGCAAGATAAGAACTGACAATCGACTGTTCGCTCTCCACTTCTAAAAGGAATAGCTCATGAAGAGTGTATCTCAGGACACCGATGGGATCACGAGACACTTCTAGTGAGGCCACTAACATGACAGAATGCACTCTGCAACACTGCCAGCAGCCTACCAAAATAGACAGGCTTCTGACCAAACCAACTCAGCTGACAACAATGGAGTCACACTGACTCCCATCACCTGATACGTTCACAGCTCCTAGTAGTGCGAGACTCAACACTCTGGCAAGTCTGGGACAGACACATGTTAAAGAAAGATCACATCATAGCCGCCTTCTCTCTAACGCGAATGGAATCCCTTTCAGGATTAACAGAACCACTTGGAATGAGGTTCTGATGTTTTCCATCTGTTATGCAGAAACCTTTTGCCTAGTTACTCCACTGCAGTCCTTACACCACATTCACTGAGTGTATTGACTGCGCATACTTGACTGTGTATCAAGTATTTGAGAGTCCTCCAGCGTAACACTAAGAGATAAGACTACACAGTTACAGATTTGTTTGACCTTCCATTCCACCTTGGGAAAAGGGCTGGCAAAGACCTCACCTGCTTTTGCTTTGCTTAATATCTTTTAAACACAGACATTGGTAAGTATTTGCATAGAGAAAGCATGCTCAAAGAAACCACTTTGCACGTGGAGATGATGGTGTGATCAACCATCATCCCTAGGGGGATCAATTTCACAGCCTGAGACTAGCACACACACACGTGAAGGGTGAAGGACATAGCTGAATCCATAAGTGAGAAGTTGCCATTGTTGTCTCAATACCCCAGTGCCAATTCAAACACTAAAGAGCTCACACAGAGTATAATCTCCACCTAGCTATCAGTCTGGCTACCACTACCTCTAAGGCTCCTTATTTCTCTGGGCACAGCAGTTTGTGTTAGTCAGCAAAGAAAGGACTGTTGTCAGTCACAGGGACAGACTGACACAGCTCTTTAACTTAACAGGCAAGGAAAAGAGCATGAAGTACGGCTCAGGAAATCAGAATAATTATACTTTTAAGTCATGAAGCTCAAGTATTAACCTTATCAGCTCACTGGGAGGAAGAACACAGGCATCACCCTCTAATTCTTACTTCTACAAGAGGAGGGGCTGGCCACAGCAATTCTCATTCATGAAAAGGAACTGGCTGCTCTGCAGTTCTGAGGAAAGGGGAATATTTTTCCCTTAACCACATGTGATGAGATCTTGGATTCATTTCTCCTTCTGTTCACCAACAGTATCTCAATAAGCATATTACATGACATGATAATCAAGGGCAAGAGCAGCTTTGGTCGCTCAGATCTCAGTCTCCTTCCTGCTCTTTTCCCTCTGTTCAACAGGTGTGGATTTCTATTAGGGAACAAGAGATTTCAAAGAAGTGGTTTGGCAGCTGTGGCAGTGTGACATAAGCTTGTCACATCGATCCCAAGTATTGACACTTCTGTGGTAGTCCCTTTCCTATATTCATTTAGTCTTCAGTCTCCTAGAGACAAGATCCTTCGATGCACAGCAAGGTGACTTTTAGAGATGACTGCCCCATAAATTCAACTAACAGAGTGTGTGTGTGCCCACGCCTCAGCCCCTCTTGCTCACAGCCCAGGATATTAGATTGAACCAGCACCCACCAGAGCTTCAAGCTAAGGTGATTAATAGCGAGCTGTGATAGGAAGCTCCATCAAAGCAATTAAGTTTGTCTGTGAAGTCTCATTGAAGACTAGTAGAGTAGGACTGTCCATTTACACAGACATCTGTTGTACCACGAGCACTGAAAAAAAGCTCACCTGTGGCAGTTTGTGTAACAGACTCAGAGCAATTGCTCCAGAGCCACAGCCAATCTCCAAGATCACAGGATGAGGGACAGGAACTGGGAAGCTGAGGCCTGAATTCTTCTCACGTTTCTGAGATTCTTCCTCCACAACTAAAGAGACAAGATCCTAATAAAACAAAAAAAAAAACCCCAATCAAATGTATAAGGGAGCTGTTTTGATTCACAATGGAGTTCACATTTCTTTACTTTGTAGCCCAGTGAAATGTTTTTGCGTTGCTAATTTTTAAAACTCAGATGGCAGCAATGGAACTGAGATGTCAGAAGTCACTTGAGCTCCATCTCCCCCTCAGGGTCCTTTGATCAGTAACCAAATCTTCAGAATACAATTTCCCACAGATCCTCTGAAATCTTCTAGAAATGCTGGGAAAAACAATAACCAAACAGCTGGAGTACATTATCTTCTGCAATACCAACTTATTTACTCCAAAATTCCAGCTTTCGGAACTTGTAAGCTTCAAAATTTAAGATTTCTACACATTATCAGTATGGTAAGTAACCTAGAGTCAGAGGCACAGCTCTTAACAGCATCTAAACCAATAATAATCCAACCTGCAGATGAAAAGCAAAGGCAATGAATTACTAAATGACCCAAACGAGCAGCTCCCTGCATAGATTTCAGATTGTGGACTCCTACTATGTTTTGTTTATGTACTGGCACACCAGTACAGAAACAAGGCCTTACTGCCCAAGCCCACGATGGCTAGGTTACTTCACTTGAGAAGTCTGCTCTTGGATCTCTCCTGTAAATCCAGAAAGCTTAAAATTTACAAAGAATAATTGGCTTCATCTTGCCAACAGGTAAAATAAAAGACATTACCAGGAAAATTACCAGCTTTCCATTTTTACAAGGAATCTTGCATGTTCTTGGCAAAAGCAGGAATATTTAAGAGCAACACATGCTGGCAGGCAGATCAGCTTCTCTTTAGTAAAGCGACAGCCTTTTTCAGAAGCCTAAAGTGGGTGTGCTTGTAGGTAAGGGCACAAGCCCTTCCTTGGATATATCACCGTAACTGGGGTGCAGTGTCACAGATGCGTAATGCAAAGCTGTAGTTTTTATGAAGATATTGGTTGCTGTTGGTCATCCTTCATGCTAGGCCAACTTGCATCTTCAGTAAGTAGGGAAGGAGGATGCAA
Source organism: Tetrax tetrax (assembly GCA_009806455.1). Lineage (NCBI taxonomy): Eukaryota > Metazoa > Chordata > Aves > Otidiformes > Otididae > Tetrax > Tetrax tetrax. Next base: position 92,209 of record WHYT01016888.1, read on the forward strand.
GCAGGTCTAAAAATGAAGCTTTAGGGGAGATGAGTTTCAATGAAACATCCCCAGCAGCAGAGCACCTGAGACGCAGGCTGTTTTGTCAGTCAGTATTTTCCGAGGTTTTCCACAAGACATGAACTGCTTTTAAACTGCTCTTTAAACTGCTTTTAAAGTACTGTGCTCCTGCATGTAAGCACACACCCAGTTTAGAGAACAGCAGCGAAGCCTGCACTGCTTCACAGTCTGGGATGGAGAAACAGGCATATTTCAACAACGGCCGGGCCTTGCACAGCCAGGCAACTTCAAACTGCTCGGTTTTAATAGAACCCTTTGCCTGGTGGTTTCTCCTGCAGAAGGAGCCTGAAAGCGTAAGTAAAAAGGAAGGATTTGGTTTATTTGAATGTGTAAATACTCCATATTTCCTCTAGTAACATTACTTCTTCTTTAGATCAGCTTTTCTGAGCCTTTGCCATTTTCAGCTCAGTTGTGTTAGGCTTTGCTGCTTTTCCAGTAGCCTGGCTCTACCAACAAGAGCCTTTTGGGAGCCACCAGCTCCTCAGCTTTCTTTAGGCTCCTTTTCACAGCCACAGCCTTTTGGGGTCTTCAGGGGCTTTTTAGCAACAATTACCTTCAACTGTTTTCATTGTTTTCTCTCAAATCTTCTCCAGATGTTGAGCTGGAAAGAGTCAGAGATGCCCATGCCTTTGCTCACCAGATACTCAATGGCAACAGCCTTCATGCTTCTCCAGACTCTGCCCTCTGCCTTCCACAGCTTGAAATGCTCCTCAGCAATGCGCTCTGTTGCGCTCACACCCAAAGGCCCAAGAAGCAGCCCACAGGCTGGAGGGCACTCTCTCAGGAGGTCTCTCTCAGAGGTGTGTCTTCACTGGGAAGTTAAGTTTGGTGACTGACACCTAAGCTAGCCTCAGCCACGTATGAGGAGCCACGCTGCAATGCCCTGTCCTGGTTACCGTGCCATTGTTGGCGCTGCCCTCATAAGGAAGTTTTGCCAACAGCCTCCAAAATCATATTCCTTGCTGCTGTTCTGGGATTCCTTTACTACACAATTATGGAGGAAAATATTCTCACAGGTTTCCAACAGGACTGTGGGAAACCATTAGATGAGTACCAGTGTTTACATAAACACCTTATCTCCCCACTTTTGTGCAAAAATGGCATTTGGTTTCAGCTAACAGCTCCAGATGAATGATTCTAAAAACACTTCTGCAATGGAGACAGCCAGAGATTGTAACCGCAGCTGGTTTGGGGAAGCAGGTGCTGATGATTCCAAGACCACAGAAGAAGAGCCACCCAAGAAATTCTGCTCTGTCCCTAAACCACTCTTTTAAATAGGAGCTATTTCTGGTCACTTGCAAGTATTTCCAGGAAATCGCTACAGTAACTCAGAAAAAAACCACCTGTCTCCAGGGCAGGTCACAGAGTAGCACAAGTTACTGATTACAAATGTAGTTTCCATGCAGCAGAACTATTGTCAATATTAATTAACTTCCTTAAGGTTTATCATTAGTAATTTCAAGCTTTTAATGGAAGCTCTACTTTACACATTCCACAGTGAAAGTATTTTTAGAGTGCCTGCCAAAGCTCCTATTTAAATAGGATGGATTTAAGATTTTACCCCATGGATATTAAAAAAAGGGATGTTGGTATTTCTTCCTGACTCCCTTACATAATTGCCTTGGTTATTTCACATACCTCTTACTGAGACAAAGATTAGCTCTTTCATAATACATATGTTTATCATAATAGCTCAAAATTAAAAGATACTAAAAGCAATGTGACCTAAAAAAACTACATCCTTTTCCAGATATTAGTATCTCACTGCAATCAAAAATTCAATAATTATGAAGATAAATTGCTTTATGAAATAAATTTGAAAACAGAAGGTGTATTCTAACTGCCAAATTGGGAAAAAAATACTAGTACAGATTATTTGGTGAACTAAATTTGCAATTATGTTTGTATTAAAAACAAGAAGCAAAGACAAAACAGAATGCAATGGAATAAGACATCTTGGAAATCTGCATTAATGGTCTGTGATACCATGGTCCTTTTCTTCACTTCCATGTGAAAACCACACTTCCCCAACATCTGCAGAAGAATCAGGAAAACCCAGCAACCACAATACGGAGCGTGTCCAGTTAGCCCACTGCCATTGCCACTAGGTTTCGTTCTCAGTAATCATGAATGATTAAGTCATCCAAAATTGTTTTAATACAGTATTCATCAGATTCTTCTTAGTATTTTTCATCTTTTAGCAACGGATCCAGCCAAAATCTGTGCTTCTCTAAGCATACCATCATCTTCAAGATGTCACTGCTGGAAACAGATAAATTACAGCACTTCAGAGAACATAGCAGAATCACTTTCAAATCTTATCCTGAGAGATGAAGTATTTCTAGCCATGCATTACAGTATTCATACAAAGACTACAAAATACCCTGCGAGACAGACATTCCCTACCTCTGTTGTTGTGGTTTTGTTTAGTGAGGGGAGCCTAAGGTGGCAGCTTCTGTAGGAAACTGCTGGAAGTCGCTCCTCTTTGTCCAGTGGACTCGGCCGGGCCTAGGGCGGACCCGCTGCTGGCCAAGGCCGAGCCGATTGGGAGCAGAATGTCCTGTGATAACGCCTCTGTGATAACATATTTAAGAAGGGGAAAACAGGAAAAAGAGAGGAGAGAAGATGTGAAGAAGCTGAGCGGGGGCAGAGGCGCAGAGGGGGAGGCGCAGGCCTTCGGGCCTTGCAGGCCTCACCCTCTGGCCTCTCACCAGGCGGCCGACTGGGCCCAACTCAGCCCGGCCTGGCTGCAAGAGGTGGAGAGGAGATGGGATGGGTGATGTGAAGAGATTCTGACAGGCGTCTGCCAGCCTGTTGTGAAGAACTTTTCCTGTGAGAGGAACGGCTGCAGACGCCGAGGTCAGTGAAGAAGGAGGGGGAGCAGTAATGCGGCTCCTGGCCAAGATTCCCCTGCAGCCTGTGGCGACGACCACGCTGGAGCAGGCTGTCCCCCTGCAGCCCATGGAGGAGCAGAGATCCACTTGGAGCCCGTGAAGGGGCTGAACTACGACATCTGTACAAGAATCTGACTAGAGCCACAGCTGGGGAAGAGCAACAAAAGAGGCAGAAGGTGCTAAAAAGAGATGCCAGTCCCAGACACAGAGAAACCGGGACAACAGCAGATGGCCAAAGTACCCCACATCCCAGACAGAACAGACTCAGAGCACAAACACTTGCTAATATAACGCATTGTTGCTAAAAGCCATTTTAACTGTTAGTTTGATCACCAGCTCTGAAGGTTGAGAGAAGAAATTATAAAAATTACCCCACTGGGAAATAAGCAAAAACATTTTGGCAGCCTAGGTAATTAACCTTTGGTATACGTTAGGTAAATTCTCCACAGCCTGGTACTGCAAACAAGCGGCAGGCCGTTCAAAAGGGCTCACCTTCACTCACACCATTTACAGGATTGAATACATCAGAGAGAGAAATGTCCTTCACTACAGAAAAAAATGCTATTTTGGATAAAACAAAGACGTGATAATCAGCGTGTCTTTATAGTTTTAAAAACAGGAAAATGAATTGGCTTGCTCAGGTGCCTTGTCCCTGCAACATGCTGAGCACTTCGGTACCTTTAACAAATTTATCTTCACAACTCCCATGTTTTAGATGAGCAACTGTAAAGCAGTGACCATCCCAAACTCACACAGGAGGGCTACGGCAGAGCAGGGCACTGAACCCAGCGCTCATCCGCATCTTACCGATGACACCACTTTAGACTGTGGAAACGGGTCCCCTAAACTCCCATTAGGAACAGGCAGATCTACAGTGCGTGAGGGCAACTGATGGCCTCCAGAAAAGTCACAAAGATCAGAACCAGATTTCCACATCTTCTAAACAAACAGTACTTGGCTGCTCTTGAATTGTCTTTTTGTTTTTACTGTTGCAGATAAAAAAATTGTAAAAATAAAATGAAAAAAAACACAACAAAGTGACATATTAAGGAGCAAATAAAATTGTAAATTAAAAAAATATCTTAAAATGTGACCCAATTCCATATTTGCCCACAGCATGCTAACCACTGGACAGGATGAATGCTCAACTGCGGAGTTAATTATAATTCAAATTATTGCTTGCAAGTATGTGTCATTATTGTCAGTAACAACACAGCCTACATTAAAAATCCTGCTAACCAGTGCTACAGGTACTGGGAGAGCTACTTTTAAGCTGGAACCTGGTGTACACGTACGTGGGTGTAAGCGTGATATTTGTGTCAGAGTGGGGAAATGGAACATTTTGAAGATCTTTTCTCCCCCAGTTTGTACAAGATGATCCTTTCCCCAGCAAAAGCCAGTTTTGGAAGGAGTGGAGAGACTGAATGGCAAACAGACAAAATCAGAGAGAAACTAAAATCCTCTCTAGCTTTTGCTAGGAATGGCATGAAGGTGGAAGGGAAGGAGAAGCCTGGACGTGGCTTGGGCAGCCACCATGACTCAGAGCTGTTGACATCTGCTGCGGGGGCAGATTGCACATTTCATGCAATAGTTGGGTGTACAGAGGTGTTCAAGCAGCAGAGAGGAAGAGCTAGGAGTCACACGGAAAGGTGAGCTCAGCAGCCACCACTGTCCCTTGGAGCAAATCTTATGCTTGCCTAAAAGTGCCCCGCAGCTGTCCTCTGCCCCACAGCTTGCAGGATTGCTGAGTGTCTTTCCAGCGCATACCAGCAACACCAGTGTGCTCCAGGGCCTTTTTGTCATCTGTTATGGGCAGACAGCACAATAGGCAGGGCAACAGGCTAGGCCTAGGAACTGGGCCAGCTCAAAGCTCTGCAGTTACTAGTGTGGCTAAATACCAATCTCTCTGCATGTTGCAAATTCTTCTTGCACAGCGGTAATCAATGAACTTCCTCCTCTCCCCCATTTTACACGATTTTGTGCAAATAAATATTCAAGAGGATGTCAAGAGCACCATCCACCTCTGAAACCTGTGTCTTCCTGAGGGTGGTAAGCTAGGCACAAAGCAAAGCGTCTGGAAGGGTTTTTACATTGCACTTAGCTGAGGTGATGTAGGCATTGAGTGATGGGTTTTCAGGGATCTAAATTCTGTTGCTTAGCACAAAATGGAGTGAGGAGAAGGTGGCAGTATCTAGACCCTCTATGTCTTCGCCAGAAGTGAATTTAAAAATCTACAGGGAAAAATGCAGGATACCCTTTGGAAGGAAGAGGATATCTGGCCCTGATTAGCAAAGGAAGAGCTTGCAAGGACGAGAAGTACTATCTGTGATTCCATATACAGGGGACACAAATATTTGCTTCCCATTGTACATGATTTCCAGTACTCAGAGGTTCTCAAGTTTTTGTCTCTTAGCCAAGGCGCTCACAGCCTGCTCTCACCTTGCGATTCCAGGAAGTCTTGCTTCACTGCCAGATTCGCCGTAAGTTCACACTGTCATTTATTTGGGGTTTTTCTCCCCCTCCCCCATCTTTTCTGGTGAGTTAAATAAATGCAAAACTTTGCGAACACCTCCTGCTTCCCATGAGCCTCTGCGCCACTCTTCCACCCACAGCTCCTGTTCCCCAATCCCGTCCCAGCGCACGCTCGTGTTCTAACAGGTTCTTGGTATTACCCCCCGGCCCTGCGGCCAGGTCTCTAGTTCACTGTATTTCTTGGAACCGCAGCTGCACAAAGTAAGCGTGAGGACGGCGTCTGCCAGCACCCAAACCACAAGCTCCACAGCTGCACAGCTCCAACCAGCACACAGCACAGGGTCAGGCAGGTTTCAGCACCAAGACAGTCGGGAGGAAACAGCGGAGATTCTTGCTGCTCAGGGGTGGCTACAGAGCTGTGTGGACGTCTGGAGGCAAGGCAATCGTGCTACAGTCCAACAACAGTGATGTTTCTGTGATCAAAAGTACAAGGCCGAGAAAACCAAGAGGAGTGGAAGAATGGGGAAGGCAAGGGTGGAGGTCACAAATTCACACTAGGTTCCCTAGAAGCACCCTTTTTTATGCCCCACGTGATCTGGGAAAAGCAAGGAAGACAAGGTTCCAGGGGTACGAGCCAGGATGCCAACAGGCTCTAACTTCCCAAGGCTAGCAAACAGGATGAGGAAAGCAATGAAAACCCGGGTAACCTTCTCTTTGCTCTCGCACACTTCCTGGGAATGTTTTACTTATTTGTGTGCTTTCCAGAAACTTCTGTTCTCAGAATCCAGGACTTTCCATACAGCCTGATCTGATATTAACCAAATCACTCCTCCCCTCCTGTTTGTCCACTTGGCTGCCAATCAGCACATGACAAAACACCAGGAAGCCAAGCTGGAAATCTAACTCCATAGCAATGGCCACAGAAGATCACTGCCAGGTATCCTCTTTCCAAAACCAAGCCACCAAGCCAGCCCAGTGCTTAGAGGACAGGCAGGCTACGGCATTTGTGTCCTGGGCTCTCCTGCCAGGCACTGCACTAGGAAAGAGAAAATGTTGCACAAAGCCCATGAAACGCCCCCTACACATGTACAGAAAGCAAAACATCAGAATAACTCCAGAAGGAGCCACTGATCCTGAAAGGTGACTTTAGGCAGAAGCAATAACATACAAGCAGGTAAAGGCACAGCTAACACTGAGGAAGGGGTTTGGCTGTGTCAGGGCACATGCCAAGCACTGTTTCATCTGTTGGAAGAGAGGCTGTGACAGCACCCAGAAATTAGTTCACGAAAAGGCAGCAACCTTTGCAACCTGTATGTGCTACTGCCCAAGAGAAATTACCACAGTTATCACGTCTACACTTAGCCATGCCCAAGAGGGGCACGAAGAACAGATCAAAGTCACCGTAAAATGGCCATACCTTGGGTCTCCAGCACAAACCTCTACCTAGGCACATCTTTCCAGAAGCAAGGCATTTTCTTTCTCTGCAGATACTGATATTGACCACTGCTAGAGAGAGCATCTAGACAGATGAACTGGTCCAGCTCACTAACCCCTAGCTTTGAAATTCCAGTTACTTGGATGTCTAAGAGAAGCTGGGGGGGCAGGTGGAGAATGGATTTTTCCCCTTATTCATGTGGGAATGCCCCCGAGTCCCATCCCTCCTATTACAGCCATTCTATAGTTTGTTTTTCTCTAGTTCTAGTCCTAAATCTTGCTCTAACTGTTGACGAGCTAAGCTACTCAGCTGAAACTCCCAGAAATAGAGACCCTCTTTCAATTGCAAAAGGGAGATTAAAAAGATGAAGATTTCATAGAGTTCTTTCAGGGCCAAAAAAAATAAAGGCATTAACATAGAGATCTGTGAGAACATATTAAGAAAGTCTACATAAGTTAACCTGGAGAACAGGTTTGTGCATGACTTAAAAGAGTAGCTGTTGCTCTCCCTGCCTTCAGCATAGATTTTTTAGCTTTAAGTTTACATTTTGAGTCTGTCCTGGAAATCATCATCTTTGAAATAATCCTCTGCACTAACACAGCCCTTTTTTCTTGCATAGGAAGCCAGGAGAAACTACTGCCATAGTTCATCTTGGACAGCTAGCCAGGAACAATCCTGTTTCTCCCTCTATTTCCTTTTGAACAAGAAGAAATCTTGTCTTGGGAAAACATCCTGTCCTGATTTTAAAGTAGCCAGCAATAGACTCCTCCTAAGCTGTTTCAGTAATTAATCACCTTCTCTGTTAACAATGTGCACCTTTTCTTCTGGCCTGCATTTATAGCACTTGTTATACTCTTCTCTATGAAACCACAGACTTCTGTTATCAAATTTCTGCTCCCCGTGCCAGGTACTTAGCCCCTAAGCTTGTATTTGATGAGCTAAACAGTCTTTCACAACAAGGCAGATATTTCCAGCTGTTAATCCACCTACTGGTTCTTCTCCAAACCTAGTTTTCCATTTCTTTCTCAACTGGTCAGTAACATAACTGGACATAATATTTTTGCAGCTATTCCACTACAGCAGTGCACAGATTATTTAATCCTGCTACTTGTACTTGGCAGTCCCCTGTTAACACAGGCAAGGATCACATTAGTCTGCTGGGCAGCCCACTGAAAATGGGTGCTTGTGGTCAGCCAATACCCATTAGAGCCCCAAATCTTTCTCCAAGCTCTTCTGGCAGGGGAAGCCCCTCAGCCACAAGGCACAGGCTGCTTTATCTGTCTTTGTATACATGATCCTATTAAACACTTGTGCCTAGCTCAAAAGGGAATTCCAATTACTCTGCAGCAACAACATGCTCCCTTCATAATTCCCATTCCCTAGCCTCTGTGCCACAGCTCAATTTCAGGAAATACTGTTTTCCTCCAACATACTGATGAAATATTACCTACTATACAGGCAAAATCAGATATAGGTGAGGCCACAACAGCAATGCTCCAACTTCAGCACGTTTGTCTATTAAATAATGCCCTACTGCACTTACGTTCAATATACCTTACAGGACTCTATAAATATTTCAAGAGGCGATCTTACACTACATACAGGATAGGGTACCATCACACTTTTCACTTCCCAAATTGGGAGGCCAGTGATGCAGAAAGGAGAAACAGCCTTCCTTTGAAGAGACAAAACCATGAAAAAGCGAGTCAACCTCCTGACCCCTGATTCATGGCTCTAATCCATAGACAGTGTGACCGTCTGACCTTTTCAAAAAGTAACCATCTGTGGCAAGGAAATTGGGGAAATGAAAGGCCGTTCTGCATCAAAAGCTTCCTTTTAGCACTGATTAAAACAGAAAACGTGTACACTGCTTTGACACAAAGCACTGGAGGAAGGCCCCACCTTGCAAGCTGTGTATTTGCATATACATGTCAGGAAGCAAAAATCCTCCCTTCTCTGTGTGCTTGACCCTCTTGAAAGGTTAATTATTATGTTTAGCTGGAAGTAAGGTTAAACTTCATGAGAGGTTTCTCTGAGCAAACCTTTGCCTGAAGAGCTTTCACAAAACACACCAGCACAATGTGCCATTCAGCTGACAGAGACGCAAGCAAACAGCGATGGTTTTGATGTATTGAGCACGTTATTATGGGAAAGAAACCATCTATCTTGGAAAACAAGCTAAAAGCTTAAAAATCAGAGGTGGAAAAAGAATTGATTACACAGCAACAGGACTAAAAATTACAAATGCTATAGACAGTATGAATGGTTTATGGGTTACACAGCAAGAAATAAGGACTTTCTTGTTAGATGAGCAGGCACCACTGGAAGCAAAGAGAATGCTACTTCCCCACTTACAATTCAGACTTGGAAAGATTCACTGTCAGATGGTGTCAAGGAGGCGAGACGCAGACAGACGCAAAAGAGGATTAAACAAATTAATGCAGAACAGATCCATTAGTGATTATGAAGCAGCATGACCCCAAATCCAGCTTTGGCTAAGAACAGTCCTTAACTGCCAACTGTCAAAAGAAGGGGGGATGCTTCCATATGGATCTTTTCCCTTGTAATTCTGCCCCCACCATCCACTACGAACCTTGATCAGACACAGTGTGTTGAACTAGACAGACCAATATCGTCTCATTCACTAAGTCTTCTTGGTTTTATATGACCTCCCGCTCTCACAGGAGATTGCAGCCATGATCTTTTTTGCATGACTACTGAAAGATGTTCAGCATGGCACAGATTTGGAACTTCTTTTCCTAAGATATCTCCCAGGCTAAACATGCACCCTCACCCTACAGTGTCCCCTCCTCACAGCACAACGGACTGCTCTCATGACACAGCCACTGCAACAAAGCCAATACAGAAAAAAGTTATGTAGAGTCCGAGCTTGTGCTGAGATCACAACAGGTCAAGGAGGTGTCACCAGGGGACTCCTGGGTGGCCCGAGGGTCAGAGGAGATTGCATGACTGCGACAATCCTCCCAAGCAGAACTGGAGCTCTCCTCCCAGCAGCTTTCCTCCAGCAAAACCAAAAACTCAATGTACAAGAACCTGACTCTACCCACACAGAGGTTGCAAGGGATAAAATATGACTGGTTTTGTTTCCACTGAACAAATAAGCCTTCATTCGCTCTAAAACGCTGCATCTGAGAGGAAGGCCGATCAGAAAACACCAGAAATCCTGTAGTAATAGGAAACAGAGCCATCGGGAACTCCGCCAGCCTAAGCCTGGAGTGCCCTCTAGGGGTAGAGGACAGCTGAGCCGGATACCCAAACCGCTGCCTTCGGAGGCGACCGGGCCAGACTAAACCTTTCCTTAAAGTCATAGTGAGGCTTCATTTACCCTATATTTGCCTGTACAAAAAAAAAAAAATTAATTATGTATCCACAGTTGGCTGAGTTTTCCTTCTTTGTCCTATTTTTCCTCTGATCCACAAGGCTGCTGCGATGGTAACACAGCCCAAGTTTTAGAAGGCCGTCCTTTGAGCAAGAGACTTTCTTCTCCACTAATAGTGACCGAGCAATGTTGAGACAGGGATTTCTTGACATTACAATTAAAATCTTACAACAAAGATAATTCATGAGACTGAGCACATCCCTCCAAACACCACCCCACTGCAGAAGCCTGGCTGTGGTGGTCACGCAAGGAAGGCAGGCAGGACACTGAGCTCCACCAGCCCTTGCAAACCCGCCCAGTGCTTGTAGCAGTGAGTCCAAAGCTCTGCTCAGAGAGGGCCAGGTAACTGGAAGAAGGTGAGACTGAGGACTGCTTAACAAAACTCCCCTCCCACACAGTACATCTGTGCTCGTAGAGGTATCCATCAGCCCTGCTTGCCAAGAAGTTAGGACTGAATGCAATTAGCTTTGTTATCCCACTCTCAGAGCTTAAACAGGACCTGCTAGTTTCTCAGTTTTGGCTGCCTCTCCCCTTCCCACCCTGATTCCCATGGAACAGAAGAACGAAGCCATATGTGCTGGAAAAAATATTCCCAGAGGGAGCAAATGGGAGAGGGCTCAGCAACCAGAGAGCAAAATAGCCTCCAGAGGGGCAAATTTCACACAGGGCAAAATTAAAGCAGACAACTGAGCTTTTCTCTTTGCATGTGTCTTTTTGTCCCCAGGACTGAAACAATGCTGGTGGTTTATGTCATACTGTTTTGCTTTCATACCATTAACAATGTGTCTGGAATAAAAAGTGCTTGATAAAGATGGCTCCTCTTCTTCACAAGCAGGATCATTGTGGAACCTACAGAAATATAACTAGGAAGGAAATTTTGCAGATGCTTGTGTATCTGCACTAACAAGTCAATTTAGGGAGTGACATTTACCCAGCTAAGGACAAGACACCACATGGCTTGTGTGTGCAGTCACAGGAAAGCAACCTGAACCTGGGCTACCAGTGTTGATAACAAACCACTTCCTAAAGAACAAGGATTATCTACAGATATCATTAGGTGAAAGTTTCAGCTCTATTGGTTTTAAAAATGCTGGAGACAAATCCTAAACAGAAAGAGAATAAAAGATGCAACTAACTTCAGTATTTTTGAGAGGAGATGTTCCCACTGCAGTTTTAAAGTCCAGTGAAGTCTGGCAAAATTACTCTGATGAAACAGAGTCCTTTGAAAACACAGGCAAACCACTACCCGAACACACCGCTCAAAGCTCTGAGCCAGAGATAACCAACCCTTCCCTCCTTGCAGAAGGAAAGGATGTGGGCACCAGCTCACTCTGTGCTGCAGGTTACACAGTATACGGTTCCTGGAAGCAGCACAGGCCTCACTAGGTGCTGCTAACAGCTGGATCTTGTTCCCATGCTCTTCCTGTCCAAGCAACCTCCCCAGCACCACATCACAAGCTGTTGCCAAGAGAGCTCCATTCCTGAGCTATCATAATAAATTTCTGGCCTCTCGTAATAAATGTGCCAAAAATGTGCCTTCATAGTAACAAGTATCGTGACACATCAAATAAAGTCTTCCCACAGAGATAAGGTTTGTGTTGTTTATGCTACATTCCTGCACTAGGGTATGTTCAAGGGTTTCAAACACAGCATGGCACACACCACTGCATTTCAGTTTGGGTCAGCAGAGATGCTTTCACATGTGGGCACAATTAACACCCTCAGGCATTAGCTATCCTTGCTTCCATTCCACACCACAGGCCTTTGTTTGAAGGCTGGCACTGCACAGAGAGAATTAAAGCACAGCACCAGAGGCAGCCTCACCAGCAGATGTTTTGACTTGCAGAACATGCAAGTTCTCCCTGGTTTTAACGCTCGTGTTGCAACCATGAATTAATGGGGAGCTAGAAGTTGGCAACAATCTCTTGAATCAACCAGAGCAGCAATACTGTTGACAATAAAGCTAACCACCGCTGGGCTCCAACTGGCAAAACTATTAGAGGCCTGTCTCCAAACTTAATCACCACAGAGCGATCAGACCCAGGCACATCAGAGAGCTCACACCTTCTCTGGACACAAGTGCCAACACTACGATTCAGAGTCCAGTGGGCTCTCAATGAGACGCTGCTGATGCCACACAGCAAATCAAGACTCTTTCTGAATATTCTTTACAGACTGAGATGAGAAGATGTTTAAGTGGCAGTTGTGCTGATTTCCATTAAATTGCCTGGAACCCTTTTGTCTGGATTTCAATAGCACCCTCTTCTTCAAAGAGTGCAATGCAAGCACAGGCTGTCTTCGCCTTTTAACTTTAGTGTAATAAAAGGTGTCAGATGAAGGGTTCTGCAGACTGCATCCTTTCTTTAGCGAGCTGCTGCTTTCTTCATACATTCCCAATACTATCTTTCCCCAGAAAAAGCAAAAGTGGTCTTCCCATCTCCAAAGGCCACTCAGTCTTTGGCATCTCTTCTGACATTGTCAGTAGGTGATGTTCAGTCCAAATGAGCCTTTTAATTCTTTTTACAGCATGGGCCCCTACTTACGGAGACCTCAGCAGAGGGCCACCAGCACATTACAAGTCACCAAGCAGCAGAAAAAACAACTGAAGAAATTACTATTAGACTGAAAGAGGTTTAAGCTTCTGGGACTCCTAAATGGACCACTTCATCTCCAAAAGGTAACACAAGCTCAAAAAACCCCTCAGATTCCCAGAAGAGAAACAAAAAAAAATCCCACAAAAAAAACCAAAACCCTCAGATTCCCAAAAAAAACAAAAAAAATCCCACAAAAAAAAAAAAAACCAAACCCAAAACAAAACCAACAACAAAACAGCCACCCCCTAAAAAAATCCAACCCAAAACCTAAAAAAACCCTCACAAAACCTAAAAACTCCTGAGGACTAGTAAACAGAAAGACTCCTTGCTAGGACATCTGTGAGCTGAAAGCTACGCTACTGTCAGGCAAAGTGTCACCATACAGCTCTTAGGCTTTTCCCTAGCAGCAAGAACACAGGGGAAAATGGAGTTTTAACTTGATCACGTATGGCTGTCCTTTACATTCTTAAAACTGACATTCGCATTTAATTCCAGCTCAAGTCAGAATTTACCATTCAGCTTCCAGTGTTAGTTTTGTTATCATTCAGGAAACAACCCTTCAAATTCCAGCGCTTGTCCAGAAACCACTGTGGAGCCACCAGACACGGCAGTAGGTGCCACCTCCTACCAGCCTGCATTGTTTCAGTCTGCACATGGACAAGCAAGCTCTTTGGAGTCCATTACCATTTCCCAGCAGTAGCTTTCTACTACTGCAGGATTTTGTTAACAGCCTTTGGACAACTTCAAGATTCTTGTCCTTGTATTAAAGTACTGAGCCACTGGGATACACCAGTATAGGTTTTGAACTTCTAGGAGTCATTACTATAGCAGAAATAAGGAAAGAAGGCCAAGTCCTTGCATCAATGGAGATGGATCTCTGTGTAATCAAGCGATAAGCTAGCTTGCAACATCTCTTGCTCTGAACCAGGAGGCAAAGTTCACCAGCATCAGTTCCAAATCACAAGCTTAGAATACCCCTGTTCTAAAAGAAGTGATCTGACCTCCTCAGCACCACGACCTCACAATACACAAGGCGCATTCATAGCAATGCAGTGCACAAATTCAAGCCTACCCCCACCACGTCCCCCACATCCATACCTCTGTTTCAGGCCGAGGAATAAATACCGGGGGTCTCATCTTCAGAGTCAGGTCCTGAAAGTCCCACTCACCAAGCACATATTGTACTGGCATTCTGTGGCAGGCAAAAGCAAGTGTGAGCACTTCAGGACTACATAACACAGACAAGCTCTCAGTACCACGCTTACTTCATTACTAACCACTTAATCCCTCCGAGGGTGGGCATCTAGACACCCCTAAGGCTCTCAACTGCATGTGCAATGTGCACTCCAGGGAAGCTGCGGGAGCTCCATTCCCACAACACAGTTTGTTATCAAGCACTGGACCCAGGGAACGACAGGCCAGTCAGTCTCACCTCAAAACTGGGGAAAGTGATGGACCAAATAGTCCTCAAGATCATTCCCAAACATACTAAGTACAGGAAGGTGACTGGGAGTAGTCAGCATAGATTTACGAAGAGGAAATAATTCCTGACCAACGTGACAGCCACCTATGACACAACGACAGCTCGGTGCACGAGGAGAGAGTAATCAATACTGTTTATCTAAACTTTCCTTAAAGGTTTTGATACTGGCTCCCATAACATCCTCACATACCGGCTGACGAAGTATGGACTAGATAAATGAGGTGGACTGAAAATTGACTGAACTGGCAGGCTCAGAGTGCTGTGTTCAGCAGCACAAAGTCCAGCTGAAGGCTGATCACTAGTGGAGCACCCCTGGAGTCAATAGTGGGGCCAATACAGCATAAGATCTTCATTAATGATCTGGATGAAGGGACAGAGATCACCCTTGGCATGTCTGCAGATGACAGAAAATTGGGAGGAGTAGTTAACAGACCAGATGGGTGTGCTACCTTTCAGAGTGACCTCAGGAGGCTGAAGAAGAGGGCTGATAGGAACCTCATGAAATTCAGCAAAGGGTAATGTGAAGTCCTATAAACTGGGGAAGAATAACCCCATGTACCAGTACAGACTGGGGGTCAACCAGCTGGACAATGGCCTTGCAGAAAAGGCCCTGGAGACTCAGCGGACAAGTTGACCATGAGCCAGCAATGTGCCCTTGCAGCAAAGAAGGTCAGTGGCTTCCTGGGCTGCATCAGGCAGAGCGTTGCCAGAAGGTCAAGGGAAGGGATCCTTACCCTCTATTCAGCACTGGTAGAAAACATCTGGAGTGCTGGGCTCCCAGTACAGGAGAGACATGGCCATAGTGGAGTAAGTCCAACAAACATCCACTAAGATGATTAAAGGATTGGAGCATCTGACAAGGAGAAAGACTGAGGACTGGGACAGTTTAGCTGTCGGAAGGGAAGGCTCAGGCTGGGGGGAGAGGGGAAGGAAATCTCATCAATAATGACATATATCTGGTGAGAAGATGGAGTGAAGAAAATGGAGCCTGACTCTTTTCAGTGGCGTCCAGTGAAAAGACAGGCAAAGGGCACAGACTGAAATTCAGAAAATTCCATTTAAACCTAAGAACCACTTTTTTTTTTTTTTTTTCTTTTTTTTTTTAAACACTGTGACGGTGGTCAAACACTGGAATAGGCTGTCCAGAGAGATTGTATAACATCTGTCTTTGGATACATCAAAAACAAACTGGGCATGGCTCAGAGCAACTTGCTCTAGCTGACTCTGCTCTGAGCAGGGGCGGTGGATTAGATTTCCAGAGGTCCCTGCCAACCTCCATGATTCTACAAATTTTGGGGCCATGTTTTCAGCTGCTGTGAGGCACCATGCCTCACTTCTTCATGTAGAACAGCAAATATTTCAGATATTTGTTGCAACCTTAACAGCACTTAAGACAGAGCAACTTTAAAGTCAGACAGTTCTGGGAATTTTGCATTTCTGCTCCTAACGTAAGACTCACGAGCAGCAGGGAAATTTCAGGAAAGATACTCAGATCCTACAAACAGTAACCACTATTAGCACACTGACTCCCTGAGAAACCCTCACATCCTGGTCCTGTGTAATCATGGCAGGATTAATCTGCACAGCAAAATGAGGATCCACATCATAACCACACTCACGTAAACAAGCAGGAGAATGCTACCCCCCAAGCATCTCCCACCCTTCTAAATGATCCAAGTTCCTGAGAGAGGAAATACTCTCCCAGCACACTACTCTCCAGGCCCAGCCTGATTCCAGGTAGCTCCTTCAAACTAAGCTCATTTAGTTTTCGCACCCTCACACAGAGCAAGCAAATGGAGGCCAAATGGAGACCAAAGCTACAGCAGCCGTGGGTAAACACCAGCGAGATCCCTCTGCAGGCAGGGCCTAGAAAGCAGAGCACAGCAACACCACAGACCAGTAGAGGACTGGCAGCTGAAGAGAGTGCTCAATCAGATAGAAGGGACCAAGGCTAAATTTTCTAAGCACAGAAGGGCTTAATGAAAAGGCACCCAACTCAGAGTCAGCATTGCCAGTTTCCTGTTCCTCTGCAACATCCCTTAGACCCTCTTTGCTCCCAGACAGGTGATTTGCTACCTGACAACAGCAAACGCCCATCACCTGAGTCACCCTGAGAGACCAACACAGCACAGTTACTTGACATGTCAGCTGCTAATGGTCTTCTGCCTTCTCTCTGCTACCATTCCTCTGGCTGCACTACGACTAAAGGAAAACCCTCCAAAGGAATGACTGTAAGAGGATGCTCCTACCTTTCTAGTCACTTGTTGCTCAGCTGCTTGATTTGCTCCTGCTGCACTGCTGTAAGTGGAGTGTGGAGGCTTTTGGAATCCAAACCCTGAAACTGAAGACAAGGTCACTTTAAAAACAAGGCCACTTTAAAACTTGCCCACTGCAGGTGCCCTCTGCACCCTCCCCAGGGCATCCCCCAGGGAGACCCAGCATCCCAACAAACACCTACGTCTGGGATCGTTGAAAACCACAAATTATTAGAAAAAACTTATATCCATATCTAAAAACAAACCCGCTAATTTTTAGGGCTCAGAAGAATAGATAAAATTAAGAATCATTGCACCAAGCAAGTCAGGGTACAGTGTGGGTATATATGTCACGGGCCACCTTTCAGTCTCTGCAAAAGAAGACATTTAACTATGTCTCACCCTCTCTGCCATCTAGGGAAGGAAAAGTTCTACTTTCTGTAGGTGAGATAAAAAGGTAAGGGATTCAACCAAAATGACAAAACAAGAGGCATGCACAGACCTTATTAATTTCTTAATTACTTAACTGTTTTTGCTCCCAGGACAAACGACACGATATATTTGCTGGATTCTCGTGCTTCAGGGATCCCATTTGCCTCAAACACCTTCTGCCAGTAGTTGACCACATCAGTGGCAGTCACGAGCCTGGGTCTTGCACTGCAGCTCTGCCTCAGAGACAACCATTTTGGAGTCAGGATAGGACCTTTACTTTGACTCAATCCCCCTGGCATGCACTGAGGAGAGAGACCCAGCAACCTCCTGAGCAACGGGTGGGTGAGGCATCTCATTGTGAAATCAGTTCCTGGCTTCCACATGTGCACCTCGTTGCCATCAGCTGATCTAGTCAGCGCTGAGACTCACGAGACACTTGGTGCTACCACAAGCCACTGTGGCTAAGCAAGAGCTGACCACAGTCAGTGGATTCTCTTCAGGGCAGCTTGAAAACAGCACTGGTTTGCAGCTCTTCTGGTCTAAAAAAGGAGGCAAGAGTAGAGTCTGAATCCCTCAGGCTAGCAAATCACAGGTTCCCCCCCAACAGAATGCAGACTGCTTGCCCTAATCCCAGCCCACAGGTACAAAACCAATTACTCGCACCTGAAGAGTAACAAAGGATTAACCCAAGAAAAAACTCAGGTGACAGCTAACTAGCTGTGCCATTGCAATCCATTTCTTCGCAGAGCTACCCATCTCCATAGGCCAGTCTGTGTAGGCATACAGGCACGCCACTCCTGCCTGTCCTCCGTCCCAGAGAGCCACAGACACAGCTCCAGTTTTCAGCTCTCCACTCCATGGGTGGGTCACCCTGGTTCCCTGCAGGAAGACCTTCAGCCTCTCCTAGATTCCTTCTTTTATTCCTCTCTCTGTTCATCAACCACAAGTCCTAGGTTAGTGGGTATGCTCACAGAAGACCTTGACTCCATGGGCCACAAGGGTCTTCCACACTGTCACCATCCCCAGAGAGCAGACAAGAGGCCACAGAGCCAGGGCTGAGCTGCTAAGAGCAGAGGAAGAAGAAAAGGTCACAAGGTACAACTAGAGGGAAGAGAAACACTTCAAAGATGCAAAGGCCAGAAAAGGCAAACCCTACCAGAGGGAAGTCAGTTTCTTGAAGGAGAGAACAGGTAGAGCCAGACAGAGAGGGAAGAAAAACAAACAAGATGACTACAGGAGGCAAAGGAGAAGAAACTTTACAAAACAGCTGCTGCATATCACACTTGGAACTATGTGAGACAAACAGAAAAACCACTCCACTTTCCTGCTGTGATCCATCAGAAATGAGAGTCCCCCTCCCTTCTGACTCACAGTGCGTGGAGCCACTGTGGGTTTCCCTGAGTGCCCATTCCCATTCCTCTGTTGATGGCTGCTTTTCATCACTGTCTCAGAGAGGCCACAGCCTCCCCTCCTCCAGTTACTCCAGAAAAAAACACCACACAAACAACTAAATACCTCTCCCGAGCAGCCGGCAGCACCCAGGGTGGGTGGCCCTTTGCCGTGCAGGAGTGCTCCTGCAGGGAGATCTGGGGAGCTGGGCCAGCTCCCACCTGGGCAGACGCTGGCACTGAACCCCCGCAGCAGCCCGGGGCTCTGCTGTACGGGGTCCCTGTGCAGGCAGCTGTGCGGGGCCTGCCCTGCTCCTGCTGCAGTGAAACTGTGGGAAGAGTCAGGCCTTCTCTGCCCTCCTGCACGCAGCGTCGTGAGGGAGGTAGGTAAGACTTTAATTGGCCATGGCTGGAACAACGCTGCCACTACTGTTGTTATTAACGAAGGAGACCTGATGTGGGGTCCCGGTATGCTCCTTCTTGGTGCAAATACCTGTTTGCACGCAGGTGGGGAATTCCTGCTGCGGGGCCAGCGCTCAGCCGAACCGGCCCCGCACAGCCCCGCACAGGAGGGGGCACGAGCCCCCGTTTGCCAGCCCACTCACGCCTCCCTCCAGCGATCGGGCGGCTCTCCGGCGGCAAACGAGCCCCGCGGAACACCGCCGGGGCCGAGCCCGCCTTCCCCGCACACGCAAGACCCTGAGGGACGCCGGGCACACCGCCCGGCCTGCCCCGCCGCGCTGGCGCGGAGCCCCGTTACCCGGGCGGCGGCGGGCCCGGCGGCCCCTCCGAGGGGAGCCCGCCCGCACAGCGACGCCTCACCTCACGGCCACCGCCACCGGCGGGGCTGGAGGCGCAGCCGCCTCCCGCACAGCAGCCCGCGGCGAGGGGAACGGCCGCACAACCTACGAACTCCCGCCGCCGCTCACCCGCCGCCGCCGCACCGCCTTCCCGCCGCCGCCGCGCGCACGAGTGACAGCCGCGCTGGCCAACCACTATCCGAGTCCTGCGGGCGCCGGCCAATCGCCTGGGGCGCAGGTGCGGCGGGGCGGGGCCGCCGGCCGTGCGGCCGTGCGCGCGGAGCTGAGCGGCCCGGCCCGGCCCGGCCCGCCCCCCGCGGGCAGCGCGGCCCCGCGGCGGGACCGGACGCCTCAGCGGGGAGCGCTCAGTAAGTGCCGGCCCCGGCGGGCAGCGGCCGCCCCGGCGCGGGGGGCGCGGCGCTGAAACGCGGCTGCCTCCGGGGAGGGGCGCGGCGGCGGCGGGCCGGGCCGGGCCGCGGGGGGGTCCGGCCGTGCCGCCCCTTCCCGTCCCGCCGGGCCGCGGGCATGGGCTGCCGCGGGCTCTCGGCGGCGGGGAACGGCGGGCAGCCGCCGCTCCCGACCCTCATCTCTGTCCTGGGCCGCCCTGCGAGGCCCGGCCGGGCCAGGCGGGCAGCCGGCTGCCAGCCCCGGGGCTGATCCGCCACCCCCGGGTAGCGTTTCGGAGCGGGACGGGCCGTATAACGCCGGTCCGCCTGGAAACCGGGACGGGGAAAGAGCGACGTCCCGCAGGGACGGGGTTAGGGGTCAGGGCCACCGCTCGCGTTCCAGTTTTCGGCCGGCGCGGAGCCAGGGGAGCGGTGACATTGCTGGGGAACGTCCCCGTGCTGTGCGGGGCTGGGCTGGGACCGGGGCACCTGGCAGACAGCGGAGATGCTGCGGGACAGCGGGCACCCCCCCAACCCTGGGGGCTGCCCCGGAGCCTGCTCAGCCCTGGAGCCAGGAGAGAGGAAGCCCACGTTCACGCACCGGGAAGCCACATCCCGTAGCCAACAGCAACCCAACGCTGCTTGCGTTGCTGAATTACTAGAGATGCTTAATCCTGGTGAAGTCATGCAGACAAGAATACTGGTTATTATTTGCCTTCTTCATCCAGAGACCCCGTGACCCATCTTCATCCCTGTGAGACAAATCTCTATTCCTGTCATATCTGTGAGGAAACTGCAGCACAGAGATTAAAACCAAGACTCAGAAAAGCCAGCAGCCTCGAGCTAGTGCCTGACAGGATGTTCTGCATCTCAGAGCTGTTGGCCACCGCAGCGCCTTTCAGAGTCCAGTTTGGAAATGCTGGCTTAGGAGGGAAATAAAGGTGTTCTCCTTATTCGCAGACCCAGCAGACCCCAGCACAGAGCAGCCCTGGCTGCCTAAGCTCTGCTGGTGCAGGCAATGGAAGTATGCCAGCTCGCAGCAGCTGAGGACTTGGTTCCTCTTCTATTCTGTTCTGTTTGTGCATGGACTATGATGAGACCTGCCAGCAATAGGTAGTAGCTGTCCTTGGCCCTAGAGCAGCCATCAGAGTCTTGGAGTGTGCCCAACCTGCAGATCAAACTTCCAGCACCAGGGTGACAAATGGGAAAGGAAGGTGCTGGGAAAGATCATCCAACTCTGCCATTGTAAGCTGTGGGCCCTGGGCCATACTTGCACTCAGCCTCCCCTCTGTGACCTGCACCAGAAGGTGCTTGGAAAGAGAAATACCCTCGTCAGGATCTGGTTGTCTAAGCCATGTCAGAAACCTTTCATACAGGACCACTGTTAGAACAAGGTCTCTGGGCTTTGGAATCCTTCACCATGGACAGGACCCCAAGAGCATGAATGAGAGCCACCATTCCCACTTGACCAGATTTTCAGCTGGCTAATTTTAACCTAGCCTGACTTTATTCAAGAGCAGGCACAGCAGCATTGTGGTCCACACAAAAGGGGTCTTACCCAAAAGCTTGGTATCAGCTTCAATATCCAAGTTTCAGTGGTCTTCCAAAACTGACACCACATTGAGATGAAGGCCTAACCCATTTTCTTTCCAAAACTCCGGAGCTGTTCAAGATCTAGAGCTGTACTTTGTAAAGCCCTTGGGCCTGCCTCACTCCTTTCACTTAGTTCTTTTTCCACTTTTTGTTTCCTTGGTGGTGGCTTTTTTTTTCTTGCAATGTGAATTATCATCATGGAGAGTTTCCCTGAATAGCACAAATCAATGATTCTCTGAGCACCTGCTCAGTCTGACCAATATTTGCTCAAGATTTCCTTCCCTTTCCCTGCTGGGCTGTAGCTGCTGCTGCTGTTGTGGAACTCAGATTTCAAATTTGCCTGAGTGTCCACTACACCTGAGCTCCACTCTGGTCGGTAACGTCTGGGAACATCCCAGTGCCATATGGTTTACATGAGGTGTGCATGGTTTGGTGGTCAGTGAAGGACATGGTCCCTGTCAGCTGTAATGAACTCATGTCTCAGCGTGACGTTAGGTGGGACCAGACCAGATCTGCTATCTTCACGTTTCTCTAGAAACTCATGTGAGTTTCACAGCTCCTGCAGTCTCCCAGGCACTTCAAAAATCCCCCAGCAACTCTGCTTCACAAAGTTGATCACAGGGAGCTGTGAGACAGATCCTGTGTGTGTGGTGAGAGATTTACCTGCTCAGGGAGATGAAAAACAAGTGCTGTGCAAGTCGAGGTGGCTACTTGGGCTGCTGACTGCCCACAGGGTGGCCTGGTGCTCTTTGCCTGGTGTGATTTCTTTGCTTCAGTTGTTAGAGACAGATGTTAATCACACTGCTTATTGCAGTTATGGACAGCAGTAAGGCGTCACGGCATCGGGGACTGCGTAATAACCTTGCCTAGAATAGAACAGAGTGGAACAGAACAATGGCTCATTTCTCTTTGCAGGCACATCTTTTTCTATTCAGAGCTCATTAACCCCCATGTCCCGGCTGCATTCCAGCCCAGAGATGTAATGTCTGCTAAACTGCAGAGAAACTATCAGAGGGCTGCTACAGTAGTTCCTGGGGTCAGCACTGCTCTGGTCCAGAGGTAGCTCCATTTTCATGGAAGCAATTGCTGAACTAATGTCACATACAGTGATTTTATAACAAAGTTGTGCAAATACCTCCCATAGGATCATCCCATGGTGTTTTGCAACTCCTGATCATTTGCACAATAGAAGCATGAAGCAATTAAAGCCTTTCATGTTTCAGCATGAATAGATCTATGAAATTTCACAACTCCAATCCAAAATTGGACTTATTTTTAAATTAATATTGATAATTAGCAGTGCATGACTAAGCTTGAGTGAGTGCTTTCATGGTGGACTTGAGAAATACTCACTGTTTTTAGTAGCAGATGGGAGTTCAGTGCAAGCCGCTGCTTTAAGGAAGCTGCCTTTCCAGAGTGCACGGGATGCAGGACAGTGGCACAATGGATAGTGCAGTGACTTCCCAGGCACTACCACAACAGGGAACTCCTACTTTGGATTCAGTAGAAAGCATCCTGAGATACGGATGCCTCACAGCTGAGTGCCATTTTACTGGATGCATTCCCAGTGATAAATTTAAGGGGATCCATGTAACTTTTCAAAAACGAAAACAAAGAGACAGAAGCAGGAAAATGCTCTGTCTCCCTGGGCGGATAGAGCTGGCTCAGTCTGGAGCAGACCAAAGACAGGGGTTCTCAGGTTGTCCCCACATAGATCTGCCAAATGCCTGCAAGGAAGCAGAGCTGAAGCGGCAAGGGGAGAGCGTATCACTGACCTGAAGTGAATCAGGGATGGTTTGGGGGGCTCTCAGCAACCCTGAAAAATCTTGTCCTTATTTTGAGCAGGCATCTGGGAGCTGCTCTTGAAAACTGTACTAGTGAATTGGGAAGCTTTGGGAAAGGTTGTGCCAGTCTTAGGGCTCTGCACTGTTCATTTGTTCTCATTCTTTCCTAGGCAGAAACGAGTGTAGTTCCTACAAAGGAAAACCATCGGCGATGATGCCACGGGATAGGTCTCACAGGAGGGTCCTTGATACAAAGAGCAGCTCTCTACTTCTGTAGCTGATGGGTGAGGACAACAGCTTGGTAAAAGGAGCTACCAGCAGCTGGCAGGATGAATTCCAGCTCACCCTCTGTGCATGACTTGCATCACAGCACCACCACCACGTCCAAGCCAGACCCAGGGACAACTCTAGATGTGACTGCACCAGAAACAGCTACCATAAACCCCGAGACTACCAGTTTCAACAGCACCAAAATCCCAGATGTGGCCAGCACTGGACCCGGCATGAGCACAATGCTGCTGTCCTTCGGGATCATTACTGTGATTGGGTTGGCTGTAGCCATGGTAAGACACCCCAGCTAAATATTCCTGTCTGTTGAGGATGGAGGGTGGCAAAGGGGCTCTAGGACTGATTCGGGTTGAATAATTTATTTGTGTTCTACTAAAGGCTCACTGAGAACTGCTGGGAACTGATAGTTCCTGCGATCCCTTTCTCTTAAGCCTTTATCCAGTGCTCCAGTATTTCTGCAGCCTCCTTGAGGTCTAGTCTGAACGGGATGCTCAGCAGGCCTAGAGGAAGCCATATATAATATCAGTGTTTATTTTTAATAGCAATAGGAAGTTCAGTTGAAAGAACACAAAGCAGACTCTGTTCTGACTTGTTAACTGGAACAGCTGCATGGATTTAAACCTTGTCAACATGAAGGCTCCACAAGAAAGTTAATCCAAATTAACTTTTAAAGCAGACTGTTGAAGCCACAGTGATCTCCCCTGTGGACGTGCCTTTTTAAATTAAAGCAGCCTGAATCCATTTTAGCTAGACTCATTCTGGACTGCATTTCCAAGGTTCTGCTTGCTGGGTATTGGCAAAGGCCTTGAGGATTTGGTGAGTAACTAACCTTGCAATTAACGCTGTAGGCAGAAGCTTTCAGAAACTATAGTTCTGGGTCTGACACGGGCAGTACGAGTGCTGTAATTCTTCTTCTGATATATAACCAGATCGTTTACCTGCCAACAGAAAACAGAAGGTAGCAGCAAGCTCCCATTCCTCGTATGAGGAAGAGCTTCACTAATACAACCATCAGAGGAGCCTACAGAAAGGGAATACTGCAGAATTTCATTGCAGGCCCAAGGAGGAGTTTTTGCAAAAGTCCGTAAGAGAACTTGGAAGCATTGTCCTGGAAATGGTCATAAGTTCCCAAGAGCAACATCCAGCATTCGTAGTTCTCAGAACAAGACTCTGGAGGCCAAAAAGCCTCACTTTCTTCCCAGCGCAGCCACCCTTTCTGGCTGACACGAGGCAAGTCACTGAGCATGCCCTCTTTGCTTCTTCCCTTTATACTGGGGAGGGGGTAACAGCACTTCTACGCTGTAGGAAACCTACAGATGAAAAGCACAAAGGGAAGGTTCTTCATCCACTCTTAAATCACAACATATGTCCTGCAGCCACCAGAAATGTGCTGAGCTACACCTAATAATAACACACCTAATACTCTGACTACTGCTAACACACCTAACAACAGGCCACTCGAGCACTTCATGTCAGACTTGATGTGCCACCAAGCTTACACTGATGCATATGAAATGTCATTTTCTGTTGCCACTTTTCCCTTCCCCCTGCTTTGGTGCACAGTGACACCAGACTTGCTACACTTCCTTTCCGTGTGCCCTGGGCCCAAAAATTTCTCTTCCCACCTGTTTCTCATCTTACTGGGACTATTGTAACGATGGTTTTCTTTCTCTTTCAGGTTCTGTATATCAGAAAGAGGAAGAGGTAAGTAATGTCTGTTGTTGGCTGAAGGGAACTTAGTGCTTCAAAATCCAGCCAGAGCTAGGAAGGAGTCAGGGAGATGGGAAGAGCGTAAGGGACTGCTGCCTGAGGACAAGCCTATGGGGAATCAGCTGCATGTGAATGAGGCAGGGGTGGGGATGCTGCACTCCTGGTATTGGCCCATGGTCTGACACAAAGCTGCAAAGACTCCTCTGCAGCTTTGGAAAGGAAAACACGGGTGAGCAGGAAAAGGTTTAGGGATCCTGCAAACTCTTCATGCTTCATCTACGAGATGCACTAAAACAGAGGAAGAGGTCAGGAGCCTATAAAGAAGTTGGGAACTCTGCCATGAGAGGTGTGGATCTCACATTTCAGCCATTCCCAGATCCCTGTATTTTCCAACAGCCTGAGCCAGTAACACTGGCCTTGTAAGGCTGAAGGCCTCTTTAGCTGCAGTCACAGCAACTGGCAGCAGCAGAGTGCAGAGATGCAGCTTTCTAGCCCAAGACTTAGTGTCTCAATTTCCTTGTTAAGCTCCTGGCTGAAGAGAGGACAGCAGCATGCAGGGAGACACACATCTTGACTGTTCCATCTCTGGCAGCAGAGACACTGGTGAAGATCCATTAGATACGGTACCTCCTCCCTTCCTGATTCCTTGTGGCAGTCTTGGCCTGGCCATGGACTTTCAAGAAGTGCTGCTGCCCACTGTAAAATTTCCAAGCCAGACCCTGAAGCCCAGATATGGATACTGTCACAGGAGCAGCTAATGCTTGGCCTGTGAACATGATGCTGCTGGAGATACTGGTTGTGTTGGCAAACCCATAATATAGAGGCAGGGAGGGAATGCGTCATCCTAACACTTGCCAAATATATATTTATGGTGACACTGCCAGTAATTGATTACACATTTCCGTTACCCACACCCCAAAACTCAGCTACAGCCTAAGGCAAGGCTCACTGTTTCCAGAGGAGCATGTCCACCCATCCATCCTCCATCACCAAGCTGCCCAGTATTTAAGGAGACCCTGTGGGATAATATTTTATAGCTCTGTCACTTGGAGCAATGATACAAAAATAAGAACGATCTGTCCACAGGCATCAGCCTCCAACGAGAATCTATCTTTTTTCCTATTTTGTATTTATTATTATTTTCTATTTCTTTTTATGTAATTCCACCCCAGAGTTAAACTCCTACTCTTGGGCCATCGGTGCTAAAAGTGGACTTCTGCTGGCAGGCATAGTTACATGGGAGGACTGGCCGTTGTGGGCAGAGGGACAATGGGGGAAGCTACAAAATGCCTAACTAATATGTTCCACCTCTCTTTTGACCCACCACATAAAGCTTGATCTTTTAAGGTCTGCAGGAACTTAAATCCCTGTCTGATTCCTCTGTGCGTAATGCCTGCCAACATAGATTAGTGATGGCAATTAATCCCTGTAACTGCTCTCTGGGTATCTTCCACTCCTGCCAGCTGTGCACAGTAGGTACTTATCTGCAGGATATGACATGACCCTTTTCCAGCAAGTGGCAAGAGCTGAATCACTGTGCAGGAGAAACAGCCTGCAGAAGGCCTCTGCAGCAGGGTGGGGAAGGCAGCCTGAGCACCTGTCCTTCTACTTACTAAGTTTTTCAACCAACCCTTTCCCTTCCATCCCACGGGCAGGCTGGAGAAGCTACGGCACCAGCTCATGCCCATGTACAACTTTGATCCCACCGAGGAGCAGGATGAACTAGAGCAGGAGCTGCTGGAACATGGGCGAGACGCAGCATCTTCCCAGGCATCACAGAGCAAGGTAGGCAGCAGGGGCCAGCCGGTCTGTTACCACAACCACTGGTACTTGCACTGCTTTTGTTACAGAGTCAAAGAGGGTTTTTTGTAGGGTAAGGAAACCAAGTAAGACCTCAGGAGGGCTTCCTCCATCTCAGCTTACCGTTTTCTGGGAGAAGGAGCTTCAATGCCCATGAGGCACTGAGGCTCCTTTGCCCTGGCCCTGACAAGAAAATAATTTCCACGCAGTTTTAAGGTATCCTTGCTTTGCCTAAGGACAGAAGTGTGGAACAAGGCCCTGCTGAGGGAAAGCCTGTAATCAAAACCGATAACTGTGCTGCAAGCCCTTAAGAACGCAGGCAGAAATCCTGCAGACTGTTGTGGCATGGCACATCTGATCTTGTCAGCACCTCCAGGTCAAGAGGTGGGCCTTGAGGTCGCTGGGCCAACCTCGCTGGGCACAGAGCAGGCATGGCTCAGAAAGAGAAGAGGGAGGAGAGTTCTCTATTTGAATTTGGGGAGAGTGGAAGCAGCTTTGCCTTGACCACTTCTCAGTGTTCAAAGGCATGCAGCATGCTGAGAAATTATAAGCTCCTCAGAGACCACTAACTACATTTGTGAGTTAGGAAAAAGCTTGGTAGCCTGGCCAGTTGCTTTTGGTTAATGGTCCAGTGGGTCTTTGACAGGAAGCTATCTCATTCCCCACTGTACCAAGAGGTAGGAGAAATAGGGAAGAACTAGATGGGCTTCTCACCATCCTTTGCAGCCAGTTTCACAGTGTTCTCTGTTTCCTTTGCTGCCACCACCACACACAAAAAGCCTTTCTGAAAGACAGAGCCATCAGGGAAGGTTGGAACAGGTATGTCTCTGCCACTGATGCAGCCTCCTCTTAGAGTAGACCTCTATCCTTGAATTCCCCTCTGCCTGCTCTGTGTTGGCCGTGTCTTCCCTTTCTTTTGCAGTTCCAGGAACAGGTGTTCTCCCAAACAATTCTCAGTTCCCACACATTTTACACCTCCAGATATTCTGTAGAAAGCTTGGTATGGGCAGAAAGGGAAAGGAGAGAGAATAAATACAACAGAAATTATAAAATAGTTACTTTGAGACATGCTTCCCAGCCTGCTAAAGAGCACAAAGGAGATGTGTGTGTTGGAATACGAAAGATGGTCAACATATTCCATACACTGGGTTGGGAAAGCAAAGGATCTTGTCCTCTGAGCAGCACATACTGGGAAAACATCAGGTCCCTCTATTAGTGCACATAGAGGACTTCCCTTCAGGTAGTAAAGGGGGGAAATGACAGGACCAGAGTTAAACTTAGCACAGTAGATGCAGATCCTTCCTATATAGGGACTGGCCAGCAGGACACCTCGGATCCCTCCAGAGCTTGGAAATGCACAGGTACCTCTGCTTGGAAAGTACACAAGTTTAAAGGCTTAACATAGTAAGAGAGGGAGAGTCTAAAACAACAGCCAAAATTCAGACTATGGCATGTTTCCAGGCGATCATGATGTTTTAAGTCTTTTCATGCTGCCTTGTATATATAAATAGTGAGACCCAGTAATCCAATGATGTGGGGATTTTAAACTGGCACGGATGTGCTGACTTGCTCTCTGGCCTGTTGTATTTTTCTGTCACAGCCTCGTTAATGCCATGTTAGTCAGCCAGCCTCCCCTTACCACGGGGCGGAATCCAGTTACAATAGCGCGCAGTCTGTACCCAAGCCCACGCGCCTGAGCAGAGGCAGCCTTGCTGGGTCTCATCTCTCCCTGCTTCAATGCAGATTCTGCTGACAAGTCAAGGAGCCCTCCAGAGACCCAGCCGTCTTGTGTTCACAGACGTTGCCAATGCCATCAATGCATGAACAGTACCTGCCCCTGCTCTGGGATCGTGCTGAGACTGGGGAGGACGAAGCCAACAAACCAGTGACTTCCCGCAAGCACGGCTGATCCACTGAGCCCAGCTGGTCACCCCGTGGGTTTGTGTTACAAATGGGCACAAGCACTGGGAACTGTCAGCACTTTGGGAAGCAAACCCTTTGTGATGGCAGTGGTGATTTTTTGGTGTGTCTGTTACCACTGAAAAGTCCTGAGCTTCAGTTTCTGGGCTGGTGCTGACTGATAGTAGCATCTACCAAGCTGCGTGCTTAGGAACAGTGCCTGCTTTCTTGTAGATTAACTTGTCAGAGCACATGTGCGCGCTCTCTGGGGCAGGGAAGAAGGAGAGGTGCATGTTTCAGAGATCTTCCCCATTGGCTTTGGCCACCAGACCCCAAGGAAAGCAATGGATGAGCCTCTCTGTACAGTGACAACAGCTTTGGCAGATCCTGGAGAGGAGAGGGGTGGCAAAGCCCCTTTGAGCAAGGAGAGCTGCCTCCCCTAGCTGAGCGGTAATCTGGGGCACGCCAGGGAAAATAGACACCATGGGCTTACCCCCTTGTGGCACGTGGGCTGCTGATAAATGTGTGCCCAGGGTAATGCTGAAGCATGGGGAATTCACTAGCTTTAAAAAGTGAAATGGTGAACATTTGGCTGATTACATCTTAACAGAGGAAGTGGCTGAATATCCCAAATTAGGGCTATCATATAGAGAGGGGAGCTCACACAGCTGGAGGCAGGGGTGTCAATATCTGGCTACGTGACTCCCTGCTGCTGAGCTAGGAATAATGGTGCTTGGGCCACAGAGAGGCGTCGAATAGAACTGGGGTTCCAATACCATGTATCCCCCTCCTGCTGTGGTTCAGGGAAGTTTCTACAGTCCAGACTGTTATCCAGACAAAAGATTAATCCTTGAAATATTTTCTTTTAAATAAGGGAAAATACGTATTGGCTCAACATTGCACATCCCCATGTCTGCCCCCAGAGATGACTGAACAGCTGGTTCCTACTTCCTTACCTGCCAGGACCCGCAGTCAGAGCCTTCTCTTCTTCCTGCTGAAGGAAAGAGAGCTTTACGTTAGCCTCTGCTCGTGTTACCTGCTTATTCAGAAGGTGGGACTAGACAGGTAAGCCAGGGGTTTCCCTGTGACCCTGAAGCATCTCTCTGCCTGTGCGTCTTTGAGGGCTGCAGGAGGGAAAGAGTGTGAAGGGGTCTCTGGCCACCTTGGCATGCTGCATGCAGCATGGGGGCTGTCCTCTGCAGAGGCTTTTGGTGGCCACTAGCCCCGAGTGCTGCAGGCCAGCACAGCAGCCAGGGGCCAGCATCAGTGCCCAGCCATGCACTGATCACCTCCCGATTTTTTTTTTTTGTACTACATTCATTTGTCATTCAGATCATATTCCATCCACGGCACCAGTTAAAAGGGAATCAGGGCAAGCCAAAATTGGAATGCAGATCTAAAGGAAGGCTTTATGCAAGAAGTTGTTTCACCGAGTGGCAATTCTGGTATAATGTTCTTTGTTGCAAGTTCAGACCTGCCAGTTACGGGTTTTTTTTTCTCCCAAATCCTCTTTTCTTTCCCCACTGTGATTTTTTTTCCCCTCTGTATTCATTAAATGCAGACTCTTTCCTGGCATGTGCTACTGTTCCTTACCAGCCCTACCTTCTTCACTGATACAACCTCCCTCATGGCACTTTTGCAAGGCTAAGTTGCTTTATTTTTTCAGTATCCTTCTTTCTTTTCAAAACCAGGGAGTTCTGGGAGTATATTAGGGCTGTGAGTGTCATCACCTGTGGAAAACAGCCCATCTTCCCTAGCCAGGAGACATGGCAGGAGGCACTTCCAGGCTGCTGGTTGCTGCTGGTATTTGCACTCCAGAGATACTTTTGGAAGGAAGGTGCATGGGTACAAATACTCTATGTAATCTGGCTTAGGCCCTTAGAATTTGAACGTTATCTGTGGGTCTTCACAGAGACTATGCCTACGTGACCAGCAGAGAAGCAAATACATCACCTCCCTGCACATGCACACTTACCATCTCCTCCAAGTGCTCAGTGAGGGCAGCCAGCCACAGAGACATCAGATTCCTCCCTTCAGCAGCTGGCACATCGCTGTCGGTCACACTCCCACGCTCTGCAGCAGGACAGGGAGGCAAGCAGCAGCAGGGATGCATGGCTGCCCTAAATCGCAATTTTTCCCCTCTTAGGGACTGGGACTTCATTTGTTGTTTTAAACTCAATAAAAGGCAAGTGTAAGCTGAGCTGTTTCCCCAAATCAACAGCCTACTTTGTGCTCTTTACCCACCTCCATGTGCTGCTTAGGCAGCTGCCAAGCAGTGCATCTGCCAGCTCAGGTGCAAAAACATGCACCCTGTTCCACCTTAATGCTGAGATAGAGCTTGTGTAACACACACCTACAGGGGAATTCTCTTTAACCATTCTTCCTGTAATGGTCGGCTTTGTCCTGTGACAACTGCCCTTAGATTAAAGAAGTACAGATCATAAGACTAAGAGAATATTTTGGGTATTTGCTGGGCTTGTTCTGGAGTATTCTTTTAGTTCAATACCGCCGCCTTTCACAGTTCTTGGAAGTATATGTACAATTTAGCAGAAGCATTATGATGTAATTTAATTCAAGTGTTTCTGTGTTTTAAGCATTAAAATATAATTAAACTATTTACATGAAATCTCTAGTGTGATTGTCTTTCTGTCCCCCTCCCCCTGCCATCATTTCCACAGAAAACTGCTGGAGTGTATCCTCAGTACCTGTTGGTCTTTGTATGCAGTGAATTCCCCAACTCTTTCAAAAACTGAAGTAAGTGGGAAAACCGTGGAAGGCCAGGCTCTGCGGGGGTCAAGGTTTAGTGCTCCACAGCATGGAAACTCAGACCTCTTCAGGAAGGCTTGGTGGAGCAGTCAGGAAGGCAGTAACTTCCAGGATAGCAGATCCTGGGCATCCAGAGTGCAGAAAGACAAATTCCAACTTGTCTGTTTGCCATATTATCCCGTAACCAGCTGAAGTCATGGACAAACTAGAGGTTCATCAGCTCACCTGCAGCTCCACCCACAACAGCCTGCCACACTGGTGTGAACACTGTAGGCAGCAGCACTGGTAGCTCCATGGGGATATTGTTGGTGTATTTCAGATTTGTTTTCTGCCTCGTCTTCTGGCCCATAGACCCAAAACTTGAGACTAGTTAGGAAAGCTGTCAGGTGACTGAAGAGGCTATACACAGGAACAGAATTAATTGTATGAAAACCTGAATAGTTGTACAGCACACAGAACAATGTGTGGCATAAACAGACTCTGCTGTGGAGGCTTCTGGATGTACACATGAAGCAGAATTGGCTTGTGTTCCAATCTGGCCAGTTCTGAGGTACTAGAAGATATATAAGAGGATGGAATTAGGCACCAACATTTGAGTTTAAGACCCTGTCTGTTTTCCTCCGTGTGTGATTCCTCACGCTTATTATTCCTCATTTTCACACAGACCTGTGGGTGCTCCCAAATGACCAAATCTTGGTTTATAATCCCCAAAACTCCCAATTCTGATAAAGAGAAACTCACCTTGTCTGGTGATATGCATATGTGCTGAGGTTGTTGCACATGGAGGAAGCAAAGTAGAAGCCTGAGGTGCTATGTTTTATACCTTTATTAAAAACAAAAACTCAAGACTATTTTGCAAGTTGCCCACACTCTATGTGTTTACCGAAACCATTTATGAGAATCTTCCAAACTTTGCTAGATAACAAACCTCTTTCATCTCCTGTGTTTTGATCGAATGGTAACAACCTCTTCTTTTTGACTGAGTCAGACCGAACTGACCAAACCAGTCTGAGCTTAAAAACACTTGAAATGCATTTGCTTAGAGGTAGGATTTGGCTACATGGAAAAAATAACTAACTATATGGGAAATAAAAAGTGTTTATAATTAAAAAAAAAAAACAAACAAATCCATGTAATCCAACCTAGATCCTAGCTCTCTGAAGATGGCTGGAATTCTTCACACCTTTAATACCCACTGACTTTCATTCCAAGTCTCTGCATAAAAATGAAAGCTGACACTGTGGATTGGGATTTCAACTACACAGCTACACCTCCTAACAATGTGGAATTCTGCTTTTTCTCCTCAAGCACTTACATTTTTATGGAGACATGTTTTCTACTGTGGCTTCCCAATACAGTATTAAGAGGTAGCAAAGACTAATTTTTTTAACTAAAATTTAAAAAAAAAAAAAAAAAAAGAAAAGAAAAGTACTTTGTCTGTATGTCCCAGAGAAACACTGCTGACCTAAAGCAAATTGATTTACTATCTAGCTGAAGCAGTTTCCATCTCTACTCCATACCACTATCTGAGAAAGGTCTGACTGATGCTGTAAGAAAAGCTTGAGTCTCTTACACATGCAATCCCTAATCCATTTAGGAGAAGCTGAAGTTCCAGTCTCACATTGTAAGAGCTGTTACTCTCAGGTAATAGGGATTAATTAAGTAGGCAGTAGAGCCTTGCAAGCAGAGTACTAAACCTGCCAATTCACCTGAAAATCAGATTAAAATTTGTTAAAATATATTGATCTGCCCCAGAGTGGCCTTTGAATGCAGACATGAACTGAAGCTGAATTTCTGTGTCCACTGAAGAAGAGCAGCTCCCTAACTTGAATTCAGAGGAACACCAGTTGGATCTTCTCATGTAACCATCGACAGACTCAGATTCGCATGCACGATGTCCCATCAGGATTTATCCACACAGCAGGAGAAGGTGGTCAAACTCCTCCTGTACCTGGCAGCGTGCCTCATCCTACAGCAGAAGATTCAGGTCAGTCCCTGTGATCCAATCCATTTAATCCTTGATTTCTCTGCTGCGTAGCAGAGGAGGCACAGAGGTTACTGTGATGAAGTTTTTTTGCTGAGACTCCACACACAAGAAACTACTGTTAGGGCAAACCAGACAACACACAGAATTAACAGGATCAGGACTCTGATCACTGCTGAACTGGGCAGACTGGACAAAATGATCTAGAAGGAAAAAACGTTTTTTTTTTCCCCTAATATCTCTCTTCAGTCTGCCCTTCCTCTTAATTCTGCATACATTTTCTTGTGTTAAATAAATACCTGCTAAGGGAACAAACCTCTGATGACAGGATAATAAACGAGCTCAATATATACTGCCATTTCATGGGTTTCTGCCACGCACTGCCATAAATTTAAAGCCAATTATGTTCTGTTAAAATATTTAACACTGTCAAGCTAGGCAATTTTACATCTTGTCAAAGATAATTGAAATACCCACTTTGTTACTTTAATAGGCAGACAGAGCATCCATGATATGGAAAATACCACCAGGATTTCACTGTTTGCAACTGGATATTGGAAAGACTCTCAATTCTTCAGAATTTCACAAGCTCAGCTCTGACACTGAAAGCACAAATCTACATACAATGTGAGACAGAGCAGCCAGCAACAATCTCAGACCAACTGGCTACTGCTGTCTCCCAAACTAAACTGTATCAGCAAGCTTTTATTTGCATAGCTGCAACACTAGAGGACCCCACATGCACACATTATGGACGGAAGACACAACTTATTTAAACTGAACCCTGAGGCTCCGCAAGGAAGCAACCTTTAAGGGGTTCTTCACAGACACTCCTTTGAAGTGATGAAATCCAGTGGCTGTGACTAAGCTTGTAAACACTGTACACTCAGAGTTGCTTTCAAATTCAGGGGGAGCGCCACCAGGCCAAAAGCTAGTTACAGAAAATGGCCCTGAGCTGATAATGCTAGGATAAAAATTTCAGAATGAATCCTCAAGACATCAGGGTGCGAACTTTCCTCTAAAGTGTCCAGCTGACTGACAACTGGAGCAACAGCACTGGGTAAGCTGCCATGAAGGTTTTTCTTTCTGATACAGTAAAACAGGACCCTAACGCTGTCTTTCAGAAGCAATCCCTATGGGCAACTGAGTAAAACTTAACTCTTGGGATTGCTCCATCGGTCTACCAGAGGGGGTATGATACACAAGTTCAGCAATTAGCTGTGTAAATAGGTTTCCTTTACTGTTTCTGCACCACTGAGTCAACACCATCTTTCTATTGACCTGTTGCTGTCTGTGGCAGGGCAAGGCACCATGTTATCCAAGTATTTTTAAGAAAGATTTATATCCTCACAAAAATATACTAAAAACTGTGAAAGGCATCTCCTCAAAAAGGTATTTGCCATTTCTTCCCCTAAGTCTGTGATTGGATGTTTGGGGTAAGCCAGCAGACAACCGGAGAGAAAGCTCGGCCAAAGTTATCACAAAGAAGAATGTGAAATATGACATTAAAAATCCTGTTTGTTTTCCAGTCCTATGGCTTCAGCAGGACACGAACAGGTGGCATACTACTGCCCTGTGGCAGGGATATTACTCAGAGATCTCCTAAGACCAGTAGTTTTGCCGGTCCTCGAACCATCTTTTCCAGTGATGCCTAAAGGGAAAGATCACAGGAGAGAGAGGGTTAGAGCTCTGGGTCCAGGAGCCTAGCTGCCCAAATGCCCCCTTACAGAGTCAGTTCAGTGCAAGGTTAAAAGGTGGCAAGGATCCACTCCCAGACAACCAAAGGTCTTCACAACAACATGCCCATTGCTCTTGTATCAGCTCCAGGCTAAAGCCTGATGCAAATCTCTTCCCTGGCAGCAGGCATGAGCATGAGGCTATTGAGAGCCAGAAGTTACAGTCTGTGTGAAATTTTCTGACCACTGCTATGCAAATACACATCATCAGCCTCTGCTGTGAGCAGTTACGTATTTCAAACTGCAACCATGGATCCTCATGAGACACAAAGTACCAAAAGTGCCTGACTAAATATCATAAACATCAGGAGCGCAGAAGTATAGAAGGTCTGAAAATTGTCTCAGAGTGGGGAATATTTCTGGCTACACCGGCTTGCTCTGATCTGCAGCTAACCCCTTGGTTTCAGGAAAGCTGAGGTGACCACTGGGACAGCAGAGGGAACGCAGTGAGACAAAGCAGTCTGCACCTGCTCCATCTCTCAATGTACTGAAAGGACACAAGGAAGGAGAGACAGACAAGAAGCAAGATCCCAATGCTGCTTCTGGCTTTGGACTGGGTCTTGGAAATTTTGCCATAAAGCAAACTCTTTCTTCTCACACTTATACTCCATTAGCCAAGCAAAGTTACTGAAACAAGCTAAGGCTGCTTTTGTGGCTCAGGAGGCTATGAAATCAGCTTCATCACTACATTCAGTAGTGCTACTTATGGAAGAGAAGACACATGCTTCTTGGGCCAGACAAAGAGAAAACTTTAACAATTGAGTAGCAATTGGCAGCATCTGCCCGTAGCAACACAATAAAGCCTGTACCATTAACTGTACCCTGCCTGCTCCTGGGTAACCGAGTCACCCATTACCAGGGCCTTGGGAAAATCAGAGCTGGATCCCCAGCTCCAAAGGCCATGGGAAAACAACAGCCAGCTTTAAAGCAGTTGTCTGCCCCATGGCAGGCTTGCAAGTCTTGCATATTTCTAGTTCAGCTCTTCCTATTTCTTGATTTTCCCCATAGCAGACTGACCAAAAAGCAGCGAGCCAGTCATTGTTCATCTCAGCAATTCTTTTTTAATGATGCAGACATGAAGCCCAGGGCAAATCGCTTTTCCCCTCAGAGCTGTACAGCATCCAGCCTGCAGGATCAGCAAGCACGTGTATTGTCCCCATGCCCTCTCTCTAGCATAGCAGCTCAAAAATCCTGACCTGAAAGGAAAAAGCAAGCCAACAAACCCCATAATGACCAAAAGTTCTGGCTGTGCCTATAGCAGGAGATTATTATGTGATTGCAGGCTCCTGCTAACAAATCTCAGAGCAGCAGCCTCCTGTACAAGTAGCATAAAAGCTTGCAGGCATATAATATCTAAGTCAAACGCAGACCCAGAGAATGGGTTCATCCAGAAACTACCTGTCTGAAAGCTGCTACAGCTGCATCTTGCTTGCAAACACGCCACAGGATCTAGTTTCCAGTAAGGCAGTCCTTTCCCTTTTCAGTCAGAAATTTCTAAGACAGGATTAATTACCACCCAGCCTCTAGCTCCTGAGAGAATAACTGTTTGGAAATTTTCCAGAGGATTGCCAAGTTTCATACTGTACATGCTTACGCCCACTTATTTTCAACACGCTGTTTTTTTTCCTTACAGAAGTGCACGCGTTCCCCAACAGTAAAGCTCCCCTCTCCTCCCCGGTGCTAAGCTTGCAGATGCAGAGCGCTTTGGGCTGCAGTACCGTGTGCTGCACCACGTCTCCCACCGACCGCAGCATCCGCTTATCCTGTCACATCTGGTTCTACCTCACTGCAACAGGAGGGAAACGTATTCCTCATGTCACTGCCCTCGCTCCCACTCAAACCGAAAGGAAGAAGAAAGTACCCAGACTGGCTGTGGTTTTGGGCGATGCTTATGAGCACTACAAAAAGGCAGCGACCGGGCCGGAGGTGAGCTCATCATCTGCGAGCCTGCGGCTCTGCTGATGTCATCACACAACTGGGTGGCAGGAAGTGATACGGGAGCAGGAGCCCGAGAGGAAACTGAATCGAGCAACTGAGGTTAACT
Source organism: Tetrax tetrax (assembly GCA_009806455.1). NCBI lineage: Eukaryota > Metazoa > Chordata > Aves > Otidiformes > Otididae > Tetrax > Tetrax tetrax. Next base: position 129,412 of record WHYT01016888.1, read on the forward strand.
GCTCTGGCATTTGATCATGTGGCAGTTCCAGGGACTTTCTAAGAACCTGAGGGTGGGTTTGGCTGCCCAGCGTCAGTTAGCTTGCTTCACACGCCATGCTCAACAGCGCTAACGGCAGCGGGATGAGGGAGCAGCTGTGCTGACCACATGGCAAAACAAGGCAACATCTGCCTTCCCCTGGGTCGCTGGCTCCCTTCCCCCTTCCACTCAAGGGAAATATTTAATGAACTATGCTCACTGAAGGTAGGACTCAGCTGCATGCAAGTTCTCCTGGCATCTACCTCAGAAACAGCCTCGGAATGGTATAGGCTGGACCTGGATTTGCACTTTCCCAGGGTTGTAGTGAGGTTGGGGCTCTGGGTGGTGCATCTGTATGTTCCGATGACAGTGACAACAGTTATCTGGCATCTCATCTCAGAGAAACCTAGAGAACTTTGCAGCCCTATATAGAAACTTTCCAGTGCCGTTGTTCTGTGTGCTGCTGATGCACTAGCGTCTCTGCGAGTGTGCCAGCCACAAACAGAGAGCGCTGCCTCGGAGTACAAGCCAGGAAGGAGAGTGCAAGACCATCAGAGAGGCATACTGGAGTTAATCCACAATACTAGGATGTCTCAAAAGTCTAGGGATCTTCAACTCAGGTTTTTGTTTTGTTTTCGTTTTTTTCAAGTAAGGTAAGACATTCATGACAGATTATTTTTCACTATCTGCAGAACATAGCCAGGCAATTTCACTGAGCCATACCTGTAACAGTGACCAGAACCACAGATATGTGACTTCTTGGAAAGACAGATTCTCTTCCCATCCTCATTTCTGCCTCCACTTCTGCTGAAGTAGTCACAACTGAATTAGATGGAAGGAATGTGCTATCCCTCCTGTTTAATGTGCCTGGAAGCCTTCCAAATCCTCCTGTTTGTAGGATTTACCAGAGTGACTGTAGCCAGTGCTAGAGCTTTGGGGGTACATGCATGGTTCGCCAAGAGCATGGCTGCACAGTTTAGTTTTGTGTAATTATAATTATCTAATTTCAAACCTTGGGTGGCTGGCGCTGAGTTCAAATTGAAGTCACTGCTTCCCTGAGGATTTCCTTCCTGAGACGCTCCTTCTTGGACCACTAGTTGAGGCTATGAAGAAAAACACCAAAACCAAACAAAACCCTCCACTTAAAATTAGGTATCAAGAGACAAAATTGCAAATACAGAATGTAGATGGAAAGCAAAAAGCCTCTGATCAATGTTATTTAAATAAGAGGGGGCAGCCCTGAAAGCATGCCCATGTGCGACCACTTCCCTTAGCCAACCACACGCAAGAGCACGCTGCACGCCAGCGCACGTGGCGTCCACACACATTCACAAGGCTTCAACTAACCAAAGCCAGAACGACACATTTTGAAACATTAGAAAGAAAAAAAGGCACCAGTGTGCAAAAAGCTTTGACTTCAATAAATTAGCATGTAGCAAAGGAAAGTTTTTGTTTGTTTTTGTTTGTTTTGTTTATTTTAACAAATTACTATGCAGCTCATTGTATATAGTGACAAACACCCTAACTTACAGCACTGCCACACAACTCAGTTAATTTAACCACAAACCTCCAAGCCCAACCCTAGAACTGTAGTCACTACAATCTGCTACAGAGGAGAATGGCTGGGAGAGTCTTTTCCAACCTCATGTGCGCAGGCTGCTGTAGATGAGCGACGGCTATAAATTTCTAGCATACTATAGATGTTTATAGACTGGGCAAGTCCCTGAGCACCCTGATCCAATGAGACCTGCTTTGAGCAGTGGTTTGAACTGAAGGATCAATAAATCCTTCCAACCTAAATTAGTCCATGATTCTAAAAAAAAAAAAAAAAAAA
>WHYT01016888.1:131283-148184 GCA_009806455.1 Tetrax tetrax
GTTTTTTTTTTTTTTTTTTTTTTCACATTGCACTTCTACCAAAAAAAAAAGTTAGCTTTTGACAGCACACACACGGGTGTCTGTGCCCCACAAGACGTTGGGGACGCTGCCTGGCTGCCCCCATTTCCCTTTCCCCTGCAGGAGCCCGTTCCCGGGGAGAAGGACGGCTTCTCTCTCTGCAGCTGCTCCAGGCGCACAGAACAGCTCAAAGCAGGGCTGAAGCCATGGCCTCTGGCACTATTACTGTCGGTTTAACCACAAGACAGCCCTACCAGCAGGTGTTTATAAACTGTCCCTTGCTCTGAAACTCTCTCTCAGACTTTTCCTGCATAGGATTCTCAGCTTTATATTGTATGTACTTCACTTTTTTTGGCTTTTGTGAACCTTACAATAACAGAGGAGTTTCACAGCTTCTCTGCCACAGTTCAGACTACATCATGGCAATGGGAGAAGCTGGGACTAAATCTATTCCTCCCACAGAATTTCATTGCCTGCTCTTTCCCTTACCAGGCAGGGAGCAGAAAGGCACTGTAGCACTCCTGAGGGTTAAACTTGCCTATTTCAGATTAGATGAAGAAAATATAAACCAGTGCCAGAAACGATCTGCCAGCTCCTCTGGAGTCCTTTGGCCTCTGCATTTGCAGTTACACACTGTAGTTCACAGCTGCACACACATCTGGATGCCAGTCCAGCTTGAGGATCCCAATTTGCAGAGCTGGTTGCTTTATGTGCTGGTAACATACCAGATTTCCTCACACAGTGTATTTAAACAACTTAATATAAGTGGGCTTAGAAAAAGCAACGGGCTTTTAGCAAAAGCTATGTGCTGAACTAGCCTGTGACCTTCTCATCTGGATATCAAAGGAGAAACAGCACTTGGACAGGTTTATGGAGTAGATCTCTTGTCTAGGAGACTCAGTTCTACACTGGGTTTGCAGACAGTGTCCCTCTATCGCTATCCAAGAAACATTTGTATGCCAAGGTCACTTTCACATCAGAAAAGCCCTCCAATCTCTCCCACATCCTCGGACTTACTCCCTGGTGAATATTTCCTTTCAAGCCTCCTGCATACCCCTCACAGACTGCTCTGTCCCTCCATTTTTGCTGAACGAGGCAGTGTCTCCTTCCATGCTGAGCACTCCAGCGGCACCGAAGCTGAAGAAAAAAACCTATGGATTCCTGCAACAAATGCACAGCTTGGGTTTGGTGTAGAATTTTTTATGGTAACAGATACACACCAAATAATGGTTTGTGGTTGTTGGATTTTGTTGGGGTTTTTTTTGGTTTTTTTTTCATTACTCCTAATGATAGATAATATGCCTTTAATTGCTCACAGGACTGAATATCCTTATTGATTAAAAGCTTTTAATTTTTTTCACACCTGGAATGTTCTAACTACTGACTCTTATTAATCTATTTGGTGCATAGAAGAGCCTCCTGCTGCAGGATTCAAAGTTTCGTCAGTCACCAAATTTCTCTTTTTGCTTAATTTTGTTTCTTCCTTTGAGACAAACTGCCACACTGAGCAATCGCTTCAGTCTTTCAAGACCCCTGGGAAGATAAACCCTCTACCCAAGAAAGGATGGAATCTCCGGTCTGACATTCCAAGCCTGGGAAAGTACTGGGGAAGACTAAGATGTCTTGAATTAAATACAGTAGCTCTCCTGGGCTCTCGGAATTCTTCAGCAACTGAATCTTAGGGGTGACTGGAAAAAGCAGCCAGATCTTCCCTAATGTGTCAGATTTCCAGGCCACCTAGGTTGGATGTCATTGCAGATAGAGAGCCTGAGAAGATCAAATGCAATGGAAAATCCCCCAGAGTCTGTGACTGGAGAAGAAAAGGACTAAACACTGTACTCACCCACTTGCGGGGCCTCCCTCTTGGCCTTTTCCCAGCAGAAGGTTCTATCTTTATCGTAAACAAAGGGGGAAAAAAAAAAAAAGTATTTTCAGCTCTCATATTTGCTGGTTACTGGGATTAATACACTGACCTTGGCCAAGGTGACCTCTGTAGGAAGTTCTCTAGAAACAAGTAACAGCAAAGGCAAAAGCTGGTTATAGAAGACAGTTGAGGAGGAAATGCCTGTCAGACTATGCTGGTTGTGATTATTTGGCAATGGTGGAGGAGAAACACTAGAAGGAAGCTGCAGTGGCAACACAGGAAGGCTAGGAGGTGAGTTAGGATTAAGACCACAGTAACTGCCTTGTCCAACAGTGGCACTTAAAGCTGAACTGAATTAGGAGCAACTTTCACCGTCTATCTTTAAAGCTGAGAGAAACCTCTGCTTGTTCCTCTAGCAATGCTTCAAGACAGGACATAGTCAGCTTCTCTCTCGCCCATAAAGGAACACAAGCCATTCACTCTTACCATTTGTCCAGATACAGTAGCCACTTTCTTGCTTCCTTTTGGCCTTCCTCGTGGTTTCTTTGCTGGCAATGGTCCTATAGCCTCCTCCTATGATAACAGGACAAAGTCATTTAAGCAGGATGATCCCTCAAACAACTTAGAGCTTCTCATTCCAATGTGTCTTAGACTGTCTTACACCAACAATAGCAGCCAGACCATTAAATACCTGGTTGTCTCTGCTTTTCCAGCTGTGAAGTGCAGTAGAAGATGGCCAGCAATACCCCTACCCCTTTATCTTTTGTGTTGAGGAAATGAATATGCTCCCAGGACTCTGCCCATAGTGCCTGGAACAGGGAGAGAAAAGGCCTCATCCTTCTCTGCTTGCTCTAACTACTGGTACAGAAACAGAGGGTGGTGACACCTGAAAGCTCCAGACTGGAACAGAGATCTGGCGACTTCCTCTCATGCCATGTCCTGCCCTGAACAGTCACAGCCTGCCACCTTAGAGGCAGCTCTGAAGCCAGTGGCTGAGATGCCTCAGGGTGCACATGCCACTGCTTTCCTGAAGAGCAATAATATTCACCACAGAACACCTCAGCTTCCCTCGCTCTTTGTTAGTGAGCCACTTCCAGGGCTGCCTGCAAATCCTATCAGGCTAATGCCACAGCATCCTCAGGTAGCCTCTTAGGATGATGTGCCCTCACCTGTGGCTGCTTCTTTGGTCTTCCCCTCTTTCTCTTCAGGCCCTCGGTCAGTGCAGATGAGCCAGGGTTAACTTGCCTCTCGTTGCTCATGTTTGCACCTTCCACAGTTTCCAGATGATAATTCAACACGTTATTTTTCCATGGACTGTGAAAGAAAACTTGTTTCTTTTTCCCAGTCTTGTTACGGATTCTCCTCTACCTGCAAGGCTGAAATGGTGAGAAAATCAGGCATGACAGCTTGCTATTGTTTTGATCAGCTGGAAGAGCCTGGGACACAGTAGACATTTAGAAGCATAATCATGTTTTATAAATATTAATGAACCATTCTCCTACATCGCCCATTCCTCAGTTTTCTGAGGCTTTTGGCCAAAGGAACCAATGAAGAGGAGATCTTGACCAGAAGCTCAGCCAGCACCCGAATCCCAGGCACATTAAGAGAGGTGGAGGTCATTGGTCTTGCTTGCAGGTAAGGTAAACCCTAGCCAAGGGTCTGAGTTCAGCTCCCAGTCTGCTGATCTGCTTGAAAAGGGCACCTGCAGCCTCCACCAGACCTCGGCCCTTCCCTTCACAGAAGGATGAGGGGCTCAAGAAAGTATGAGGGGCTGAGGGGACCGACCCTGGCTGGACAGAGGCCAGCAGTGCTGGCTGAATCCTCTTCTGTCAGTTAATTCTTACCACAAAATAAACAGCTCAGCATAGTGCAGTTGGGAGAGCAACATCATTGCTTGCTTAGGAAAGCAGGAGTATACAGGTTAACAATGCATTTTTACCTTCTGTGCAAAGCCATCACCACCTCCTCCTCATCTAGGGGCTGCAGGTATAATCTGCCTTGCCTGTAGAAGCTCTCCCCCCTCCACATGAGAAATGTTTTCTGCAGCTCTTTGCTCCACCTGTTTCATCTCTCCCTTCTCGCTTGTTAAAAGAAAGGTAACACCAGCACTTAAACAGCTCTAGCCCACTGGCCTAGAGCGCTGCTGGCTCCCAAACCCCTCGGGCAGGCTCCACCTGAGGCACTAAAGGCTGCATTGTCAGCAAGGGCACAGCTGCACCATGCAGAAGAGAGCCACTGCTTTCTTCCAAATGCTGCTGGAGGGCAGAAGGTGGGTGCAGTTCCAGTTCAGGCATGGGCAACCCTACCTAGTGAACTCCCCGCATGTCCTGTTGTGCACACTGCTGGGATCCAGCTCACAGGTGCTGCTGCACACGGCTTTTCTATCGAGACCTCCGATCAGAGCGTGATGGAAAGACCACAGCTCAGGTCTCCGAGTTCAGGCTGCATCTGGAGGGCAGACAGTTCGGAAAAAAACGTTTCTTTGTACTTGCAAGCCACGCACAGTTGCAACCAAGTCCCTGAGAGACAAACATGAAACACTGCTGCAGTCTCTGAAAGAGAGCAGTTGTGCTTTTAGAAATCGTTAGCAGAGCTTTGTATTTTGATCGGATGTTTTCATTATAAAGATGAGAGGGACTTAAAGAGGACAACGAATATTCTGCCCTCTGATCCAGCTACTGTTTCCTGCTTTGCCCACATTTACTGGTCAGAACTGGGGCTCAAATGGCTTTGTGCTGGTCCTGGCATTTGGGACTGGCTGAGGCAAGAGAGAATCACTGAGATACATGGACCTTGGACCGCCCTAGGAGCAGAGAAGCCTTAGTGCCTGCTTCCAAAGTCTAAGCTAGCCCAGCTCACGTTGCATCTACTGGGCTCAGCCCAGAGTGCTGCAAAAGTGGCTTGAAGCCCCCTGAGCCCCAGCCTCTCCTCAGCTGCCCGTGGAAAGGGAACAGACATCGCCACAGGAATGGACAAGCATGGAAGTGCTCTCCAAGCCCGATCCCAGGGAAGAGATCAAGGCTGCTTTGACAACACAGCTTCTACCTATGGATCCCAATAACTTGAAAGCACTGGTTCAGTGCCTCTTGGAATTCAGGTCTTAATGCTAATACGTGGAAAAGGGTTACAGAGGAGATATAAATAAGTCCTTGCAAAGCATCACATATGCATGTTCTTCCCTGTTTTTCCATGGTAATGCTGAAGCACAAGGAAGAGGATGAATGATGGGGTATGGCAGGTATTGTCAAATAACAACAGATGAAGTTATATCTGGGTGAGGCTGTGCTGATAGGAGGGCAAAGTTAAGCATTTGTATTTTATTTTTCAATCTCAGATTGCATTGTCACCACAGGCTGGACATGCAGATTCTGAAAATATCACTGGCAGATGTGGAAAGAAAACTTCCAGCCTTTGCTCCATATTCTAACAAAACATATACAGTCATGGCAGACACTGAAACCATTGCTCTTATTGACACAATCTCTCTTATCAGTTCACTGTAACTGAAACCTGCATTAAATCCCAGTTTTGCATGTCATTATTCCAGTGGGAGCAACCACACTGTACAGAATTCATTTTTCCCCAGATTCAAAGAAAGTGAGTTCTTGCACAATGATTGTTTTCTAAATCTTCCTAGACTGACACACTCTACAATGCCTTTCAATTATCTGGCAAGCTTTCTCCAGACAGGACTGCAGATAAACGTAGAGATTGCCAGGAGATAGCAGTGTCTTTGTGCATCTCCCTTCCACCTTCCCATCACCCACCAAAGGCATATGCTTCTTGAAGCCTGGTGTGAAAAGGAAAAAAAAGCAAGCCAAGCTATACAAGCACCAGTCCACAGGGCTTTTGAAAGCTTTACATGACTCAGTGTAAGGTGCAGACAAAGCAAAAGTATCCACTGCAATTCTACTTCACATTTCTCGACAATAGCTTTCCATTTATACATATAAAAATCCAAACCAATATTGATTCCCACCATATACCAAAAAATGAATATGCTTTCTGGGGTCACTGCTGGGAGCAGAGCCAGCAGGACTGAATTCCTGCCCACTGTCTTGTGGACACAAGATCTAAAATACCTAGCCAAATGTTTGCTGGCCTTAGATGACCTTTTTGTCAGCCATGTACAGTGCTTTGCAAATCACACAGATAGGTGAATACACATTTTTGGCAGCATTCAGACCTTTATGTTGTAGAGACATCACCTAAAACAAAGCACCTCATGTCCCAAAAGCACTCCCAGGCACCTGGCAGAAGACAGGGGACTCTCACAGTCCAACACTTCGTCCCTCATTTAGGTGCTGAGTTGTACAAAGCCAGTTTTTCTACCATAGCAAATTCTCAGGAGGGAAAAGCTCCTCCCAGGGGCAATGTAGTTCTAGTCTAACACAGGGCACTGAATAGTGTTCTTGAGGGACTGCTCCCTTTCCCCAGCTACAGAGAAAGCCTTGGGGATGAGCCTGCTGACTTCAGCAGGTAAATTAAATGGCAGAACCCCCTCCTATTTGTTTCCTCAAGGAGGTTAAATTTTAGTTTATGTCCTTGGCAGAAATACAATATGACACAGGGATGCTTGAGACGTGGTACTAAAACCCCCAAACTGTGTGCATGATTCACAGCAAATGCTGCCAGAAAATTATTGTCTATCTGCAGTGCCCACATACGAAACACAAAGCTCACAAAGCCTTTTTCAAAGAATAATAGGAGTGCGATTATAAGAGACCCTTCATTACAGCCTTAACTCTGCCGCTGTCTCTAATAATGGGAAAAAATATCCACAAAGCACAACTCCCACTTGGTAACACAGCACCACTGTTCTGCTGTCACGTGTGACAAAGCAAACCCTGGGTAACTTCATTGGTGTGAACATGGTCACTCTTCAGCCCCTGTAGTACAGGAGGGAGAGAAGAACTTGGCCTAAGCTCTACATCAAGCGGAGGAGGATAAAAGACTTTGATAGTTGAGACATTTAAAGAAGGGGACTGAGAAGGCCAGGCCGAGAGAAACCTTTCATTCCAATAACCATGGCAATAACGATCTGCGCTTGCTTTATGAGAAATTACTTTCACCTTCCAAGAAATCAAATGCTCACGTCTTTTCAGACCTCACAGCAGATCAAGAAATACCACAGCTTGTTGCAGGTCCCCATGGACTGTTCTACCAGAAAAGCAGGACAGCAAAGCACTGGAATATCTCCCTTGGGAAAGAGCAGTGGTAGGAACACTGGCAAATTAAGCTTTTCTGCCAGATTTTTCTATGAAATTAGGAACTTATGGGCTACTAAATCAAGCTTGTGGCAACAGCAGGTAACTGCCAGTCTCATAAATCACATCTCAAAAATGTAAATAACCTCTCTAGGTGATTTCCGTAACTACTTTGAGGGGCTAAGTCTAAGCCTTCTGCGTCTTAGGCTTAAAAGTCTCCTAGTTCCTTGCCTGTTAGTTTTTTGGGTTTTTTTAATGGGCAATTTATTGTCATTTGTCATCAACAGAGTACTTCAGCAGCAATATTTCTCTCTCCTTCATTTTTAAACCCCCTCTACCATCTACACACATTAATCTGAGATCCCCCCCATCTTGCCTTGCTGAACAGGCCAGTGTGTTCCAGTTTCCCGGGATGCGATCGTAACTCAGATCACTTTGGTTTTCATTTACATCCTTTCTGATCTGAGCTCAACACTTCTGAATATGACAAGGATTCTTACTCTCAAAAGTATTTTCAGGGAGGACAGCTTGACTGACTTATCTGAGAAACACGGACTAAGCAACAGTTCAGTGGGAAAAACTCAGTTCCTGTGTAACATTAATAGGATGAGCTTCCAAATCTGTTTAACCAGCAAGCTATTCTACCACCTCCAGCATATCCTGACTGATACAATACCCAGTTCAGAAGACAGAAACTACTGAAGCTTACAGAGAACAAAAAAAAAATGCAGGAACCATATGAGCTTCCATGCTTCACATCAGTGCCAGGGACCAGGCCAAGGCCCGAACAGGAACTTCTGTAGCTCCATCTAGAGAGTTACATTTCCAACTTTGTTGCAGGTTTTTCTGTGTAACCCCAATGAAAGTGCCTTCATGGGTTTCAGTTCCCCATCCCCAAAATGGTGCGTAGCTCCCTGACTGCTGAGCTGCGCTGGCGATGCGGCTGAGGAGAAAGAACCTGAGCGAGGCAGGAAGAGGCCATCCCATCCATGCCTGTTCTTCTGAGGCAGTTGGCAAAGCAGGCAGGTGCTACCAGCTGGGACAGGAGCTTACGGACTAAAGACCTATCTACTAGGAAATAGTGCCAGAAGCCTTTTTTTTTACATTAGAGACATTCCCATCCCTTCCTTAGAAAAATGAGGCTTTGCACTGGGCTGTGGAATGAGTCAGGACTTTCCCTGAAGCTGCCACATACTTCCACAGTGAAGGGCTCAACCCAATACTACCTCACTGCCATCAGCTTCCAAGCCCTGCCAAGGCCCCAGTCTTCCTATGGTCAGAGCAGGCAAAGCAAGGAAGCACTTAATCATCCCAGGGAAAATGTGGAAAAGCACTGCTTAGATACCAAGACCAGAGAGGAAGAGAAATCTGGAATCTGTTCCTGACTCTGATCTTGGGCAAGTCATGCAATCTTTCTGCACTGCACATTTTCTATCTATCAGATTATGGAATTACACTACAAGTATTAACACTTGCCTTCAACCTGGAGTGGAGAGACTGAGGATTAAGTCACTCCTGTTTGCAGAATAACACTAAGAACCCCCAGCAGAAGGGAACAGAGAAAGGCTGCACCAGCAACCTCCTCCATGTTGTCATGCTTGGGAGCGCAAAGAAGAGGCCGTTGCAACTGAAGAAATACATCCCAGGATCAGCCACATCCTGCTAAGCAGCGAAACACACCTCACCCTCTTCCCTCAGGAAGCTGGAGGCTCGTGGAACCAATGTGGCTCAGAGCCAGAGCTCCCTACCCTGGGAAATTGGCACAAAGCAGCATTTGAGTGCGAGTCAGGGCTCCCCAGAGTTGCTTAACTGCACAGCACGTCTCGCTCACTGCCAAACCAGACCAGGCAGGGGATACAGGGCCCAGCTCACCGTCTTTATCAAAGGAAACTCATGTACCAAACTCAGGACCCCAAGTGTTGAAGCCACTGCTCGAGTTCTTCGACATCCTTCCAGCACCTCTCCCAGAAGCATCAGGCCAGATCAGTGACACTTAACACCTCTGTGCACAGTGTAGACCCTCCAGTACTACACATTAAAAGCCCTTTAAGATTCTCCCTTAGGGAATTTGCCCAAAGACCCAAATGTTTGCTAAAGAATTCTTTCTTCTCAGAGTCTCTGTCCAGACACTTTCACCAGAAAGCAAGCTCCCCATGCACTACAGAGTTACATCACCCGAGAAAAAACAACAATATTTACAGGGAAATGAAAGGATGAGGAGAAATCTGTGGTTATTAAAACTAAGTTAAAAATCAGAGTCATCTCTTATTTCAGATAGCATCAAGCCTCGTTCCTCTGTGGAATTACCATCTTGTTCAGTCTGGCTACTGACATCTGCAAAACATTGTCCACTTGTGCAAAACCAGGCAAGGGCCCCTGCACTTCCTGGGGAGGCCAGCGGCACCTGGGAGCTGGGAGGCAGCAAGCTTTGTACCTTACCCTACTTCCAAACAGCCTCTCCCCAACACCGAGATGCAATTTATGAATCCCTGTGCCTCAACAAAGCCCAGCGTCCTGCAGGTGAGCCGTGCATACGCGTTTCAGATGCTGTAAGAAAGGAAGGAGATTACCTGTCGAGAAGTTGGGCAGCGCCACTTGACCCGGCCCCAGCAGACCCAGCAACGAAGGCAGGCGAGCGACACAGAGCTACCCAGCAGCTGGCCCCCCTTCTGCACCTTCAGCTAACTGAAGTCTCTGCACACTTTCATTGCAGGAGCCTTACAATGAGCCGAACACTATTTATTGCGCTCCCGGTTCGCGATATAGAAAGCAGTGCGAGCACTGCCAGCGATCTCCTTCTGATGGCAGCCCTGAGTAGTGACAGCAAGTGAAACCGAGCTCACTGCAACCCTCCTGGAATCTCACACTAAACTGGCAACAACCGAAAAGAAGAGAAATCCCCAACCAGAGCACTTACGCCAGGCAGCCCGCACCACTGCTCTGCTTACTAAAAAGGCGGCCAGTTTCCAAATGTGAAATGAATGAGCTGCATAAAGGGGACAGATCATTTCATAGACTTCCCTTTTTACAAATGCTAGAAAGAATCGTGCTGACCCTGTTTCATTAAAAAAAAAAAAACCAAAACCAAAACACCCAAAACAACAACAAAAACCCCCCAAATGGGTAGCCCCAGAAGGCTTGTGATGACAAAGTGGTTATTAATCTGAGTGCAAAACGCGCTCGGGGCATTTACATAAGCCACAAATAAAGATGTGAATCTGACTTCGGTTGAGCATAAACGCATTTAGAAAGGAGATGTTGCATGGCTTTAAGTTGAGTATTCTATATTAATTACGTGAACAACCATTAGAGCTGGTAAAAGTCACCAGAAGCACTTTGCAAAGGAAAATGTAGACTTTTCATACTACTGACTTGGTATGTTTAAGATGCATATATTGGGGTTTTTGGCACATTGCCATTAGCAAAACCAGAGAATTAAAGTATCTCAATCCGTACGTGTACAAAACCCATTACAGTATCTTAAAGACAAAATCTGAGGCCTCTTCTTTATGTCAAGTAGTAAATTGCTTGCAGTGACAGTACAATTGAATAAACTGAAGATTAATTTTTTTTTTCCCTCAGAGCTGTCCATATAGAAGACGTGCAAAGACTCGAACTCCCCAGTAATTTCTGAAAATATCAGTAAGGCACCTTAATTACTTTCTGCAGTTTGGAAAATATTGGTCTCAACCTTATTAACACAGGAATTACAATCTCCTGGTTAAGGATGTACCTGGGGGCTCTGGAAATGTGCCCAGTTCTTGGGGCCACCATGTGCTCCCTACGTGACCTCAGGAAAGCAATCTTTTCTTTGTACTGAGTTTTCCACATGTAAAGTGGGGATAATATACAGAAGAGGTGGCATCTTGCTTATGTAGACAATATTTTCTTCAGAAAAAGACACATTTCCCACCATGTAATTATAGAGGTCTTAGGTAAAGTGGCTCAAGACTTTATTTGGAGCTTCTAATCACTAATAAAGCAACATCAACATGAAATGTCACAAAAAGCCTTTGATCACCCCTACAGCAATGTCTAATCCAAACGTCATAAAATAGTGTATGACTTCACATACCTGAAAATTATCATCTGTTAATCTAAATGCTTAAATATATCTGCATACACACTACTGTATTGTATGGAAATACACAAACTTTTTCATTTTTTATGAAAAATATTAACATATTAGTACTATTTTTAAAATATCACTAGAGACAAAGTTGTATGCATGCTGTACAAACACACTGTCATCATAATGACTAGGTCAGAACCTGAATTGTTCTGCTTTGTATGAAATCAAGAAATCTGCGTTTCATACAGATACTTCCTGGCAAGGAAATATGAAACTGGATTCTATAGCACTAAACCAGAGATTGTTGACTCTCCACAAGTGCTAAAGAAGATTATTAATATTGTAGAAATTAAATTTCTAGTTAGGAAATGTCAGATATAAAATTTGCACATGGAGTCTTATTTAATCCTTATTGGGCATATATTGGAGAATAATGTCTTTAATTTCATATCCATACTTCATAATTTCATTAGCATTCAAGGCCATGAGAAATTATTCGGTCATTCTGTATATAAATGACTGTCATTTCATCATTATCTTTGGACTGAGCCCAAAACTGTTTTACTTCACTGAAGCATCAGTCCCAGAAAATCATGTGTTCTTGATTTAAAGACATCATGGGATGGAGAATGGAACACTACCCTTGGACATGTGTTCCAGTGGTTAATCCCCTTTAAAAAGGTGCCTAATTTACAATTTGATTCATGTACTTTCAGATTGCAGGTGCTGGTTCTTATCGGACTTTTCTCAGATAAGCACCCAGCCTACCTATTCCCTGCCTTCCCTGCTCAGCGATACTTCTACGCCGTTATCAAGTCCACTCACACTATTCTTCTGAAAAACTAAATAGACTGAGCTCCTTAAGTCTCATGCTGTAAAGCTTTAAAAAAACCCATTTTTGTGCACCTCTCCTCATCTTCAAATATTAATACCTTTTAAGAAGAGGGGCACCAAAGCAGCATGCCCTACTTCAGTAGCTGCCTTGACCCCCATTAAACCAGAGGTAAAATTAATTCCTCTCTTCCACTCCTGTGGTTTAACAGCCAGGGATCATAAGAGCCCTCAAAGAACAGAAAATGATTTTTTTCCTACAGCATTCCCGTTCATTTCACAAGCTGTCCCTTCCAGTAAACATTGCTGTTTCTTTTTACCCTTTTGGCCACTCTTCACTGTTCTCTGCAACCCTTTTTCAGAAGGTACAACTATCTGTTCCCCCTGGACTTTACAACGGTGGCCCTCACCACACCATGTAGCTGCTTTACAAAGAGGAATTAATCAATGTGTCCATTGCCACTCTATGGTGTGACAGCAGTTGTGTATTTTGCGAGGAAGGGGAATTAAGACCAGTCGCTTAGATATTGACATCTAAGTAAGAAGTTGCCAACGAAACAGTTTTATCACATGCTGATTCCATCCAGCTAGGTATATGTGGATACCATCAATCTTCCCTTAGGCAAACTGGTAGATCTGGTCCCTGCTCCCTCCACCCCTGCATTCAAATCCCAAGACTTCTTCCCCTGGGTAGCCTCAATGCCAAGAGGTGAGCTCTGAAAGACGCAGATTTGAGCTGCCTGTTTTCAGTGCATATCAAAACAGCCGAGTGCTGTGCTAAACAGAGCCCTGGATCCTGGTTGTCAGGCGCAGGACTGCCTCGACGTTGTGTCCTGCTTCTAGCCCCACAGCACCCCGGGGAAGCTGCTATGGAGAAGAGCAATTTCTGGCCAAGGGCTGAAGCCTGTTCACAATTGTGCCTTCTGATGAAATTTCTCTTTTAGAGGTCTTATGGAGGAGGAACAAGTATGAGTTGAACCAATCAGCAGAAAAACAGCAGCAGTCAAATCTAGAGGACAGGAGTCCTTCAAATTCCCTCTTCTCAGATGTAAAAATAAAAAAAAAATTAAGAAACAAAAATAATCAAATTAGCAAGGTTTCCACTCGAGTGACTTGCTAGGATATTTATGTCCCAAGAGGGTTTTGCCTGTTTGCAGAAAGGCTTGCCCCACACAAGGGCTAGCTTGTGCCTGCAAGATAGTTACTCGTTTCCTTTAGGAAACATCCAGATTTTACCACAATGCAGTGCAAGCCTCTGCCTGCATTCCCATTCCTTATCTCCACTCTTCCAGAAACGAGATTGGTCACTGCGGTACAGCGTGATATACGTAGGCTAACACCAGCTGTAGATTCCTTTGTGTATAATCCCTTTCTGTTTGACAGGTGTATACAAAGAGCTCCATTCACCGCTATCCTGATCTTGTCAGACCCTCTCTTGTGCGCAAACCTGTATCTCATAAGTGCAACGAAACCTAGTTTCATAGTAATTGTTCTATACATGCTTATTATTCAGGCTGTATTAATGAATATGTTAACGGAGATTAGGCTGAGGTGTGATTTTCACAAGATAAGAAATAGATTTGCCATGCTCTATTTTATCATTGTAATGAAAGTGTGCCCCATAATCTTCTATTTCTTAATTATTTCATATTATGCTCAACAGATTCAAACTCTCTGGATGATGCAGGGTTACAAAATCTTACTTTGAGAAAGTTGTGGAAGTTGTGGACTTGCTGGAAGGTCTCCAAAAACCAGAGGCTTACAAAACATGGCCTGTGAGGAAAGACTGAGGAACCAGATTGTTAAACCCGGAGACAGGAGAACAGAAAGGACGTGATAATGGCTTTCAAACACACAGAATAGCACAGCATTTAGGAGACTAATAATGTGTGGACAGGATAAAAAGTCAGTTTAAATGCAGAAGGCAAGGTTAGGGTGAATATTAAAGAAAGCCTAATGACTTAATGGTCAGGACAGCAAAGCACTGGATTAAACTAGGGAGTTTGTAGAGCCTCTGCTGATGGAAAGCTAAAAATGGGTCTCACACACACTAGGACTGGTGTGGATGGTAATAAGGCCCCTCCTAGAAATGAAGTGTGTTAGGCAACCTCTCGGGCTGCCTCCCAGCTCTCTTTTCTATGACATGAAGTTTCTAATTAGGCTGTGGTTACATATGTTCATGCAGAACCATATCTATCCAAAGGCCAGAACTGCTGATTCATAGAACTAGAATTAGTTTCTACTTGTTCTCCACGGCTGCAAAATCTCCTGCTATTACTTTAGAGTCTTTGGAATCCAGCTGGTCCTACAGCTACAAAGCCTGTGATTCACATGGGGGGAAGCTAAATGATATTTCATTATTTCAGGCCAACAATGTTAATGGATTACCAGAGGTGGTAGAATCTGGCTCTTGTGACGGGAAGGACGAATCCTGGTAAAGCAACACCATAAACACTATCAGCTACTAAGAAGGCTGACCCTTCTACCTTTATAGCAGGAGACAGTTACCGTTCCTGACAACGTGTGGACGAGGAAGATGGGCAAGAGAATGAGAAGTGAAGAGGGAATAGCTTTGCTACAGGCAAGCAAGGTGCTACTAGAATTACAAAGAACTCACATCTTGCTCAATAAAGCCATATGGAGACATTGTGAATGATCGCCTGGGGGACTTTTAAGGACCTTTGTAACACAAAATGAACCTTCCACCAGTAGATAGCTAAGTATGATTGAGGACTACATCCCAATGGGAAAGTAAAGGCTGGGTAATTCTCATCTGTGACCAGAGGCAACCAAGGGCATCAGCAGAGGGTCCCATGGCAAGCAGTCCGTATCAGAGGACTGCCCCCTTAGAGGCAGAGCAGGAAGCCCATGGCTGGGGAGTACAGATTGGCAGGCGCAGCAAGCAGCATCCCAAATACTGGGGGGCAGTTGTCCATATGCAGGAAGATGTATGTGTCTGTGGTAGATAGCTCAGGCCCACGATTATTCCCTTGGGCTGCCATCCAAAGGAGCAGCACAGCAGCACCACATTAAGGTGGAGTGTTTAAAGGAAATGCAGTAATTTCTCATGAACTAATACTTACAGCTACCCAAAGCTGCTTTGCTGGCAAGAGGATTTAACTGGCATCCCAGCTGGAAGGTCTGAATTTCTGTAAGAGAGATGCACGGTAAGACAGATAAATCTGTTTCTCATCCACATCTGAATAGGGCCATTCTGAAGATTGCAACATACATCTCAGGAGGGCTCCTGGAGCGATTGCATCCTTCTCCCAATGTTCCTATAGAAAGTTATCAGGTAGACCAAAGGCTGGTGTGTCCCAGACCCTATGTCCAGTAGATTCATGCTAAAGAAGCAACAATAGCAGTGCATATCATGCTCCCTTCTCTGATTTTACAATATGTAGACAAGGGACTAAGATAACTTTAGTCTCAGTATTAGCACTGCGGGGTGCAGAATGCATGCTGTAGTAGAGGAATTATCACAGTACAACCCCAGCATCACTGGCACAGGTAGGAGAAAGCACAGCCCTAAGGCCCTGTACCCTGCTGTCCATGCCTGAGACAATTTGCAACAGACTGTCCGGATAAAATTGCAGGGCACAGTATATTACCTATATGTGTCCCGTTCTCCTCCCTTTATTTCGCTGTCCCTCAAAGACAGACACAATGTTAACACAGAACTGCAAAAGTACATTTTGCCTTACTTTGTCAAAAGGCTATCGGGAGAGAGAGGGAAGAAGCATAGACAAACAAAATACAAGTGTCTCAAGTGTGCTCCTGCTCCTTCACCAGCACAACCCGCATCCTGGGGAGAAACCAGGAACGTC
The DNA here is from genome assembly GCA_009806455.1 of Tetrax tetrax. NCBI lineage: Eukaryota > Metazoa > Chordata > Aves > Otidiformes > Otididae > Tetrax > Tetrax tetrax. Next base: position 147,103 of record WHYT01016888.1, read on the forward strand.
TCCACTAACTTCAAAGAGATGCTCTTTTAAACCTCCCGTGACAAGGATGACATTTTCTGTGCCACCACACGGTGGCAATCTCCCCACGTGTTTCCCAGAGGTAAAGCTGCAGGTTTTCCCCTCCTTTACCCAAATCCTATGCGCGTAAGCCTCAGAGCAGACAGGGTTTTCAGAAACCACCAGGAACTGAAACACACCCAGCCTGGAACCAGCAGAGAGGGTCCCACACCCGCTTTGACAGCACAAGTATTAGCTGATTACAAGTTGTTTGAAACAAAACTCTAGAAAAATCTGATTTTAAAACTGCTGGTAAATCTATCATTAGGATTTTGTTTGTTTGGTTAGTTGTTTTTTTATTTTTTGTTTCCTCCCACCCTCTTCTCTGCACACTTCACTTGCACTTCTCTCCCTTGCACTGCGATGTTCTCGTTTCACCATTTTAAGATCTCAGGTACTTCATGGCACTTCTGTCTTCCATAATTTGGCAGCAGCACTATAAACTCTGGCAAATCATTTATTCTCCATGGCTTCCCCAGAGAAAAAGCCCCTAGGACTCCAAAGCAGGTACATCCACCAAAACACCTCTCTGCTACACACACTTCACAGTGGATTTATTCATTAGAACAATGCTGCAGTGATAGGACTGCAGCTGAGAAACAGGACTAGGGAAGGAGAAGTGACGGAAAAGCAGGGAAGAGTTGGAAAAGAGCCACTCACACAAGCTTTCCTGGTAAGTGTTGATTTTTCTCCTTAAGTGCTAAATGTCCAGGGACAAACACAAGCCTTAATCTTTACGGTCTGAACAGTACACACACCTTCCTCAGAGACAAGGTATCGGAGCTGATGTCTGCAGTGATGCACATGGAAGAGAGGAAGACTACACGATACGGAAAGTCGTGGCAATCCCAGGCACAAATACAGGCTGGGCGGAGAATGGATTGAGAGCAGCCCTGAGGAGAAGGACTTGGGAGTGATGGTGGACGAGAGGCTCAACATGAGCCGGCAATGCGCCCTTGCGGCCCAGAAGGCCAACCGCGTCCTGGGCTGCATCAAGAGGAGTGTGGCCAGCAGGTCGAGGGAGG
>WHYT01016888.1:149185-176894 GCA_009806455.1 Tetrax tetrax
GGAACAGGTTGCCCAGAGAGGTGGTGGATGCCCCATCCCTGGAAACGTTCAAGGCCAGGCTGGATGGGGCTCTGAGCAACCTGATCTAGTCAGGGAGGTCCCTGCTTCTTGCAGGGGGGTTGGACTAGATGACCTTTGAAGGTCCCTTCCAACTCTAACCATTCTATGATTCTATGATTCTATGATTCTATGAAAGTCTTGCTCAGCCCTCCTAACTGACCTTTGGCTGGGGCCGTGTGCTGTTGCAGATGGGAGTGGGCCTGCTAGTGATAAAATATCTGCCCACCCCAATGCAGTTCTTTAAGTCCACCCTCAGTTCTTTAAGCCACAGTATGGTTGTTTGGGATTTGCAGAGCAACTTGGGTGTATTCATCCTCCAGTAAGATAGACTACACCTTCAGCCCTGCTCCTTCCAACTGTCACCTTCTCACTCTCCCACTTACCTAGCTCTTCCGAAAGGTCTTGTGCTGTGATGACAGAGATGACAAAGGTCAGTCTATAAGTAACGGTGGAACCATTGAGCATGCAGTACCTTCAAAGTACAAAGGGAAGAGGGGTCTCCACAAAGGGTCTTATAAACTTCCAGCTATTTCTGATCAGTCTCCACCTTTGCAGCTGCCAGTTGAGATGAGCTAGGCTAGCTGCCAGTTACCCAAGCAGAAGAATCCCAGATGCCTACAGAGATCGAAAGGATTATCACGCATGTATGGCATAAATACCAGTGACAGCGATTCATCTCGGTGAGGAAACTCCCTCCACAGCCAAACCTCTATTTGGAGGCTGGGCCAGAATAGCGAATCCATAATTATAATACAGGATTTTACCTACGGAGATTTTGTCTTCCCTTTTCGGGAAAGAAACTCAAGATAGGCGATTCCATTGTACATGGTAAAAATTATAAGAGGTAAGAACATTGATGATGGTTCAGGCCAAGATTTTCTTTGGAAAACCCTTGGTTTTTCATGGGGGAAGACAATAAACAGTCAGTCCCTATCTATGCTCTTCCATCTTTGCTATATTTCTCAATCACGTCTCCTCCCAGCTGAAGACAACATCTCATTCAATTCTATATAGAAGTCATTCTTGGAATTTTCCCAGATCTAGTATATTCCTTGATGATGAAGAAAATAGAATTGCATGTTGTATTCAAGGTGAAAGCACACCAGGCTTTTTTTAATTAAAAAACCCAACCAAACAAAAAAAAAAACCAAAGCAACACTAGAAACACACACACACCACCCAGAACAGTGCAACAGTGTTTTCTGCTTTGTTCTTTATTCCTTTCTTGACTTCTAGCATTTGGTTTGTCTTTCTGCTAAGCTTGACCTGATGGTTTCATAGACCTATCTGACATAACCCCAAGATATTCCTTCAGAGTGGTGTGCTTGACTTAAAGCCTATGATTTTACATGCATAGCAATCACTGTTTTTCTCTGCGTGCCTCATTTCACATTTATTCACATGAAATTTTATCCACCATTTTACTAACTAGCCATTCAGTCTCACGGGGTTTTTCAACAACATCTCACTGCTGACCATCATCTCTGCTGTCTTCAATAACGTCATTTTATCAGCAAGATTTGAAGTGTCCTTGTTCTCCCTGTTTTCAACGGTCACTCCTGAACATGTTCAAATTTACAGATCCCAGCACTTACCTGTTAAACTCCCCTAGTAACATCCTTCCATTGGGTTAACTTTTCTCCTACCTCATTTCCTATCTCTTTGCCGATTATTTATACATCTCAGGACCTTCTCTCCTAGGCAATGCCTGCTCAGGCTCCCAGTAAGGTATTTGTAAAGTAACTTTGTCAAAAGTCTTATAGAAATTTAATATCAGCTGTTGCACTCTTATCTACATACTTTTCAAAGAACTCCAAGAGCTTTGCAAGGCAAACCTCTTGCCTTTACAGAAATCACATTGACTTTTCTAAAACTGATTGTGTTTATCTCATTGCCAGATATATTTTTTTCTATTACAGCTTTTACTAGTTTATGTACTACAGATGCCAGGCTTACAAGCCTTTTGTTTCCCAGATCCTCCCAAAACCATTTTTTTTAAAGATTGATGTTACATTTACCCACCCTCCATGCTTCAAATGCCAAGAAATTTTTAAGAGCAATGTTACACGCTGCCTTTGGCAATGCAGCTATTTCATCCTTGAGTTCCTCAGAGCTCAGGTGAAACCTTCCAGTCCTGGCAACCTGTTAGCGTTATAGGCTGCTCATATGTTGGATTCTGGATCCAAATCACCAATCTGTTTTGCCAAGATTTTATGTTCTGTGACAGAGTAGGGGAGCAAGAAGGTGTTATCAACACCTCAACAAGCAGCCAGGTGAAACAGCTCAGGATGAAAGGAGGCCTAGTGAAAGCTGGGTATAAAGCCCCATACACCTCCTGCTACACAAACCCCTCTCACAGACCCTAGTAGGGGGGTGGACCTCATTTCCAACGTATCAAAGAGCACCATACTCAAGAAATAATGGTGAAACTAAATTACATTTCCCCAGTACCAATCCATAGCGAGGCCTCATGCTCCCACCCTTGCAGAGCAGGAGCTTCTACATGCTCACTAGTCATAAAAGGCACATTTTCAAGTAGTTCAATTGTCCATCCATTTGGCCAAATGAAGCATTTTACTAAGGGGGTGGTTATCTTGGAACAGATGCCTATCACACAGGTTAACCCTTCCAGCCTGATATGTCAGGCAGCAGAGCCCTGGTGTGGTCTCTGCCAGCCACCACACTGAGGTGCTGACAAATGGACAAAGGCAGCATATTTAAAAAAGAAAAGGAAGAAGGCAGAGGTTGTGTTTATGAAGCCTTCACATTATGAAGGGCTGAAAGAGGTGGTGTCGCTTCACTGCAGAAATGCAGATGGGAAGACAACTTCCACTTGCATACCAAGATGGTTGGGGTAGAAGTTGTGATGACAGACAGAGCTTTACTTGCCTGCCCTATCTCTCCATCCCCCTCAGATACAGCCACAATCAGCGCAGCGAGCACCATAGTTAAATGGCACAAGATAGCTAGTTGCCCTTAAGCAGACATTTCATAAAAGGGATGTGAAAGAAGGTTAAAAAATACATAGTCTCACTGTACCGCACTCCACTCCCCTGAGTGGGATTTCCTGCTGGTAGACCAACAACAAAACAGCTGGCACCTCCAGCTCTACCGATCCCCTGGAAGCACACAGCTGCTAGAGGTCCCAGTCCTTGTTTCACAGCCCAAGAGTTCCAGGATGAGTTTCCAGGTTGCAGGGAACAAGAAGCAGGGGAAGGGCATGCACCAACTGCAGGGCATCTGCAAAGGGATGCACAATAGGCATTAACTCACACCCCAAAATAGGTGATGCTTTTTCAGTGTACTTGAGTGTTGCAAATTCAGGTGCCAAAAGATGGCTGTGATTACAGTACTTACAGCTCGACTGAAAACCTAGTAAAATCCCCAGATTGCTTGAGCTTTTTTTTTTTTTTCATCTCAGCTTGTAGACTAGAAAATTTTAGCAGTGTACTTGGAAGCTTGAAGAGGAACAGATTTGAGGAGCTGCAGTGTTAGGTAAGATAGTCCAGAGACCTGGGCCCAATGGTTTACCCTGCCATCTGTCCACAGCATTCATGTAGGCTGCTGGCTTTGCCCAGTCACAGGTATCCAACTCTTGGTGCCGTGCCACCCCTGAGATAAGGGGGGATCTCATGCTGCAGGAGGTCTCTGCATCCAGCTACACTCTTCTACGCTCTGTAAGATTTCTCCATTTCCCATCCCTATCCTCATTTTAGGAATTATCTGCAAACCTTCCCCCCCCAGCTATTTTGAAACATCTCTGCTTTTAAACATTGTCTCAGCCAGAGCAGGAAATAGACTCTTCAGTCTGTTACCCAGCTTTGGACCCTGCACCCCAGGAAGAAAGGAGAGGCCGAGGCATGAAGCACCAGGACACACGTAAGCTTGAAGTGCCCATGGATTGGTTGCAGTACAGTGCTGAAATGAAGTAGCTCTGGTTTTGGAATTGAATATTCCAAATTCAATTTCAATTGAATAAAAGAAACCAGTTTTGCAGACTGCTTGAAAGTTGAGGAAAGCAGGTAAACACATCCCTCAAAGAAATCTGTTTTCCTTATATTTATCCCCTGTTTCCAGAGTTTCCTCTGGTTTATTAGAAAGCGAGTAGCATCTGGCTCTTTGGAACCAAGTTCATCCCTTACTCCTGCAGCATTTGCTCTGCGAATCACCACAGCTTTGAAAGCCTGATGGTGTCTAGTATTCTGCAGGCCACCAGGAGACAGGAATGGCTTGCTTCAAGTAACCTAGCCAGAACAGGAAGGGGCAGAGCAGACCGGACAGGCAGTAGGCATGCATGTGGGAGCCCATCTAAAATCTGAAACCCTCTTCTAAAGGAAATCAGATGGAGATCAGGCTTGGGATTCATTTGCAGGAGAACAGCTGGCATTTCTTAACTGTCCCTCCACTCCTACAGCACACCTGTGGCAGGATATCCTCCTCCTCGTTTGTGTCTCATTCCAGATCCAAGACCTCCTCCCTCCCGCACAACATTGCGCGATCCCACCTTCTCTCGCTGCTCCTACCTGTGCCCATCAGAGCACCACGGCACAGGTACTTGCTGTGCCTCCTCATTACAGCTCAGAATTTTCCATTGCCCTCTGCAGCCCTCATGGTTATTATACTCTCATCGCCTGGGCAAGTGAACTCAATCTTCACTTTTCTGATTTTCCATTGTCTGTTTATTAGATGGACCCTTGTGAACTCAGCAGTTCACACTCTCCTGTGGTGCCAAGTGTAAAATTAATATTGACTAAAAAATCTGGGCACTTCTTTCTGGCCAGAGAGGAGACATTTTGAATTAATGGGAATGTTACAGTGCTTCACACCCACTGTCATCTTTCTGAAACCTCCAGCTCTCACAGCTCATTTCTAATTGCAGGCATTAACTCTTAATGGGCCTTGTCTGCTCCGGCCAGGTGGCTGCCTCCCTCAGCCAGCCCAGTGCCCACATGTGCTGGGCTGGCTGAGCACATCCAGGATTTACTGGGTCCCCTCACAGGCAGCCAGCAGAGCTGGTGGCATATCAAACAGCTGCCTGGTTCTTCTAACTCTTTCCCAACGCTGTCAGGCAGGCAAAGCCATAGGCTCTTCCTCTCTGAAGATGCCCTGCCAACCTGAGGCAGGTAGAAGGTGTTTGGCTGAGAGCTGTGCTGGACCAGAAGGGACACAGCCCAAGCACTACTTTCTGTCATGCTGCCGGTGAGCTCCTGGGTTGAGCTCTGAGAAAAGTCTCAGCAAGCCAATCATTCTGTCTCCACAGCCTCAATTCAGCCCTTGGGCCAGGAGGTGACTAGCAGTGACTGAGGGGACAACTACTGCCAACTGTGGTAGCTACTGCTGTGAGTGGGTAAATGGCCTATTTGGTTCACAGCTGAGACCAAAAACCTTTTTGCTAAATATCACCAAACAGCCCCTAAAGACACAGTGTTAACTTCTGCTAGCCCAGAAATTACTGAGAGGAGAAATCCTCTATCAGCCGAGCACAGGCTGGGACTCTTGGTGGGGACATCCATGCCAAGAAGGCCAGTTCCTGGGTCTCTCTCCAGACATTGCTCTGTTCCCACCGAGAAGTGCCAGTATTTTCTAACTGGCGTCACTGACTCAGCACCACTGCAGAGCCCAGGAGATAAGACTGCTTAAATTAGGCATCTCCTTGCGCTTGTACATTTTGAGGGCTTGTAAGGCTGCCAGTGCTGTAAGATGCCACCTCTGCTATGGCGCACACACCCACACGCAGAGCAAGACGCTGAAGAGTTGAGTCTTTTGGTGGTCTTCCCTACAGCACGCGTATGTGCTAATTTTTGATTTCTTTTAGAGCAACTCCCAGTCCATTCAGCCTAACGCAGGAGCGGGACTGCTGCTGGGACAGCATATGCTACTTGAGGAGCAAGCACTGTGTTCTGCACCTGCAAACTGCTGAGGTGTACACCACGCGGGAGGGTAGGCAGGTCAGGGGAGCGGTGGGGAAATGGAGGCAACTTCTTAACCCACCACAGATGGCAACCTTTCTCTCCCTCAGACTGACCTAGGATTTCAGAGGTGCTGGCAACCAGGTTTCAGTTCAGTGTATTTCCACAGGCAGTTATGTCTCAGTAACAGATTGGGGTTTTTCTACTGATGGATCAAAATTCCCCAAGGAGGTCAAGAAACACAGTTCAGGGAGGAGGATTAGAGAGATGCTGAACATGCAGCTACCATCTCAGCCAAAAGAAATCTTGCTCTTGCATTCCTCACACACCCTAATCCCTTACAGCCAAAAGCTCTTTGCCAGCCTCTTAAAACAAACACGTAAAGGAATTACACTGGCATAACACGGTTACCACTAGCACCTCTGTGCAGTTGCACAGCGAGCGTAAAAGGGGAGAGTTTAGACTTTATTATTATCACTTCAAATAGTGTTGTGAATACAAAACATTTGAGAAATACTGAGCTAACACACACAGCTGATTTGCCTATTTTCCTTGCTTTCACTAACTGTCCCAGCCCAGCCTGCGCCTGCTACGGAAGACTCCAGTATCACTGCTTTTACTTTCAAAAGGAAGATAATACTGAATAAATTGCTGTTCTTCAATAAAACTGGACTGAACAAATGAAAAAGGCCAGATGTACAAGTCTTTCCTGGTCACATTACGCACATTTTAGACTTCCAACCATGTTATAAACGGAGGAGTGGCGCAGTGTTACTGCACACGAGAGAGCTGAGGCACAGAGAAGTGCTTGTCACATCACATGCCAGTGGATAACCAGGAACTGAGCTTCCACCTCCAGCCATGACAGATAAAACACAGTTTCCTTTTTTAAAAGGAAAGGACACATGGTCTCTAATGCTTCACCTGTGGATACTTAAAATAATTGGATCTGGACAGATTAAAGGCAAATGGCAGTTGCTCAGATGAACACTGTGTACTATACAGCGCTACGAAAACTGCCAGAAGTACTTGATTTTCAGATTATACCAGCTGTAAAAAAATATGGAACACAGAATGCCGTTCAGGAGAGGACAGTGAACACTTTCCAAATGAAGTCTGGGATTATGGCAGCTCAGGCACTAACAAACCATTGCACCTGATAAGCAGGGCAATGTGCAGCGAACCCCCCTGCCCAGCACAGCTGCAGCTGTACAACTGGATCTCCAGCACAGCCTGCAGAAGTGTTCGCAGCAGCACAGATTCGCTTCGGATCCTGTCCTTCCCTTCCTACAAAGGTGGAAAATTTCCAAGTATGCGGTTGGCTCAACTTTCCTCACATCACAGACAACAGTCAAGACCAGCACTGACAGGTTTTGAAAGCCTCATCCTACGGCTCACAGGAACACCTATAATAGGAAAGACAGAGATAAAAGCCTTCCTGCAGTATGAAGAACTTCCCTTTACTCAACCAAAAATTAAAAACCTTGTCCTTTGAGAAAGATAGCAAGTTTAACTTTGTCTTGAATGATATTTAAAAAATGGAAAAGCACACACTCCAAGCTCTCCAACTCAAGATAAATCAACTTAAGGGGCAGTTCTTCTCTTGTGCAGTCCTGTACAACCTACCAAACCATATCAGTAAAAGAGTAGAAGATGAGGCGTGGACAGGCTGGTAGCAGTCACCCAGAGTGCAGACCCATTTGGTCTGAGCAAATCAGTCCTGCTGCACGCCCAAAGACCTTTCCTTTGCCCTTCATCCCTGTTCTTCAAAATGCAAGGAAAGTGATAAAACATGCATCAGTCTTCACAATAAACGTGTGAGTAGCTCCCAGGAACATCAAGCTAAGCACCTGAGTGGAGGACCAGACTGAAACATGCAGTTTGTCCTGAAGTGTAGCTTACGATACACTGATTTTCCTTCCTCAGATGAAGCCAAAAAAGGTAAGGAGCATCATAGCTGTGCTTGGCATGACCAACACTACGTAATAGCGTCAGCTGAGACTCGACATTGTTCCATTTGTTAACTGATACTTGCCTCAGCCTTTTGCAACATGGCCACAATGACCGCTGTTATTGCGCTATTTGTCTAATGAATACTTAAAAGGTGAATTTTACTGAGCAGTTGTTTAGGACTGTGAGGAAGGTAAACTTCTTCAATAACCATTCAGTAATGATTAAGGCATGCTAGAGTTTAAAGCTCTAGATTACAATAACCTTTAAAAACAAATTGTTTTGCTTTGCATTGCTGCAGGGCAGAGTAAAGGCAGTTAAGGTACCTTAATTGCATTTCCACTCCTAGCATGTTTTAAAATCATGCTTGGACTACAATTCTGAAGTTTCTAAGCCTTCAGTTGGAGAGATGTAGTCTGAACTGTGAAAAAGGCGGGGGGGACGGGGGGGAATAAAACAACCACAAAAACATAAACGTTTCCTGAAATTAAATCTCTGGCCATTAGGGTATGTCTGACACTCAGCAATGACGCAGCGCAAAGACAAAGGCGTTAACATCGACACAGAACAGCAAAGGACAGGGTATCTTGGTTTGATCCAGAAAGCTATGCCAGAACATCCTACATCTGAGTTGTCCAGGGACAAAAATATTTCACCTTGGCAATCCTGCTTCAAGTTCTAAATGGTTCTTCAATAGCTCAGGCACTTCTGCACTGCAATGTGCAGTGCTGGCTCTCGTCCCTACGCACCCTCTCACACCTTTCCCCCTCAGAATCAGTGATGAGTCAAAATTAAAACCCAAACATTGCAGGTGATGCAGCCAGGGAGAAGAGACAGAGCAAAGTGCTCCTTTCATTCACTGTAGAGCTCTCAACACAGCAGGTTTGTAACAGACCTGTTGAGTGCAGCCCCAAGTGACCCATTACAGAGTTCTGGTGTGTTAATTCAGAGGGCAGAAGTTAATCTGGATTCTGCTGGCTGGAGGTAGATGACAGCATTTTTTCTTCCTTAAATGGGAGTGGTAGCTTCAAGCACAGGAGCACTGTATTAGCAAGCCTGTTTCTTACCACAGTTTTAATAAGATGTATGAGAGTGCAGCGCTCACTCTCAATTTGCAGGAAGTGGTTTGAAAGCTATTCTCTACCTCGCGGGCTCACGTGTGATGTGGCTGTGATTTACAACCCCGGTTAACTTACGTAGGTTTTCCAATTTGCATCTATTTCCTGAAAGATTCAAGCCTAAGGAAAGTGGATGCTAATGTAGGAGCCTGTATTTGGATTGGTGAAGCAGATAATCCAAGATTAATTTCATCTGACAAAAGAAATCTATTTTTACAGTGTCAAACTCCGGTGTGCAGCCAGCAGCTCTCAGCAAGACTGGAGCTGCAACTCAGCACCTGCGTTCTTGCACACAGGTGCTATCTGAAAATGCCCAGGGAGATTGGAGTTATTCTGACAGGGGCAAAAGTCTCTTTGAAAGCCAGGCCAAGAGCATCCTATCGTATCGCCTGGCTTTTGGCTGGATGGAGCACTGAGCCTGTGTGTGATACCACAGCAACTATCAAACACAAGACGATGCTGGCCGCTGATAGGAGGTTTGTTATAACCACAAAGGAGGTTTTTTATAACCACAAAAATCCATCTCTAGCCTGAGTCTAAGGTCCTTCACTGAACCACACACAAGAATCTGGCAGGGAGACCCAATGCTTGGCATCTCATAGACTGCCTTACCACAGTGGAAAGCAAAGGTTAGAAATATATCTTTGATACTTCCATAAACTGCACGCCACGCAGGACAACACTGGATGGATACAACAGGCCTATAGAAAGCTGTGGAGCAGATCCAGCTCCTCAACAAACACACACAGAGGTCCATGCAATAAGTCAGCCACCTCAGATGATTCAGGTCCATTACCTCTGCTGCCCGACACTCATCTCTCATTACATCTTCAGCTTCAGAAAAGATGTTACTGTGACTTTAGCCATTATGACAATATTAGCTGCTCATCTCCCATTCAGAAGTGGTTGCTAGTACAATCTCTATTTTACTGAAGATGTTTTCTCTCATCCAGGCATATCCAGGTGCTCATGCAAAACCTAGAGCAATATTGTCCGCAGTCCCAGTCCTGCACAATACAGCAATGCTGACCCCAAAGCTTCTTAACATGTGAGAAATACGTGTCTCTGTGCTATCTCAGCTGAGAGGGAGAGAAGTAGATGAAAGAGTACCTGCACTTATATCCTAACACATGGCTCTGGTAAATTTTTTTTATTAAAAAATAAGACTGCAGAGTAAGTGGTACAAAATGAATGAAGTACATGCACAGGAGTTGCTTTGAGCAGGAGGCTGGCTCTTCCACCAACAGTAACACCCACTGTTCTGAGGGCTATCTGACCCTCTTCCCCAGTTTAGCCCTTCAGTTGAGACAGTGATGTCTTCTGAGGTCCCCAAGAGGAGTCCTGGACAGCGTTTAGACTACGCTCTCACTGCAGCACATTCATCTCACTGGCTATAACTTGCTAGGACTCTTCTGACCTACGAGCCTGGTCCATTCACACGAGCTGTCCCTCTGGCTCTATTTCTTTCTAGCATTTAAGCCACAGCCCAACATAACTGCCACAGCCCTTTAATTCTCTGCAGCCATCCTGCACCCACCCTACTCCTTGCTCCCCAAGGCTTCAGCCCAGCTCCTACTTGCACTGGTGACAGTGTCCCTCAGAGGTGTTTGCACTGACCCCTGACCGCTGCATGCACTCTGCTGCTCATTTCTCTCTTGCTCAGCACAAGCACACGGACACACAAAACCCAAACAGCTGGCTGTTATAACAACATAATACAGAACTTATTAATCATTTCTCCTACATATTAAGGAGAAATACTTTACCAACCTGCCAGGACCAGGTTCATAGTTGGTGACAGCTGTTGACATCACCATGGGCAAGGCAGCAAGACAATGCTGCATTTCCTGACTGTCTTGCACAGATTAGGGCGGCGGAAGCTCTGCAGCTGCTTTCAGTGAAAGTGGAAAGAGGCTCAGCATTACGAAGGTCAAAGCGTTTTCTAAATTCTTCTAATGAACCCTAATGTTGCTCCCAGCTTACAGTCCCAGAGTGCTTCACCAACACGTATCACTTTACTCAGTATTTTGTCTGAGGACTAACAGTTTAAGAAAAGGTGCAACAGATGAAGGCACTTTCCTGGCTTGCCTCACTGCAACATGGTCAGGACGGCCTCGCAGGAAACAAGGCCTCCATGGCTCATTCATCCCTGCAGAAAGGTTCCCAGTTACCGATACAACACCCATTTATTACCTTGCCATTGGGAACTGGACCCACATCCAACCACCAGAGCATCAGGGAAGACTGATTTTTCGTTATTGCCTGTTGGTGACTAGTGAACGCTGAACAAGTGCTGGGGGAGAAAGACTTCTGGCAGCACACTTCTGTGACTGAGCAGTTTTTCAAGCCACCTTCACCTACAAGACAACACTGGAGTGGTTTCTTATTGTTAAGATCAGCTCCTGTGTACCACTGTGGTTACTCTGCTGCACAGCACCAGCAAGCCCTTTATTCAGAGGAGAGAACTCCAGCAGAAAATATCCATAGACCAAAAAAAAAACCCAACTGTGGAATAGGCAAGCTCTGCAATTGGCTCTGCAACGCTGGTTACTGGGTGCAGAGCATGGCTGCCTCCTGGCATCATGCTGGGGTGATACCTGAACATCTGGACGCCTTGTTTAGCCAGAGAACTTGGGCAGGCCCAAAAGGAACCCCAGTATATACCAACAGGATCCCCAGTATAGGTGACCAATGGAAAAGCATTAATGCTATTTGTCACAGACTCTTAGGGTCCATTAACCTTTAGCACCCTGATTCTTGGAACCTCAAATATTTCAACCTCCAGAGTACTGCAAAGCCTTCGTGCAGCATTGCGGGGGGTGGAAAATGGGACCTTTCCAACACCTGCTATATAAACAGCTTACACATTGGAGCACAGGATTTATTCATATCCATCTCAGCACGAATAAACACCTGACCTAAAGCAACCCATTTTTCAGACTGTGGCAGAATGAGCTGGTTCAGTGACCTGCTGGGGTAGCAATTGCCCCTTGATGGTTACAGTAAAAGAAAGTCCTGTTTGGTCCATGCCCTAAAGATGATTTTGAATTCCCCGTGCTTGGCTGAGACAAGATGAGGAGTGATTAGAGGCTTAAGCCATCTGTGGTGGGGTCCTAACTCCTCGAATATGCCCCACGGTGCAGAAGAAACATGTCATGAGAGATGACACTGTCTTCCTACCGCCAAACTGCATCAGCCTCCTTGGAAGAAACAACTCATTGTGACACATCACAACCACATAAAGATGCAGCACTATTGATATTTTAACGATCCATAAGTCTCAAAATAAAACTTGAACCTTTGTGCTGGAAGCAACAAAGACCAATGGAAAAAAACAACCAAACAAAAACCACACCACCAAGGAGTCTCTTTCACACTGTGGAGAAGGTGATAGCTCAGACAATAAGCCCTGGGACCCAGGGGAGTGCTGGGGAAAGGCTTTTAAAAATGACCCACAAAAGAAAAAAAAAAATCACCAGGGTCTGATAGAGATCCTCATCTTTCATATGTTTAGCTTTTGCGTCCTGTTAGCTCAACTCCTTGTCAAAACAAGTTCTGTTTTGCTGCTGTCAGCACAGTGGGCTTAGCACAGCTTAAGAAAAACATCTCACACTGTTCTTCATACTTCATATATCACTTCCAACAAGCCAGAGAGCAGAAAAAAGCTGCTACCGTGCAGCTGATTATTGGTGATCATGTTTGCAGGCCCAATGATGGAAAAACATCCCTAAATTTTTTTAAGATCTGTTTTTAGCTATACAGAAAGGCAATGAGTAACAACCCAGGGGGAGCCTTTGACTCATGGAAACATCCAGACTGCCTATTAACTACAGAAACACAGCTCAACATTTCCAGCACTAACAACTGCACCAGAGAGCACCAGTCTGACAAGTTCCTTTTACATGGGGCCTGTTGTTAAAGAGCAGCAAAGCTGTTGGCCACATGAGGCACTTTCACATGTAAAGATTGTCTGCGGTAATTTAAGAGTCAGAAGAGCTGAGATGGAACAGATGCTGAAGAAAAACACTGCTACTACAAATGTTAAAGCAAAACCATTTGGTCTCTTCCTTCTCAAACAGTTCAGCTGCTAATCCAGTGGAGGCATCCCACTCTAGTCACTCCATTCCTCTTGGTTATCCTGTTTTGGCCAGCTCCGTTCCTACGGATGGTACCTGTCTCTGCATGCACAGTAAAGTAATACAACTACTGGCTTCAGTCACAGAATGTTAAACAGATACCTCTCTTTGTTTAAGTGCAAAAAATCAGGACATTCTCCTAACAGCATGGTAATAAGAACTTGGGGGATACATCCCTGAAATAACTCATGTCAACTTTCTAAAACATCAGCTGTTTAATTCAGGAGAATCCCAGAAGGTATGAAGATGATTTCCTGATACCAAGGTATTCCTGCCAGTGTTTCACTGTGAACCATGTATCTGTTTTGTTTTGCATATCCAGCCTGTGAAAATATCTCATCATCGTTTTCCACTGATATTCAAGAGGGATCTTGTACTGCTCTCAGCAGCTAGCATTATAGTCTTCAACCTCTCTGCTGAGATTTGATGGTTCATTTCCTCTGCCCAGACTAACTTGAGATTGTCAATATTGCCCTGCAGTTCTGTAAAAAAAAAAAGTACAGGCAAAATACACTTACTTGTACTTCAAGCAGATAGTTTCTCATCTTGTAATTTCCTTACATAGCAAGCCAGTGGTGATAAAACAGGATTAAACCACAGCTTAATGTTAAATACCTCTTTGTTTTCAAAGCTTCCATGCTAAATTCTTGGTCATTCCCGAAGATATGCTCAAAGTGGTCTCTCCCCACTCCTTGGTGAAGAAGCTGAGTGTAGAAATGAAGCTTATTTCCCACCGGTTTCACAAGGCTGGGAGCTTAGCATGGAAAATTAAGAAGTACGATCTGGCTCGGAAGGGATCTTCTGTGTTCTAAGTCCAGCCCCTGCTACTGTTTGTACTCATGCCCTGTAATTCATCAGCAACATCCTAGACAAGTAGTTTTTCTCTCCACTGTTCCTATGGGAAGGATGCTTCACAATTTATTTCAGTGATGGTTGGAAGCATTTTTCTCAAGAGGAAACCAACTTGAGCTAAGGTACTGTGAACACAAGCGGGCCACACCGAGCGATACTCAAGTACTCATAGGCTACGTCACCAATGGCTACCCAGACTTCCCAAGCAAGCTATGAATTTCTTAAGCCCAGAAATACTCTTCCTTGCCCCTAAAAAGGTCACATTGAGAAAAGGTTAAAAAAAAGGTCCTCTTCAATCACCCTCTGGCTCCTTATTCCCATCTCTGAGCACAAGTTTGGAACCACTTCAGGTGTACCAAGACAAAGCCAAGACAATGTAAGACACACAAACTTTAAGCAGCTAACTCATGACAGTGCTGATCTGCCCGTACAGCACAGCCAGAGTCTGCTGTCAGGGTATCCTCATTAAACCCTTTGTCACTTCACCAGACAGAGGTGATAGGAGGTAGCTGTCCTTCACACATGCTTGCTTCCCCTCTTCTTTCATCCACACATTCATTAGGCCACAGGGTGGAGAAACCCTTTCTTGTAGGATTCAGCACGTGCACCTCACCTTCCTGTTGTAGCATATTCACCCTGTGTCAGGTCACAGAGAAAAGCTGGCTATGAAACTGTTAAATGCAGCATGCTAAACACTGTCAACCTGTAAAATCCCACTGGGCAGCTGCTGTACACACTTATCTCTGTGCAGCCAGGCTCCGCCATCTCGCTGGCTTAAAAGAAATGTTAATTTTCCCCTGTAGAATATGGAGCTGGATTCGAGCCCTATTCTGCCCCTTTCCTCTCACTCACTCTACCACAGCTTTTCTCTCCCTTCCTCTGTAGCCACATGCCTAAGGCTACAGCAACATCCTGACAGACCCTTGGGGCCAGCCAGTCCAAAGCTCTGCAGAAGCCACAGCAAATTTCACCAGCTTCCACTGGAGTAGGGCAAAGAGTCAGGATTCCTGCTGGTGACTTTGGGACCTGCTTTTCCCTTCAAGCAAGCGGCCTCGCTGCTGAAACCTGTTGCATGCAGAGATCAGCCCAGTCTCGCTATGGTACTCCAGATAAAAAACACCAAGGGACCCTGAGCAGCCAGCAAGGACAGACACAGAGGGAGGGAAAGGGGACACGACCTCCCATCTCCTAAAAAAGCTCACAACATTGATGTCAGGAGAATAGGACAACAGCCACACGTGCCTGAAGTCACCCATTCTACAGGCAGCAAGTGGCAGGTTGTATCACACCTCTAGCTACACCGAGTTCCCAAGCACTTGCGGTCGAGCCCTGACACTTGGTCATGCTCAGCAGTTCCTGCAATGGACCCATCCTGAAAGAAGAATTTGTACCAGGCAGCAGCACAGCAATGTTTATATGGTCTTGCTGTAGCATAACATCATTGCAATTCAGCATGCTACACCACACAGCAAAGCAACTGCAATTAAGAGCTGGATGACAGGAAGCAGAAAGTTTGCACCTGCCACTGAGCCTTTCAGACCAAACTGAAATAACCCACTTGGATTTAATCTCTTCTTCCTAAAGACAAAGGCAAACTCATATGTTTCCAGTCTGTTGATGACAGACGGGTGATCTTGTCAGAAAGCCAGAGACTTCAGTACAAAATTCCTGATTCCTGTTCCTAATTCTGACCCACATTGTCTTAGTCAAGTCACCTCATCTTTGTTGCTCAGCTTTTCCCCTCTGCAGAGAGGGAGGTTAGATTTCATAAAGCTCTACTGAGCTTCATTCATGCACACTGGAATCCATCATTGTTACCAGAGAGTGATTTCTTTATTTATTTCTTAAACACTGGGAGGAAGATACTATATTTACACACATACACACAGAGAGTAAGCTTCTATCCAGGAAACCTTCTGAGTATTTCATCCTAGTGGAGAAGGCAGGGAAGAGCACATGTACAGCATGAAAAGAAAACAGCTGTGTTCTGGATGTTTTCATCCAGCTTAGAAACAGAATTTCACCTCTCTCAGGCTTTAGCTCCCTTCTCTTTCTCCGTCAGCAGTGGAGTCTATACCCTCAACTGGGCCAGTCTATATTGAGGAACTTTCATTTCCACTCCAGTCTTGTCTTCCCCACCTTTTGCATCTATTCAGGCCATACTGAACATAAATATCATTCCAGTCAGTACAAAAATCTAATGACATGGCCAGGTCTTCCAAATGCAGCCCTAAAATGACAGTCTTAGCAAAGCCTGCGCTGCTAAACAAAGAGACTTGAGTTTTCCTGATAACTAGGGATGGTGAGGGTGCACTGGTTCCTTTAACAACCACTTTGAGATAAAGGAGAAAAGTGAAGTGAGTGATTATAATAAGCCATCAAATGGAATAAACTACATTATGCTGAGCATCACCACCTTTTCTGGGAAGTCAGGCTGAAATTTTGAATTTCATTTTAGTAAGAGGAAGGAGAGACTGTGCACTTTGCAAAAAGAATTGTGTGTGTGTTTATTCTACAAGGAATAATGGGATGCTGTTTCTGCAAGGAGTGGGAAGAGAAGGAAAGTGGTATTTTTAAAAGCATTAGTGCACAGAAAAGCAGGATTTATAATGGGAAGTTCCTTGTGCCTCAAAGCTATAAAAGTGCCTGTGTTCTTGCTCGTCTTAGGCACTGTAAGGGGAAGGGGAGTGATTCTGTCCCTGCTTTTATTACTTTCTTAATTGCACTGGTACTATCTCCCATCCACCTGCAAACACCTCCCTCCCTTCCCCTGTTGTTGACAGAGAATAGGGAAGACTGTCCCCTGTCACACTCTCCTCACAAATGAAGTCAAAGAGCTCTCAGTGCTGAGAATTTCAGCAACACTTTCCACAGCCTAAGGAACAGAAACACTGCACAAGGCCTGCCCAGTCCCTTGCGGCACTGGGGTTTTTTTTTGACAGATGAATGTGGAATCACTCACTGCAGGGAGTGTGGAAAGGATTTTGTTTGTTTCATTTTCTTGCATGCAAAATTGAGAACTGCTAAAGAAGCAAAAGTCAGAACCGCCTCCATTACAGACAACACTGGTGTCCAGCAGCTGGCCTGTAGCAGTCACTTGTGTTCAGCTTTTCCTGGTGAGTTCTTACCTGACCCAGCAGGACAATGGTGGCAAACTCTTTGTTTTCTGATGTCAAACATTTTTTAAAGCATGATTTTTCTGTTCTTAGTGCCAGCTCAAATCTGTGCTTCTATCCACCCTGGCAGCAGTGCCTGTTGCTCAGTATCGCCGCACTTCAGAGCTTTTTAGATCCCAACTACTTTGCAGTTACACTAGATATAAACCAAGACCCAGCTGCACACTAAACTGTCGGTCTCCTCTTAGCTCTGCCACTGTCTCTGGGCCATCCTTTCTCCTCCCAGCTTTCACCCAACACAGCTACTTGACGCGAGTTTGCATTTTGGTTGGACACACTATATGCTGCCATACTGCAAGGACAAATGGTTTTACATCTACTGACTGCTACACAACTGCTTGCTGCCACGCTACAGACATTCCAACAACCCTGAAGTCATTCTACTGCCTTTTGCAGACCTCAGTTCATTGCCTTAATTGAAGGACAACACCGTTTGGAGTATCCACAACAAAGAGAAAATGATAGCGGGATGCATCTGAGTTCTGTAACACACTTGTTAGACCTTGTTTTCTCTTTCCAGGAGCAGGATAACACAATGATTTGATATTTCTCCACATTTGGAGACTAACTGCATTTTGCAGAACAAGCCATCCCACGAAGCACCTGGTGCTTCTACCACCAACGCCCTTTGCCTACCAGAGAACACTTGTGGAATAACGTCTCAGGAGAGTTTGCTTCTGATGTGAATACAACCAGCCAGCAAGGACTCACTTCTGGTAGCCAAACTATGTATGTTCATTTCCAAACGTGTATGGAACTTCAAATCTTTCATTGCAGCCAGGGCTACCAGGCTGTCTTGGCTCTCCACAAGCTTTTGGATGATGAACACAAGGACACGTGTGTCAGTCATGAAGGGAAGAGTACAACAAAGGGAAAGCTCAATCACAGTTGTAACACAGAAGGCTCTGGCCCTTATAAACCCTGCAAAACTGTACCACCACGTGGCGTGCTCTGGATTTTGAGTGGTCTCTACACTGGATCTAGAAGGCTTTGGGCGACAGGATGAAACAGTTACATACATAACATTTCTTACAGGGAAAAAATAAAAGATTCCCATTGTCACCACCATAGCACTCTGCCAATCAGCAGCACCAGAGAGGAGTGAATGCCAGGAATTCCTGGCCTACGATCACACTTCAGCTGCAGAAATCCACTGGCAAAGAGCAGGTACCCGAGGCACCCTCCTGGTACGTACATGCCATTGGAACGGGCATGGGTTGGTTTGTGGATGCACATCCACTTCCTGCATTTGGGTGTCGAGGTCGGATACGGGCAGACAAACACAAGCATGCACATTTTTAAAGCCTTTCTAAAACTCAAGTGTCTTTGCAGCTGTGACCAAGCCACTTTAATTCAACCACAGAAGCATGGCATGGCCGCGTGATTGCAACAGTGAAGTTTCCTTGGCTTAGCAAATTATTGTGTGTTCACTGGGCTGTGGCCACGTATTATACACATCCTTTTAATTCAGCGCTAATGCAGAACAGAACATTTTGGTTTAAATCACTGGGAAGGCAGTAGCTTTTCATTCTGGTGGTTTAAACAAAGGCACTTCACTGCTCAGTGAGAATAACAGTGCACGTGGTCATTCGCTGCCTGAGCTGACTTTGGTATCTTGACCACTTGCAATTATACAGTCTTAGAGTGCAAAACAATCTGTCTAGACTACAGAGAAGTACTATTATGTATGAAGTAATTGGTTTTTTTTTCTCTGAGTAGAGCTCTGTTCCAAGCTCTATTCCTGAATTTGTTTCAAACCATAAAACTGCCGGGGTTTTTCAGAACATTACCACAGTGCCTCCTAGTCCAAGACTTAGGTCCACAGAAGGGGCCCAGTAACCCACTCAGTAGCAGGCAACGTTTCAGACACATCCAGCTGATCCTGTCAGGTATCTGAGTGTCAGCATCAGAGCCAAGCTGCAGAGAGGCAGTGGATGCCCCATCCCTGGAAACATTCCAGGCCAGGTTGGACGGGGCTCTGAGTGACCTGATCTGGTTGGACATGTCCCTGCTTCTTGCAGGGGGGGTTGGACTAGATGGTCTTTGAAGGTCCCTTCCAACCCAAACCATTCTATGATTGGAACAGTTTTGCCCACTTGAAAGCAAGAAATCCTACACTTATCTCAGTGGTCAATGCAAGTGCTTGGGAACAATGCCAAAATAATATTTATCAGCCTGGCTGAAGGGTTTCTAACTCAGCTGCGTAAGTTCACATCAGAGAGAACACTGATACAGCAAGCAGCCACTCTGGGAGCACTCAACACGCTAACTCTTACACCGTCTCGCTTGTATCAGTTATTAGACACATGTAAGAGAGTTGAAATGAGCTAGCTGTGACCTGAACAGATCTGCTTCTGTGTATGTGGCAGACCAACCTAGCAAAGATAGGAGTCAGACAACATACATGCCACTAAACTGAGGCAGCTTGCCAGCGCCTGGCTATCATGGTGCCAGGAGGTATTGTCAGTGATGGTGAGAGTATCCCCACAACAACAGAACTAGAGAAGGAGAAACTGAGAAAGTGAGGAGTTAAGTCTCCACCACATCTTCCTTCGTAAGCAGAACCACACAAACACATTGCCAGCCTGTGCTCGTTTTAAAAACAGCATTGCAGAATAAAAAGAGCAGGGGGTGGCTTTACACTTCAGCAAAGCAGCAGCTGTACAGGAGAGCTGATGGGCAGGACGGCAGCATGGCTGTGACCCTCTGTACTGTGCTGGAGCCCTGTACAAGCCACGTGGCCACTGCTGAAGTGGAGACAGGGCATAGGGGCCAATGACTTCTGCTGGGAACGGGCACGTGGAGGGAAGGCCTTTCCCAGAAGCTCCTAGAATGACTGTCTCACTTTTTGATTTTCTTGCTTCTTGCAGCTGATCTTGTCACTTGGCTGAGTCTTAGCTGCCTCACTTTACCCAGCTCAGCTATTTTCTTATATCACTCATTGCAATAAGTACCCTGCATCACCCTTCTCCTTGGGAGAGCAAAATGCAGATTTATCTGCACTGCCAACTAATCTTGAACTAAATTGCCAAAGGAGCTGCATGCCAGACTGATCGGTTCCAAGGAAGAAAGGCAATTTGGTTTAACTCTATTCCCTCCCACCCCAAGCTAGTGCCCAGTTAGAGTAACAATAATCTAATTACACATGATGGTTGAACCAGGTAAATAATACCAGCATGGTTGTGTCTGTGGCAGTCCCTGCTTCCTCATCTCCCATCCTGGCTCTTAAAGGTGCTAACACGAGTGCAGCCTTTACCAGTGGCTTGGATGGCTGAGTCACTACAGTTAGGACACGCCTGAGCCAGAAGGGATGGGGTGGGAACGCTCTTATTCTCACATCCTACTACTGTTACGTGGCTGGGACTGAGATACCTACACCCAGCTATGCAGAGACGAATCTGCAGCCTCTTCAGCCCCTGGTGAGGCCATTCAAAAGTTACAGGAACAATTACAATTACAGTTTAAAATTAGCAAGTTATATACCAAGTACAGCAGTTGTCATTTTTTTTTTCTTCTGCTAGAACTGTTTTCAGAACAGGCTGAAAGGAACAAAACACATGTGGGTCAGTGCCTGCCTAACAAGGCCAAGATCTCACCTGGGAACTTTAAGAGCTAAAGCAAAACCACCAGCCCTTTCCTTGGCTCTAGCCTGTGCTGTCGACCCTGCATGTTCCCTGACATCACTTCACAATTTAAAGAAAAAAAAAAAAAAAGGGATTAAAAGTATATCTTTGAACCTCTAAATCCCAGAGGCCCAGTTCCCCCTTCTAGTCCTCCCAGAAAACCAAGCCGCTTGCTCGGGAACATCTCACCAACAATGGTCACAGTCAGAAAGCAAAAGGCCCCGACCGCGCTATCAGTCTCACTTCATAACCCAGCGCCGTCCCCGCAGGAGCCAGTTGCTGCAGCAGGGAGGCTGGAGGCGGCAGATAAGCCGTAGCCAGGTGATAGAGATCAGCTGCCCAGTTATCAAGGGAGTACAAAAATCAAATAGATTTTGATTTGGTAGTTACAGATTTTCATATATCCTGGGAAAAGAGAAGGACCGGGGAGGGGGAAGGGGGAGAGAGGAGTCTTTTCCAGGGTGTTATGATGTCAGATCTTTACAGCAATGGATTTCTAGGTTAAGCAGTTACCGAGACACGCGGCTGCGGAGAACTGCAGTCAGTGCAGGCGTTTGTAGGAGGAAACAGAAAGCCCTGGAAGAAAGGCACAGCATAGCACATCTAAGGGCTGCAAACCCTGCCTGAAGTAAGCGTGATGCAGTATAGCAATGCAGTCATTCCCAACAGGCACAGAAACAAAGAGTAGCAGCACTGTACCCTCACAGAACCATTTTTCAAAGTATTAAAACTCATCCACTCGCTTCAGGGTGAGAAGTGAACCTAGTCCTTCTCTCAGGTGTGACCCAAGCTTTGGGCTGCAATGCCCACCATAACATCCATTGATCTCCCTGCCATGTATCCAGCTCCGTAACTCCTTGGCAGGAGCAGATCATCACCAGTGGATTAGATCAACAAACAGCAGCTACGTTGCTGGTTTAAGTCCAGAGGCAGGCAGATGAACATAACAGACTGGATCTCAGTGCCAGCAATAGAGGAGGCAAAGGTGGCAACAGACAGCCAGGCAGAGATCAGCAGATAGTGCAGCAGAAAGAAGAGAAGATGGTCGTTTGATTACATGAAATTCTACCCAATAGCTTGGAATTCAGGTACAATTCTGCTGTCAGCAGTGATGAGCATTTGTAAATCTCTGTATATTCCTCTAAATATTAGCACCTCTGGCACGAGCTTCTAGTCAGAAGCTTTGGAAGCTGCAGCCATTTTAGTCACGAGGAATCTTTCACACAGCATATAAGAAATACTGTTCTTTAACGCTAAATGGCTTGCAAACAGGCTTACAACCAAAATCTACAGGAACTCAATTCAGAATTTGCCCTGGCATCATGGGATCAAGCGTTAAACAAGGCCAGGCCACTGGACCCCTTCTCGTGGTACCTTGGCAGGTGCCAACCCACAGGAGCAGCGTGCTGGCCTGCACAGCACCTGGGGACAGCACCCAGCCCTCTGCAGCCTGCCCCAAGCACCGGTGGCACCTGGACCCGATATGGCCCAGCTAGGCACAAACAGGGAGACAGTGTCTCCACCGCACTGCGAGGAGGGCTCATGGAGTGACCCAAGCCATTCATCATCTTCAGTGAGCTATACGCTGTATTTGCACTCCTGTAATCTACTTCCCAGCTCCATCTCCATCCCTGTTAATTACTGTCACAGCAGGAGAGTTTCTGGCATTTCTAAGAATGCCCCTCTTATTAAGCAGGAACATAGGAAGAGATAGCAGGCAGCACTGCAGGCACAGAAACTGCCAGAGATGCTCTCTTCTTCCCGCACGGAACAGTTCTTGGGTTTCCCTTGGTGGAAGCCGGAGAGAAGGTGGAAAAGCTGCAGTAACTGGTGGGGAGCTGCCAGCCTTCAGGTCTCCACCCAGCCCCCTAGGAAAGGCTGAGAGTCATGAGGCAGGCCGCACTGGGAGCCTCAGGGATCTTGTCTGATCCTTCCTGACAGGGAAACCAACTGCAAGAGTTTGGATTGAGCCTGGCCCACCTTCTCCAAGGAGGGTATGCCACAGGGCAGAAGGGCTGGGTCCAGCAGAAGTTCCAAATTATTCTAGGCGCTCCTGCATCTAGTTGTTTCCAAGGACATCTCTAGCCCAATTTCAGACATATCTGCTATTAAAGCAAACCTTAACTCTGATATTGCCTAGTATCTTATATAAATCTGGCTTTTGAAATAACTGGTCCTCCCTCAAGCAGCTGAGCAAGACCATGACATCCTTAAGCAGATAAATCTGTTCTTTTCAGTTAGGACCTGCTTCCTGGCAGCCTTTCCAGACTCAGATTTTAAGCACTCCTATTGAACGAAACAGGTTATTTAAATGGGGGGAAAAAAAGATGTAAAAGCAGAGCTCGCTCTCTCCAGCCAATTGTCTTTGGAAACACAGGACTGCAGGCTGCTGTCCCAGAAGACTGAGCTGCCCTTATCTGAGGCACTCTGTTAAAAGACTTGGAATCACTTATTAATTTAGTGAAAGCTCCTTAATTTTGATCCTTTGTCTGCATTAATTGATTTGCTATCAATAACCTGCATTGATTAGGCCTCTAGACCTGGCAGCCGCTGAAGATGAAGAGACAGAGACTCTCTTTCAGAGCAGGAGTTCAAAGCCTGAAATGATTAAAAAAGACAGCACCAAAATGGCTGATAAAGAAAAAGGTGCCATTCTTTTTCCACAGAAGTATGAAACCACATGCAGTTAACCCTTTTGTACCTAAAAACTTGCTCAGGTCTAAGACATTTGTATAACCTAGAGATACCTATTAGATTTACTCCACTTTGCCATTTTAATTAAAATATGACCGATGCACTGAAATATCTGACAGGAGGAGAGCTGAGGGAAGATCTTATCTGCTTCAGCCACAAAGAGAGCTCAGGGAAAGCTACGGGACTCGGAGGCTGGCAGAGGTAGGATCCCTCCCAGCAGATGGCATTGTAAAGACTGGTTGAGGAAGTCAGATTTAATTTGCAGCAGATCCAAACCAAACGCAACAGTCAAATTTAACGGTCATCAGTTAAATCTTCACAATGAAGTTTTAAGAGGTGAGAATGGCTTCCTAGTCCAAGATGCCAGGAAATCATTAGCAAAAAAAGCTGCTTGTCACGGAGGGTGCCGTCGCACAGCTCTGAGCTGCTCCTGATTCCGTATGCACCTCACATGAGCTACAAGATAGGCAGAAGGTACGGATGTCTTCACACACTATTCCTCCAACAAGAGAAACAAAGGTACTGGCTAGGGAGAGCTCTCAGGCCATCCAAGAAGATATGTTTCTGGACATACACTAGGCACAACAGTTACAATGGGAACACCACAGAAACCCTGTGTGCATCTAGGGGGAAAAAAAAAAAACAAACAACAAACAATCATGGCCAGTGCACACAGCCAGGGTGGGTCTCAGGTGGCTTTGTCTGCTTCAGATTCCAGATCTCCAGTAATGGCTTGCTAAATAACACAAGACCAGGTATTCACCCGAGCCAGAAACTGAATAAAGCCAGATGGCCATTGTCCACCAAAGACACTTTACTGGTCTTTGGGACATCCAACTATCCTAAGAGCAAGGCAGCATGGCTGGCGCTTTTTTCATCCAAGCTGCGTCAACAACTCTGACCATCCCTCAGCACTGATAGTGACAGTGCAGCTCCTACCAGCACACCTTCCTAGGCCTGTGGATTATCTCAGAACCCATTTCACTAGAAAAAACCCCATGCCATTCCTCTCACAATTTGTTTGGTGACAGCACAAAGTGCAGATAAGGTATGGCACAAAATAAGAGAGTTTTTGCCTGGCAGAACAAGCTACCAGTTGCTGGTCCAGAAGAATCATGTTGGACCACTTTTTTGAGAATCCTACATGAATGTAACATGAACTACAACTCATGGTTGAAATATGCCCTGCGTGACAGCTTACCACATCAGCACTTCCAGTTCACATAGCAGCACTTCTGCGGAGGCGAGGTGACACAAACACAAATTGTACTGAGTTTTGACAACAGCATGCAGCTACCAGTACTCTAACTCCCTTCCTATGCATCTTTGCCTCTTTTATGTGAATAGTTTAATATTCCCAGCCCTTCCAACACACTTTTTTACTCCCTCCTCTCTTTTTCTCCCTTCCCTCTCCGCATACACCACAGGTGGGTGCTAAGCATCCCTGCAGCTGCAGCAGCTCTTCACAAGCTGCTGTCTTGCCCTCCTGTAGGTCTTGTGCTTATTTATGGCATATGTCATGCACATGTCCAGAAATCCCAGAAAAAAATGGGCAAAATTCCTAAGTTCTAGCCATACAAAATTTCTGGGAGAACAAGGAAAGTGCTGGCCCCCATGCTGTGGTCTCACACCACAGGGAGGGGTCAGTTCCTGAGTCCTCAGGTTCACAAGCAGCTCTGGAAATGGCAATTCTGCACCTGCCTTCTTCCAGGTGCCCAACCTATGCCACAAAGCACTGTCTGCTTGGAAGAAACCATCTTTCACATCACAGGAGAACCAGCTCACTGAAAGTAAAGATCCTATATGTTTTACGAGCCTCTTCCCTTTAGTATGGAAGTTATGTCAGCCTTTGCGTCCTACACAAGTTAAATGTGAATAATGGTTAGGACAGTTCAGCACTGGAATCGATGGCCTTGAGAAGTTGCGGAGTCTCCATCATTTGAATTTTTCTGAACAGGCTAAACAATCACCTGTCAAAAATGGTTTAGGTATTAAAAATTCTGCCTTGGGGAGCAGAGGAAAAGGAAGAAATGACCTCACAAGCTCTATTTTCTGTTCTGTAATTTAAATATCTCCTCTGTGGACTCTAGAAATTCCACTTGCCCCCTCAGCTGACCCCAGCATGCCTTCTCCTAAGCCCTCATGTTTCATGTGCAAGTGTTACAAAAACTCCACTCTACAGCAAGGGTGGCCTTCTGATCCCCTCCAAGTGATCCTCTCACATTAGTTTCCTACATTTACAAAATGCTGAGGGGTGGAAAGCACAATGCTGTAAATACCATAAAATCTCTGTATTTTAAAGAGGAACTTTTATTCCTACTTCTAACATAGGACTAGTAGATCAAAGTAACCAAAGGCTTTATCTGGTGTCTCCCAGATACTAACCCTGGGTGTACACACATCCCCGTGATGTGCATGGTGTGACAACGGAGGGAGGTGAGTTTTTTCCACCCACGAGGAATAAAAATAGGCTTTTATTCTGAATGCTTTATTTTAGACTAAAACCAAGAAAGAACAAAAGCAAAAGCTCCAGGAAGCGGAGTTTGCACTCACTTCTTATTTTAAGATGCTGCCTTGACTTTTTAGAAATTTAAAGCCGCAGTGCACAGAAAGCAAAAAACAGACCAGTGCTGTTATATAGCCCACTATTTCTAAGTATCAATCCAGGATCTTAGATGCAATAAAGACTCAGTAACACTCCACAGTCTCCAGTTCTGAAAATCCAAAGGGAAAAACTGTAACAATTAAGGATAGATATAGACATGTAATATGCAATGCACAGATGTTTTATTTCCCCGCAATTATATATATGTCCTCCACAAAAAGAAAAAACCTAAACCTTCATTAACTTGACATTACAGTTGTTGTTGTATATTCTGCATGAAAAAGAATCATTAAAATTGAAAGGAAGTACTCATCAAGATAGCATCACCATCCAGACTAATCACATACACATTCCACCAAATTGGATGGATTGGGTGGATGCCCCATCCCTGGAAACGTTCAAGGCCAGGCTGGATGGGGCTCTGAGCAACCTGATCTAGTCAGGGAGGTCCCTGCTTCTTGCAGGGGGGTTGGACTAGATGACCTTTGAAGGTCCCTTCCAACTCTAACCATTCTATGATTCTATGAATTTCCAATGTGTTCAGATACTGGCCTTCCATGAGTAATTATTACACAAATACTTGCAGTGGTGCCTCTTCAGTCTCACAAGATGTACCTAAAGTAAATATTTTTGTGTTAAATTAGCAGCACAGTTTTATACATCTACCAGTAAACAGTGCACGCACATCCTTTGGGGATACACATACAAAACAAACATTTCTGGAGAATCCACACTGGCATGTGCAAACCTACTAGGAAACGTAAGTTCATCATCCGTTAATGAGAAAATCTCTGCTGAGGACATCAACTCAGCTGCAGGCTGTCAACTCCGGCCTCAGCACCTTAAGATTGGTTGCCAAGACCCACCAGCAAAACACGGGGAGAAGGCGGCGGGCTGTACTTCAGAGGCACGCGTCCGGGCGCAGCTGTGGGGAGGTGGGTACGTGTACACCACCCTGTCAGCGCAGGAATACTGTCCAGCACTACTGACTTGCTGGTAGAGAGCAATAACTACTTCAGCAGCAGGCAAACTGCACCACAGCCCATTCCCATTTTCTGATGAGCAAAGACAAAAAGCGTTCCAATTCATCTTTGATCGTTTCACTTACGGATTGGTTCTCTCAACCTGTATCCCAGAAATTCTCTTCACTTTAGAGGAAAAAAGAATCCCAAACTGCCTTGTTCCTAGAAGTTTTTTCCTGGCCCAAGGGAGAAATTGGAAGGAAATAATCTCATCTGGTGACAGCTAGTTTCCCATTCCCTATCCCACCCGGTGCTTGGAGAATCACTCACTCCAGACCCAGCCCAACCCTTAGCAGCATTCAGCTTTAACAGCAATTTAGCTGCAAGACCTCTGACAGCTCAAAGACTCATAGGCAGAGCAGTAATGCACACTATGTTTATTTTTCCTCTCCAGTGGGTGTTTAAGACAGCCCACACAGATATTCAGCTACCTCAGCCTACCTCGAGCTCCCAAAAATGATAGTCAGCTAAATACCATACAGCTCTGAGCTTGAACTTAAAAAAAGAAAAGTATGTTGTTTCCAATTTTGGCAAGTGATAGGCAAACAAGCCTTCCAGTTCTGA
>WHYT01016888.1:186324-232016 GCA_009806455.1 Tetrax tetrax
CTTAGATGCAATAAAGACTCAGTAACACTCCACAGTCTCCAGTTCTGAAAATCCAAAGGGAAAAACTGTAACAATTAAGGATAGATATAGACATGTAATATGCAATGCACAGATGTTTTATTTCCCTGCAATTATATATATGTCCTCCACAAAAAGAAAAAACCTAAACCTTCATTAACTTGACATTACAGTTGTTGTTGTATATTCTGCATGAAAAAGAATCATTAAAATTGAAAGGAAGTACTCATCAAGATAGCATCACCATCCAGACTAATCACATACACATTCCACCAAATTAATTTCCAATGTGTTCAGATACTGGCCTTCCATGAGTAATTATTACACAAATACTTGCAGTGTTGCCTCTTCAGTCTCACAAGATGTACCTAAAGTAAATATTTTTGTGTTAAATTAGCAGCACAGTTTTATACATCTACCAGTAAACAGTGCACGCACATCCTTTGGGGATACACATACAAAACAAACATTTCTGTTTGTTCTGTTTGCACACTGGCATGTGCAAACCTACTAGGAAACGTAAGTTCACCATCCGTTAATGAGAAAATCTCTGCTGAGGACATCAACTCAGCTGCAGGCTGTCAACTCCGGCCTCAGCACCTTAAGATTGGTTGCCAAGACCCACCAGCAAAACAAGGGGAGAAGGCAGCGGGCTGTACTTCAGAGGCACGCGTCCGGGCGCAGCTGTGGGGAGGTGGGTACGTATACACCACCCTGGCAGCGCAGGAATACTGTCCAGCACTACTGACTTGCTGGTAGAGAGCAATAACTACTTCAGCAGCAGGCAAACTGCGCCACAGCCCATTCCCATTTTCTGATGAGCAAAGACAAAAAGCGTTCCAATTCATCTTTGATCGTTTCACTTACGGATTGGTTCTCTCAACCTGTATCCCAGAAATTCTCTTCACTTTAGAGGCAAAAGAATCCCAAACTGCCTTGTTTCTAGAAGTTTTTTCCTGGCCCAAGGGAGAAATTGGAAGGAAATAATTTCGTCTGGTGACAGCTAGTTTCCCATTCCCTATCCCACCCGGTGCTTGGAGAATCACTCACTCCAGACCCAGCCCAACCCTTAGCAGCATTCAGCTTTAACAGCAATTTAGCTGCAAGACCTCTGACAGCTCAAAGACTCACAGGCAGAGCAGTAATGCACACTGTTTATTTTTCCTCTCCAGTGGGTGTTTAAGACAGCCCACACAGATATTCAGCTACCTCAGCTTACCTCGAGCTCCCAAAAATGATAGTCAGCTAAATACCATACAGCTCTGAGCTTGAACTTAAAAAAAGAAAAGTATGTTGTTTCCAATTTTGGCAAGTGATAGGCAAACAAGCCTTCCAGTTCTGATGATAATCTGCTTTGAGCTAAAACCCACTGCTGAACAGCAGCTTCTCTCAGCTGTAACGCTAAGGGATCCACCAGCAGAGACTGCATTTCAACACACAAATTAGCAGGGGCAAGCACTAGGTATGCAGCTGATGTACTGCTGTTGCATCACCTTTTGTTTGATTAGTGATTAAAAAGTAATTGCCTCCCTGCCCAGCAAATGAAATCCAGGAGAGTCCTTCCGAAATAAAGACAGCATTTACATATATTCCTCTAAGCTATAAAACACTTCAGTCTCCAAGCAGCACAGACCTAATAGTCTTTGCATATAGTTTGATCCTGTGATGCACAGCTTATTAGGCACTAAATTCTTTGAAATAAGAAACCCCTTTCTATCATCCATACAAAAATCTAACACAGATGCTCCCCACTTAGCAGATGTAGAATATTACCGCAATACAAGGTAACAATAAAGGAATTTGATTGGGGTAATGGAGTACAATCTGGTGGTGGTGTGGTCCTTGAGACCATTCCCCCTCTGCTTCAGTTTCCTTTCCTATCAGTCCTCTCCAGGAAGGGGAAAAATTCAGGTTTGTAAGCAGATCTGACATTTTGGGATGAAAATAATATTAATCACTGTCACTGAGACAAGATCAATAAAAACTTGTAAAGATCTCATTTTCTAATGTGTACAAATTCCAAGAAACACTAACAGCCACACCAGCATCACAATACTAAAATAAATCAAATGCATTTCTTCCTGAGTTTTTACTTTTGGCTCTTCATCCCGCATCACAGAGCTTACAATGGAGATGTTGCCGAGCATCTCTTGTGACTGTGTGCACTGATGCTTTCCACCGCCTCCAGCTGGGTGCTGCTTTGTACACGCAGGGTTTGGGATGCGGAAAGTTTGACAGTATAAGCAAAAAAATCAAAAAAAAAAAGAAAGAAAAAAATACTTTGCTGCAGTCAGTGTTCAGACTTGAGGATGGGGGCGGAAGAAGTGAGATGACAACAGATTGCACGGTACTACACATTTCCATATTTGCTTTAATTCTTGACCACTGTGCAATTAACTCATGTCCCTGTGTGCTGCGAGTCTCACATGTGGAATGAAAAAAGTGTCCTCTCACCTGGGTACTCATGCCTTCTCTTGCTGTAGGTCCTTAATATCTATATCCATCTGTACTGAGGCAAGAAGAGTTTCCTCTGCTTGTTGAGAAAGGCACTGCTTCCTGCACAAAACCCCATCCTCCTAGAGCACAGGAGAGAAGATACTGCTTATGATAGTGGCTTCCACAGTCTTAGTCCAGAGCCTCAGCAAAAACCAACCCCACTAAAATAACACCACTCATCTGCTGTCCCCAAAAGTCTGCTCCCTCCCTCAGACCAAACAGCCTGCCTGTCAGAATAATGTGTGTTTATTTTTAGGGTACAACTAAACTAGCTGTGTCAGTCTAACAGACTGTGCACTCACTGCACTGATTCTTAATTACAGTAAGTGCACTGGCGAGGAAAAAAGCATGAGAAAAAAAAAATCCAAGCAAATTCCCTAAAAAGGCACTGTCAAATCTCACCTATTTTACCAGGGACCTAACCTTATCCAAGCCTTTTGCTAAAGCTCCAGTGTCTGCATTACATAATTACGTGAGAATTTAACTTTAAAATAAAATTTTTAGCATACTTCACTGAAAAGGAAAGCATGGAAAAACCCCAGAGGCAGGATGTCTATTATGCTCAAAAACCTAAATACATATACTTTTGCAGTTTCCATAAATGTGTATGTGTATAAACATCAGAGATTTTAAGTCAGTATCTTGGTTTTAAGAGACCTAGCTTACGATGTTCTGATGCAAACACCTGCTCCAGATTGATA
Organism: Tetrax tetrax; assembly: GCA_009806455.1. Classification (NCBI taxonomy): domain Eukaryota; kingdom Metazoa; phylum Chordata; class Aves; order Otidiformes; family Otididae; genus Tetrax; species Tetrax tetrax. The sequence goes on from WHYT01016888.1 coordinate 189,540, forward strand.
CTGCTATGAAATCCTCAATAAGTTGTTTTCTGTTCCCAGGGCACATTGCTACCTGAAGTACAACTTAACCTCTCTTGAGAAAACAGTCCAAAACGGAGCAAAGGAAACCAGTTCACAGCTAAATTAGATTTCCAGAGCACCCAGAGAGACAGCCAACCAGTTACTCCTAGGAAGTGAAGGCTCGAGGTGGTGCTTGAACAAATTGCTGTCCTGTGCTTCCAAAATGCTAACTATGCACATGCTTCTTATTTACATCCAAACTGGCTGGCACGCCTAGTATTTCAGGAGGCACATTTTGCAGCTGCAGTACAACTTGAGGAACACCCTATATTTCACTGTTACGAGGCACCATAACAGCTGAACAATATAGCTCTTTCTATACATCACATTCAAAGCTGGGAAATACTTTTTTTGTTGTTTGCTACAAACATGCTTTTTTTAATCTATAAAAATAGCACCAATAACGATGCTTTCCTCAGCTCTAGAACCTCACAGCCCTTTCAAGGCACTCAACACCTCTCATATAGCTGAAACAGCACTGGCATCTCCACAATTCAGCCAGTGAGTAGATGAAACACATTTATGAGAGAGCTGAGGCTACACCTTGGAGCTTCTGGCTGCTGGGGTGCCTGACACTGTGAAATGCAGTTATTTTCTTATCGCTACAGAGGTGCCAGTCATCACAAATTAAGAAGCTTGGTGATATGAGACAAATATGGTACAACTGTGAAGAACATTCTTAATTAATAAAGAGCATTATAAACATGGCAAGTATTAGAATATTATGGAAAGTTTTTTCACTTTACCAGAATAGTACTTTCACTATTAATTAGATCCCTATAATTCCAGGGATACGTTAGGTTAAAGCACACACCTCCCCCCTTAGCAGCCCATATACATCACCGCAAGGCAGAACCTATAGACTGGGGGACTTCAGAGCTTCATTCTCTGCATCTTTTTTTTTTGGTTTTTTTTTTTGTTTTGTTCTGTATTACTTCTGATAGAAGCCAAAAAAACCCCAATGCAAAACAAAAAACAGCAGAGAAACAAAGCACCATCTCTTTCAGAGCAAGTAGAGAAGAGAATCAAAGCAGCTAAAATTGCTTACCAGCAAAATAGAGGGCACAGAACAAACAGGGGCCAGTTGCCAAATGGCTACTTAAGGCCTCCAGCTGCTTTGCATTGCCAAATTTAAAGGGGCAGCATGGGAAGGCATGTGGGGGTGGAGTAAGGCAGGACATCTTTCCATGCAGCTCTGTGTAGGAAAGGCAGGCTCAAAGGTGGCACTACTTTTGTCTGTTGTGCCCAAGCAGTGCACTGTGCAGTTGCTAGGTCTACAACTTCTCTCAGCACAGGAGCTTCCCTAGGGGTTGTACACCCATTATATTAATTCTCTGAATCCACAGTTGTTTCCTTTGTGGGTTCTGTGATAAGATTGCTTTTTCTAAGCATTAAATGACACTAAGGAAACACACTAGAGATGGACACCATTGATAGTTCAATCGCATACGCCTCCTGTAGATACTAACCCAGAGTCCCAGGCTGTCAAAGCCAAAGGGGGACTCGTCCGTAGCTAGTATTAGCAGAAGGTCCCTTTCTGACACATGATGTCCCTACCTCTCAGTGACAGGTCCATCAACTGCATTGCTACGCAGTCATTAGATCTGCCTGAGCCTAAGGTCGCCAAGTTCCTTAAAACAGTTAGTGCTGAAACCTGCTAGGAGGGCAAAAGGGAAAAACTGCCACTCGTTCTGTGCCTTGGCCCAGACTCAGCTGGCATCTGGCAAGGCAAAAGTGTAACACCCATCCCAGAGGAGTGTTCTGGTCTGTGGGTTATGCTGCCTTAACTGATACTGTATGCTCCCTAAGCTGCAAATCACTACATCGAAGCCATCGTGTGCATCACATCCAAAAAGACTGGTGCTTACAGTAACAGCAACGGGATGCTGAATTTGTGCCGTAAGCTGCAAATAGGGGACCTGCCTGCAGGAGTGTTTTATCCCTTCCAGAAAAACTACTTCAGTGCATAAAGTGCTTTGTTTCTTCACATTCCTGGGCAAAAAAAAACCTGATGAGTAACCTGAAACCAGATGGGCAGTTGGAATGGTTAGCAGGTGGAACAGAAAGTGAGAAAATAGGGAAGCAAGATACATCCCTGTGCCTCTAGTACAGAGGATTTATCAGAGGGAAATCCAAGAGCTGCTTCTCCTGCCACCACACAAACAGCATCTCCCACATGCAAACAAGGATTTTCTAGTTAGTGACAATTTTTGTGACAACTGTTGCCAGCATTTTATCACTGGAGGATGTGGAGCCAGCCCCTTGACTAACACAGCAGCTTTCTGTCACCAGCCTCCACTCACACAAGACCCCTCAGGTCAGCCAGCAGTAACAGAGAAGCTGATGTGGGTCTTGCAGAAGTTTGTAAAGATGACATGGGGCTCTTGCCCTCCATTGAATTGGGGAGCATGGTGAGATGAAACAGCTGACCCCACATCAGGCAGTCGTCACTTGGCGGATTCAGCCTAGCTGGTACATTACAGACCTGGGGAGAGGGGGAGTTGTCTGCAGCATCCTTGGGGCTACATTTCACTGTTCACCTCCACACCTCCTTTCCCCTCCAGCTGTACCACGGTTACACTGTCATGTGTGCAGGGGTTCTCTGTGAGTGTGTGGAAAGGTCGGTTGGCCATTTCACTGGCTTATCTTCAGCTGAGTGTCTCTGGCAAATGTGAACCTCTGACAGTCCTCCTCTGTCTTCATTAGGTGGCTCAGGCCCTCACACGTCCTTCCTTTGCCTTAGCAGATGAACCCATCGTGGTCTCTAATGTGTTTCTCCTTATCACACCTCCCTGAGATGGGCAGCTCTAATCCTTTCTTTAGAACTTGGAAGTTAGGGCACAGAGACTAAAGGCAAGTTTTTAAAAGTCCTTAAGAAACCTATGGATGCAGAGTTGACCGATACACTTTTCAAACACACGAAATGCTTAACTGCAATTCAAATTGCTGAACTGAAAAGCCCTGAGGAGTCTTTCATTTTGATTTATTTCAATGGGAATTAGATGCTATTTGTTTCTGAAAATTGTAATCTTTAAGTATCTAAAAGCCTCACTCTCAGCATCTTACCTACAACGGAGCAGGAAACAGAGTCAGAGTTTTCCAAGCACTATTCTAGTCACAGGTCCCCTTCTTAATCCTTCTTTCTTTTTGTTTCAATGAAAGTCACCATCCAGCCTGCAAAGGATGAAGGTGGTACCATTAGGTTCAAAAGTTACTAGACAAATTTAAGAACAGATCCAGAAGTGGATACTGAAAACTGGGCAGGGATGTATCCTCTAGGACCCCTGATCCAGCATTTCTGAATGCTGTGGGAAAACAGCAGAAAGTGCCAAGGCTCACAGGCTCCCCCTGAAGAGCATGTCCTTTTGCTGTGTGAGAAACACAACACGACCAGAAGGACCACCGATCTGCTCCAGCAAGGCATTGCTCATGCACCGATGTCCTTACACAGATGTCTTAAGCAGTCTGTGGTAAGTGGCAATATAAATGGACTGATAGCCTGTACTGAGCATCAGCTTCTGTCACTCTGCAGTCACTGCCTCTGCCATGCCTCTCCTAGCTGGACAGGAACATGCAGACCTTGGAAGATGCAGTTGCCATTTTGCTATGGTCCTGATCCCATACACTTTTAAATTGGAGCCTGAGCCGGTTATCTTCTTTTGAGCTATTTCATTGCCACAGTTCCAAATCCGTGAATATGCTCCGCTTTCTCTTTCTTCTTCAAACTCTTTTGCATTCCATTTTTTTTTCCTTCACAGCACTGTTATTGTGGCAGTGGCTGGCATGATTATTGCTACTTACTCCCAATCCCCCAATGGCAGTGTAATACCTCTTTAATTGGGTATTTCTCCCGCCCGACACTAATCTCCTAACAAACGCCGATGCTGTGTTAGATGTTGTGTGGGGATCTCTCTCCGCTATCTCTTTAAGCAGGCAGTTGTGTGTGGAACGGATGCAGAGTCACTCAGCATGGATGGATTTGTCTGAGTCCCTGTCAGCTCCCTGTTTTTGTCACTGAAATCTTGCATTGCGGATCCGGATTTCTATTGCTTTAACATTTTAAGGCAGATTTATCTCAGTCCCTGTCAGATCAATGGGTTTTGTCACAGAAATCTATGTGACTTTGTTCCCTGTGGAGATCTGGCAAGTCAACTGTGTGGAGGCTGATTTGGAAAACTGAACCCGAGGCCTTGTTTGGCTGTGTCAGGGGGGAACAATAAGAACTGAAAAGAGCAGAGGCCTAACAACCATGAAAACTTAACTAGAAAATACAGCAGCAAAAGAAAGTAAGTTAAGAGGGACAGACAACACATATTCCAAGAGAGCACATTCCTTCTAGAATATATGAATATGTCTATTTTTGTCATTTTGGGGCTCTCCATCTGGTAGCGTCATAAACAGCTACTCCTTCTGCTCATGGACTGCAGCCATACAACGACGACTGTGATCTTACAAGGTTGTTGGTCCAGGGCAGATCAGCCTGTGCAAGACAGTCCTCCAAGTACGGTTGCTCAAAAACCCCCAACAGCTGCAGAGGTGGTAAGTCCATAGGCGGCACTCTTCCTTCAATGCCTCAACAATGTATCAGGAAGCACAGTGCTATCAGAGATGATCTTTCTCCAGTGATAAAACTCCAAGTTTCTTTTTCGCCTTAGCCATCAGACTGCATGGTTGTCTCACACTGTGGTGATGTCAATAACAGAGACTTCCAGATAAAGGCCAGGCTTTAGTGAATTGCTACATTTCCATCTTCCGTCTTTGGCTGATTCAAAATTTTCCAGGAACAGCTTCAGTAAATTGAAGTTTTCTGATGAAAAGTACATTTTTCTTTTTTTTTTTTTTTCTGGTTGGACTGAAGAATTACATTATTTCCTTCACTTATTACTATTTGAAGATTTTTCGGCAATGATTGTGACAGTTGAATTTGACCATGATCAAGGTCTGAATGAACTTCTAGAACAAAGTGGTGGTAGTAATAATAATAACAATAATAGGAAAGCAGGCAACACACATTAAAGGAAGAGCCTGGTGTTGACTGATAAAGACTCAGACTTGACTGGAACAGTCAACAAAACCTGAAAGCTCAACACAGCAGGGATGTAGTCCCTGTTGGTGAAACTGCCTCAATTTTGTATTTGATGTTGAACATTTCAAAAAGAAAGGGTACCCCAGGAAAGAGGAGATTTGGGGAAGGCAGCCATTAGTGTTTCAGCATTAATGAGAAACAGGGCAAATTGTTGGCTGTGGGTCACCTCATTGTTCTCTTTGCAATATTCCAGCCATGGGCTTTCTTTACAGCAGATGCTCATTTCTGTGCTTGCCTTGTAATAATTCCCTTCTTTCTTTTTAATGAAACTCTCCTTTTGTTGTATGCTTTTCTATTTCAATTTTACCTCTAGAAATTTTTCATTCCCATTTTTTACCTTCTAATCTTTCTTCATCCATCCTTTCCTCTCAGCCTCATTTAAACACTCATGCTTCTGTTTTGCTGCTTCCTCTATGTGATTATCTATTCTCTTTTAACTTGTACCCTTCCTTAGTTTTTTCCCTTTCTCATCCTTTCATCTCTCTCTCTCCTTTTTGCTGCTTGCTCTCTCAATCTCTCAGCTTGCTGCTTAGGAAGCCGTAATCCTTAGATATTGAAATTATATATTTAGTTTCTGGTTGTGGTTCTGTGCTGGATACCTCTGTGTGTCTGTGTGGTTTCAGACGGTGTAATCCTTAGAAATACAGGAAACTCAGCTGGAAGCAAAGCTAAGTGAAAGCTTGCTTACTTGTACCTGTGATTTGTAGCTGTTTAATATTGGCCTCCTGATTAATACCAACTGTAATTCCAGGAATGCCACAGTGATAGATACTCAATATATACCTAAACAGAGCTACGCAATTCCCTTCACATTTAAAGCCAGTACTAGCGGCACAACTATTACCTTCTAAGTTGTTCACGCCACTCCCTGTGTGCGTATCACCTGGTAAAACACAACGTTCATTCTGCATGGGTCTCTGAGGACTACCGAGGTGTTAAATGATCATTATTACATGCAGCTGTCACTATGCCTACAGTTTTATCAGACCAAAAGAATTATGTTGTAGCTTTCATGTTTTCACTTCAGAACAATGCAAAAAAGCATGTCTTCAATAACACTGCTGAAACTGTCCCCTCATAAGTCATCTTGTCTGCTACAGTAACTGCTTTTCACAGAGGTTTTGGTATTTTATCTAGTTGTAGTTTGTTAACAAAGAAGAATTACAAGGCTTGGCTCGACAAAGAGCGATGAGATACCTGTAACCACGCGATTGCTTTAGTCCATCTCTGTTGTACACCTTAATGTAGCAAGGTCACTTCAATAAAGAGATGTGAAATTCTTGCTATTGCTGCTTTCAGACTCACTTCCAGAAGCACACAAGATTGTTTCAGTCAGATTACCTCTCTGTGGTCTCATTCTGCAGGTGAAGTGTCCGCAGGATGACTTCTCAAGCAGGCAGAAAGAAAAGACCAAAGGATGGTCATGAGAAAGACAGTCTGAGAGCAAAGGCTGTCTGTTCTGTCCTAAGCTAATTGTCTCTCCTGCCTTCATCACAAGTATAAACCAGGCTGATTAGTTCAATCTGCCATCCTGGCTCACTAAACCAAGCTGAGAGTTGCTGTTACACACTCTGCTAGGGTTACAACTATCTTTTAGCGGAGACCCAGGTCCAGCAATGAGGATGTGGAGAGGTGTGTTCACAAAGATGATGACAAACCTTGAGGTCTGCAGTATCAACAGAGAGTGCCTGTGAGAGCACATCTCAGGTGCTGTTACCTGTCAGAACCTAGGAGGAGATGTTTGAAAACTGGTTTGGAAAAGGGACTTTAGCACAAAGTGTGGGAGCCTCCATTTGAAAAAAAAAAACCAAAACCACCAAAATCTAAATTGACTTCCACCAGCAAGGCTGCGGGAGGAAAACTTGCACAATGCCTTGACTGCAGCCATGGCTGTTTTTCCTCACATTTGTGGGCTCTAATTCTACATAAAATAAGAAAAGGAGGAGTGAGAGACAACACTGCATCATCTTGACAGTCCTTCCTAAGTATACAAAAGATAAACTGTATGTTCCTCAGCATCTTCCTACCATATAAGCAGGCAACAGCAAATTGCCATCTCTAGAACCATGCGGGACAATGACAAATTGGTAAAAGCAAGCCTAATTCTGCCAACAGCAGTGTCTAGCCATGTTTCCCAATAGTTGGCTGATTAGTAGAAATAGAGATTTCCAAGACAGCAAAAGACGATTAGGGAGCTCTGTAAAAGCCTCAAGGTTGGCTACAAGACAAGTCTCAGAGGAGTGTGCTAAAAAGTCTTTGCCTGTATGCCCCTGATTTTAAGCTGACAAAAACCAGTGCTGATGGACATTTATTACCTGAAGCTGGCTGATGATGTCAGTCCACCTTCTACTGCATAGCCACCTACACCACTAAAGAAACAGGCAATCAGCTCATATTTCCAATTTGTGAGCATTCAGGCTAGCACTTTAAATTGACCATGAGGGCTAAGGTGTCATGCTCCCCTCTGCAGAGATCCATCTGGCACACTGGTAATGTGTGGAGAGAAGCAGCTTATGGTAGTTTGTTTATGCTGTACCTGTCCAAAACAAAAAAGGAAAGGACTCACATTTCTATGTCTGGCAGGCTGGCATACATCCCAGGCACTAAAACTCTGTAAAAATTAGAAATCTGGAGCACTTCTTTAAATAGCCGGAGACACTGGCTACCAAAAGGTCAGTAGAGAAGCAGAAACATTATGTTACAGCCTAAATAACCACTTCAGCAACAATGGGAAGTTAGGTGGATTTACTGGTTGTACTACCATAAAATTAGCTTCGCAAGAGATGTAACTTGGAACAACATTGTATAGCTGACTGTGACTTAAGTGGTTGCGTGGGGCCCCATCTTCCCCTTGAAAGGCATGACAGAAATGAAAGAGGTCACCAAAAGGTTGTACTCAGCATAAAGCCAAAAAAAATTAAGTTAACACTTGAAGAGGACTGCAAGATAGAAAGTTTCAAGTGATACCAAAGAGGTTCAGTCCTTTCCAGTTTGGAACTAAACAACCAATTGTAATTAGCCTCATGTGAATGTCTTGCATGAACACCCTAAAAAGGTTTGGTTACTTGTCCATAATCTCTTAGATCAGGAAACTGTGTCAGAAATCAGACTCTCTTGTCAGATCAGTCATTTTCTGGTTACAGGGAAAACGTAAGGATTGCTTTAGAGGCTATAAACCATATATACGACTACATTCAGCTTCTTTCTAGGCCAAACCTCCAGTAGCCAATCCCACTGTACCTTATTTATCACCTTTAGACTCCTCTCTAAGACAAATTCTACAGCTGAGTAAATGTTGCATTGTTTAAAACTCCAAATTTCATAGTAAAAGTGAGGAGCAGAATCATGAAGGTCCCATAAGATGCTTTGGCCACAGCCTGAAGCAAAGCTGTTCTAAGCAGCAGGGAAACAGACTGCATGAAAGACAGCTTCCGACAAAACCTGGGCTCAGGTCAGGTACCTCTGTATATGCCAAATCTGTTGCTTTGAACTGCACTCTAAAGGAAACCAGCAGCTAATATGATCTACAGAGAACGGTGGCTTCTGAAACTGTTGAGTGGTCTTTTAAGGCAGTCCCATACAGAGCCTCCATTACAACATATAACCAGAGTAAGAGCTTCTTCAGAGAGAAAACAGGTGAGTTTCTTGGGAAGTACTTGGAAAAGAGTGTTTCAAGCTATCTATGCAGGAAAAGATCAAAAAGAAATGGTAGATTTTTATCCTTGTTATAAGCAACTCAGTAATGGAAACAATGCTACATGTTCCAGCTGCTTCTCAAAGGAAATAGCATTAGCTGTCTTGTCTCTGAGCTTCAGCCCACTCGCACCCCCGGAGCTCCTGAGCGGAGAAGGGCAGAACAACGATGGCTACTCACAGAACAACATGGACCAGCAGCAGAGCTGATGTGGCTACAGAACTTTAGGCTTATTTGAAATTTTTTTCCCTAGGACTTTGGCCTTAGACACAAAATTAACTGTAACACAACCACTGTTCCCAGATAACATGACATTCCTGTAAAAAGAGGAGGGCTGTTCAGTACTGTGGCAAAATGTGAGAGATGGCATTGCAGCAAATGCTCTGCCAAAACGAATGCTTTGTGGAAAAACAGTGAAACGCAGTAGAGCACAGCTCCATTCTGCAGCTAAGGTAATTCCCCTCCTGCCCCCAGTGTAAAGTCCTGCAAATCAGCTAGGCTAATCCTCAGAGAAAGTGTAAATCATCCAGCAGAATCATTACAGGGCATACAAAATTATGCAGTTCATCTAAGAAGGACTACTATTGCTTTTTAGATTGGAAGACTCTTTTAAATGTAATTAATCAGACCACCTTCATGTACAATTAGAACTCTATCTCCCAGTGATACTTCTGCTTTGCTAGAATGACCTTCAGGAAAACAGAGCTCAGCGAATTACTGCTTCTAACTTTTTTACATATTGAGGATTTGGTGGGTCAGCTACAGGCAAGACTTTTGGGTGTGTTGAAAGGGCAACACAACCAGGCCAAAGGAAATATCCTCCCCTTTCTTTCTGCAGTGTTAAGCATAGATCTTCAGCTGTTTGGAAGCTGACAGCATGGGAACAGCTCTCATCTTTGGTAAAACATCCCTCCCCCACTGTAAAAGCAAGCTTATCACAGATTCCCGTAAGGTTAAACCCAATCTGTCAGGGCCAGCTGCTCCTACAGCCCCCTTTCAGTTTGTGATATCACCTGTAAGTTACCATAAAAAAATCAGGGAAAGCAGCACTGCTGGAAGCAGTTCAAGCTGAAAGTCAGACTACGTGCACACCACTGCAGTCTCAGTCTCAGGTGGGATCTCTGATAAAATGACAGTGTGGAATGACAGCTTAAGAGGAACCCGTGGGCGGCAAGGCATTAAACCTGTCCCAGACACACAGACTCGTCACCTAAGTCACACAAGAAGAGGTTGGTGAAACAGCACAAAATTATCTAATTGCATTAGGAAGAAGAACAAGTTATCTAATTCATGTGTTGTGCTGCCAGAAATCCAAATCAGATCTCACAACACTGGAATTTTAGATATCTTAAGACACAGAGCAAAGTGGCAGATAAACTCTTCTCATCTTCATTCAGGATCAAAAGCCAGTGTATTTTTTTTTGTGGCTATCACAAATTCAATCCAAATGAAAGCAAATGTGAAGTTTGATGATGCCTGTCTCCTACAACTTTCCCTGCTATAAATACCAAGGCAGCAACATTTGGTGCTGAAACAGTCTCCCAGTCAGCCTTAGAGCTAGATGAAGCGAAATCAACACCATGACTAAAGCGAAGTGAAGAGGAGCTTGCCATGGGGCAGTTTTATTTCTCTATTTTGTATTTTACAACACAGTCAAGAAATCACTGATGGTGCCTGAATTCTTCATTCCTTCCTATACCTTAGCAATGCTCAGTAGAGAAAGCATATTAACAATACATCGTACCACTGCTTACTGAAGTAGCTCATGCTCCTTTCACAAGGCAGCTCTTGCCCTAAACTTCATTTATTTTAGCACCTAAACAGTGCTAAGAAAGCCACTAATTGATTCTTGAGCCCTTGCAAACAGCCAATTTCCTATTGTAAACTTTCTTTCTACCAGACAATGAAGGCAAAACTGTCAGGGCTCTGCCCCAGGCTGGGCATGGTGAGCGGACGATAAAACACCTGAAATGGCTCTGGCCCTTCCTCTGACGCGGTGCCCAGAGCAGCTGCTCCTGTAACCCTTCTGGAGCACTCAGAGGGATGGGTTTTGCCTAAGCCACGATGGTGACAGGCAGTCCTAGCCATCTGTGATCAGACAGAAAGGTTGTGTCTTTCGCTGCTCTCAGCCACGCCTGTATCCTCTCTGCTGATGGTAATCAGGGAGACACCTGCCTCAGAAGAGGCTCGCTTGGCATGCAGTGCAGCAGGGGATTTACAGTCGGATTAATAGCTGTAGGGCTGCTTTAGATACCTCACAGGAGAGATTTTCTGGAAAGGGCAGGCATTGCAATGGGACTGGCAGAGCTCCCTAGCTCACAAGGCTCTGAACGCACTAGAGCAATGGGAAGGATCAATGAATATTGTACTTTCACAGTGATTTACTAAACTAGACTCCAAGAAAAGCTGTAATACTGGAGCATGCTCCCATGGTGAATTTGTTTATGTGTTCAGTTTTTCTTGTGACCTCTCAACAAACCTGTTTTGAAGGCCTTTCTGTGTCCCACTATTCTTTGTCCAGCAGCAGAACTTCTCTGGACCAACTGTACAGACAACTTTCTCTCTCAGTTCAGTGAAGGGTTATTTGGCAGCCAGTGATCCCTTGACTTTGAGACCTTGGTCTAATGTGAATAACACACTTTTTAGTAGCTCACTTGACACGTACCCCAGCGCACAAGTGGTGTCCTGAGCAGACAACTGCAGAGTGCCTCACAACAGGGACAGATCTGTTGGTAATACTCTGAAAAACCCTAATCGCCACAAGAAGGAGGAAGAACAAATAGCCTCCACCAAAGCCATCTCCTCCATGATAACCAATATCCTTTCCACGTATTCATGAGTTGCAAAGCCACATCCCTGGCAGGCAGGCTCGTAACTCTGGGGCAATGTTGTACACAGTGACATCACTTGAGCTCTCTAGGGTATATCTGTTCTACAGCTGGGGCTTCCAGTCAGTGGTGCTCAGTGATAAACTAATTCTCTTAATTGTGAGATTGTACCCTTTCTCCTCCAGAAAGATAAAAGGAACAGTCCACTTACCAGCTGAAAGGGCCCTGAACCTTCCTGACAGATTTCTGTGGAATTTGTCCTTGAAACTCCAGTGGAAGTAATTCATGTCTTTCACTTCTACATGATGATAATTTGCAACTGGAGATTTCTCATTCTCCTTCTCTCTGTTTCATTTTGTAGGATGGCCATCACTGCTGTAGCTTAATGCCAACCCTGAGTTCATGCCACCTCCTGCGGTCAATGTACGCCTGAGGAGACGGAATAAATAGTTATTAGAACTACTCTAGATTTGCTGTCATATTGTAACTAGGCACTGGAAATCAAATAAATACATCATATAAGACGAGCAGTTAAAATGTCTACTGACAAAAACAGATTCAGGCAAAATGGCTTAATCTGCAGCATTAATGAGGAACAGATTGTTCCATCAATAGTATATGAGGAGCAGCATTCAAGAAGGATAAACTCACACAAGTTCCCATGGACTCATACCCTTGTAAAAGGCCCACTTCAGAAAAATACTCAAGAACACAATTAAGGTTAAGCATGTGTTTAAATCCCATTGATTTCAGTGAGATGGAGGTGCAAGCTTATATGCTTTTTTGAATCAAAGTGCTTTACTGAACTAAATACTATTCTGTGCATAAAGCTCAAAGTCAGAAGCAAGAAGAGTTGGGAGGACAGCGCTGGCTGGCTCTGCACTGATGGACACATCCTGCTACCCCAGCTGCTGGGAAGAGGGAGTCATAGCTCTGCGTTTCATCTGCAGCCTAAGAATCTTCCCTAAGATGCATCTCCTAAGTTAGCTTTTGTCTACGCCACACACTTTTTTTTTCTTATGTCACATAAGCAGAAAAAAGAAAAAGGATCCTCAGACTTTGCCCAGTACCAAGCACACATCCTGACTTGTTGCCTGCATGGGCACAGCTCGCAGAAACATCCCTGCACAGCTGTCTTGAGCTCCCTGCTGCGTGGCACATGCACAGTTGCAGACGATCAGTAGCAGTTCCAGGATCCAAACAGGAGCATGGCCACACTTCACATGCAGAATGAACAACCAGCTTCTTTCTCAAAGAGCTTGCTGAGTTAATGAATGCTGAGAGAAAGAGAACAGAGGGATAAAACAGAGAAAGCTCAAGGCCTTAAAGGACAGAAAGGGAGTCTGAGAAAGGGAGATAGTAGAAACCAGACAGATAGTATTTCTGCTGTTGAATACACATACCTAAAACCCAGCAGAAACAATAAAAGGATATGAATTTGTGTGTGCAGCCCTGCCCACCAGAAGGGCCCATACTCATATTAATTGAGTACGTCTGCAATGCCATTAGCTAGATGTTGCAGAGAAAATAATGAAATTGTTTCACAAAAGCAATAAAAACAACTGGCCAGCTCTTGCTATGGCTAATTCAGATTGGCTCTGTGTTTCTTATTATTCTGTTCTAACTTACATCTGATCAGGTGAAGCAGATGTAATATTCTCTTCCATACACACACGATAACCTGCTTCTGTTCCCGTAACAGCAGTTTGTGTCATTCTGCTAGCAGCACAGGTCAGTGTGGACAGCGGTGAGGAAAGCAGCAAAAATCAGTGTGACTGGTGCTACTGAATGGCCTACTCTTTCCATGAATCCTTTGCTGCCTGAAGTTAAGAAGGTGTTTAAAGAGAGGAGAAAATGTCTATTAATTGTCAAAGCCTTCGGAGCCTAGGGCTTTCATCCAGTTGTTACACTGAAGTGAAGCGAAGCCTCCAGGGTGCTCATAGAGGGATGGAGCTCACAATTTTCCTTCTGTGGCAAGCAAGTTAGGTAAAAGTGCATAAATACAGGAAAAGGGAAGAACACATCCGCCTTGCTCAGTGCAAAAATCTTTAGTTATGCCTCCCTGGTAAGACCAATTGTCTTGATGTTTAATCTTTTTGTATTCTTTAATCAACTCAATGGTGTTAAATCCAAACCAGCTCAATTCATACATGGGATTTCTGCGAAGACATCCCTTAAATGGGTCTTTAAATCCCTTTTGGAAAAGAAGACCGAGTCTGCAGTCTAGAAGCAGAATATATGGATTTCATCCTAACTGCAACTAGAAATCATTGCAATGACCTTGGATGAGTCAATGACTTTCTGGTGCCTGTTAGATAGGGAAGGGGGAGCCTTACTTGCCTGCATGGGAGACCATAAGGGTTGGAGCTAGGTATTCTGACCAAGTTCTTTGAAATGACAGAGTGAAAGATCCTACAACAAGACAAAGTCATGGTCCTCCCTTGTCCACATCTCTGTGTGACCCAGCCACCCGCTCCCCATAAGGGAGGGGCAATGCCCATTGGAGCAGAAACTACTGGGCCAAAAGGAGGACTCACAGTATGCCTGTATGCTTAATTACAGAGGTGTGTGCCTCTTGGCTTGCATTTCTCCACCTCAACGTAGTGTGCTCGGTGTAAGTGCTAGTTAGAAGCTTTCACACTTGCCAGAAAGCTGCCTTGGTTTGATGCCATGGAATAGACACGTTCATTCTCCGAGTGTTGGGGCCTGACCAAGGATGGCAGCAAACATTTATGAGCACAGGTGTTACTGGCAGGTGTTTTGTTTCCGAGGAAGCTGCCTTCTGGCTGAGCCGCTGCCAGCCCACCTATCTGCCTTCCCCATTGCCACACAACCTCGCCTCCCCCAGGGACTTTCAGGCAGGCCTATTTGCAAACAGCAAGCACAGGCAATGAACACATCAGGTAATTAAATGGCAGATCAATTCGACTTAGCTTCTCTTGGGAAAGCAGCCCTTGGGAGACAGAAGAATGAGGCAGCAGGAGACAAAGGCAGAGAGAAAAATCAAGAGGTACAGGAGAGGAGTGCAGCAGAAGAGCAAAGATGGAAACGCGCAGGCAGAAAGGGGTACGCACAATGCAGTGTGAAGCCACAACTGCAGCAGAGGAGGCATTCAGGGGAAAAAGGGCATGGCTAGTGTATGTAGCATGAAAAAACAACATTGCAGGGAAGAGGTAGGAAAGACAGAGCATGTCTAAGGGAAGGTAAGAGCACGATAGAGGAAAAAGAGACTGGAAAGAGTGGGATAATGAATATAGCAACTGTAGAGAACGGCCCAGCTGGCTACCTGGATCTCAAGCAGAATGGGTCCCCTGTAATTGTTTACATATCTGAAAAAATGTAAGCTTTATAAATCTGGAGCCATTGGCAAAAAATAAATTTGTAATATGCTATTCATTTTATTTAAACTAAGATGGAGAATCACTGGATATTGACAGAGGACTTCCCTCCCTGAAATACATAATGAACTCAGGAGCTTTCTGCTACCAATATGAAAAACAGACAGTGGAACTAACAAGCAGGAGGAAAGGAAATTAAACAGGCTGGTATCACCCCGACCAGCTGAGTGGAACATTAGAGAAAAGAACAACATGAACTCCTAATTAGTTTTCAGTTTCTATCTTTAATAATCTGAGATACTGGTAGTACTAACCCACTTAGTAATGCTAGTCTCAGGCCTTCAAGAGTCATGAGTAAGGTACCAAAAATCTGAGTGTCTTTCCTTTTAAAAAGTCACATGACTCTTATTTCCCCCTTCTTTAAAAACAAAAAAATGTATTTACATTTTCATTTTTTTTGTCTAGAAGAGAGATACTAGAAATGTAATTACATTTTTATAAGAAAGATCAATGTCACAATTGTAACCTGACTTTGAGAGAGGGAGAACACTATAATTAGGGAACCCAAAGAAAGTTTGAGTCAGTGACACAAAGGGACCTTTCCATGTACGACCTTCATCCTGTCAGACTCCCCTTCAGCAGAAGTGGCCTCTAGCAGTATGTCTCCTTTGCACTGCCCCCTCAGTTGGGAACAGTGCAAACCTCTCCCTGCTTCCAAAGCCACTGCTGCCTGCTCTCTGGACTCTGCCCCATCCTACGGCTGCACTTCTTGCATTCCCTTTACAGCACCACAGGAGGGACATCTAAATGTCAGGGCTTGAAACTGCTGTGCCAAAGGACAAATGAAAATGTCTCATGGTGACTCTAGGGAGGCCTTGTGCTTCCAGCTTTTCGGCTAAGGCTCTGTAGTGTCACGCTATGCTCTTATAAATTCCTTTCTTGCATGGCTTCCACCCAAGCATATCAAGGCTATTTACATACACCCACCATATTTACAAGAGTGCTGTGAAGAAGCAAAAGACAAAACGATGCCTAACCATGGCAGAAATGCTCATAAACACAGACTCCTCACTGCCTTTTTCTTCTCATTAGGTAGGCCTTTCTTCTGCTCCCTTCAACTGTCCTGTGACAGATTTTGAAGAATAAATCTATGAAGAGTTAATGTTCCAGTTTCTCCTCAGACAGCGGGGCCAAGACCATTAAATCCAGCATTAGGGATGACTAGGCAATAGGCAATCAGTTGGGAAATCCTAGGCCTGACTGCTTCATACCTCAAGGCCAGCACATTAGGAATGCTTTTTTTCAACCATCTTTGATTTCTAGGAAAAAAATGAAGTTATTGAGCCTGAGAACATCTAGCACCAGTTAACAAGAACCAGGAGGGTGTTAGAAGATGGAACATCTGGTCAGCTGCCTTGCTCGCTGTCCTGCAAGCACACACAGAGAGGCAGATGTGGACATGTACACACACTCCTCCTGTCTGCTAGATCTGGGCATCTGGACTTCCGTCAGCTCATACGGCTAACTGCAGCCCTCCTCAAGGTAAGTTATTTGGCTACCAGAGCCTGCAAACACATTGAGTCCTTATGTGGATGACACAGACTTGAATAACTATCTGAAATCTACTTCCTGAGGTTTGACTCTGTAAACAACTCAACCTTTCAGCCTCTGCTTGTCTGTCCTTCTAAATTTTCCACAGTACTTACACTGTAAGTGGGAAAGGGCACATTGGTAGAAGAAGTTGCAACCTGAGTTCCCACTTTCTCCACAAACAGAAACCATGCATGGATTAGATGCTGCGCGCTCCGTAGAGACCAGACTGCATAGTGGTTTTGCTACCACACAGCTCTGCATCACAGCCCTGAATCGAGCAGCACCATGGCTTCAGCAGCTGTGGTTGCAGAGGGAAGCTTCTCCTAGGGCTGGAGCAGAGGATCTCCACAAGTGCTGAAGGAGCCTTAGCAAGCTGAATACTCCCATCTCTTCTGCCCTTCTGCGGCACTGGCATAATTTGTATTCCTAGTGCACAGCTGGAGATAAGCTGTAGCACACCACTGGAGAAACAAGCAGCAAGTTCCTGCAGCGAGGCAGAAATACAGGAGCTGGAGGTAACTAGAAAGGGGAGATTAAGTCCTCCTAACTCTCAGTGAATCCTCACTTCCACTGTTCTTCGTTGTGAGACAACAGGGCTACCTGGTACCTGCTGAGAGCACGGCTAACAGAGGAATCCTAGCTACACTTCAGTGGCCTTGTTCAAAGCAATCAGCTCTTCCTGATATGAGTTCTCCTCTTTTTTCAGATCATACATTTTACTATGCCTACACTGTCTCCAAAGGTGGCTGCAGCACCTGGAAATACACCAGAAAGTGTTACTCTTTTTCGTGCAATGTCTGATCCAGCTGCCTGCATTCCTTCTTTCTGATTTACTGAATTGCTTCTCCTTCCTTCACTTACATCATGAAATGAACTCTTGAATGGAACCCCAGTCTGGCTGTTTCAGTCCAGAATCCTCAACATCTGGTTCTTCGGAGTACTGTAGCAGCTGTATTCAGTTCTGATGGGATTTACTCCCAGAAATCTGCCACATTAAATAAAAGGAGCAGATAAATATGATAAATATTAAATATGAGGAATGTATCTCCATGTAATAAAAGCTGGCTAAGCTTTGTAGACTTTAGTTGTATTAGCTCACTTCTATGAGGCACTTGCTACAAATTAAAGGTTGGTTAAGACTGTACAACTCACATTAAGACCTACAGGTTTTTCAAAAGGCAGTTCACTGAGATACTAGATCTCTAAACTGGAGGAATATGCTAAGAACTTCACATCTGCCTTCGTGCTGGCTGCAAGAAAGCCATTGTCCACCTTGTCTGTATTCTGGAAATTCAAAATCAAGAATCCCAGTATCAAGACATTTAAAAAAAAAAAATCAATAATTAGTTGTCTTCAAGTCTGTGCATGTTTGTGCTTCCAAGTCTTTTTCCACAGGTAGACAGGTTAGAAACTGACATGTTAAAAAATGAAAGCAGAGACTCACATAATTGCATGACCCAAGAGCTTAGGCTTTAACATCAGATTTTACAAGGCTTACAACAAAAATGTGGTGGCTGGTAGCATGGGGGATTCACATTCCTTTCTTTGTGGAACAAAAAGAGAGAAGAACATGCACATTCCAAATACATTCTGTCACCTGTGTTCTTCTTGATCTTTTTGAATTTATTGAGCCTGTCAACTGCAATGGAGGCCAGTTCAACAAGCAATCCCCCAGTGGTAACATTCGCAAAATAGGTTTGCGGTGTGTGACACCACCCCAATAATAAATGCTGTGGTTTATGAACTATTCCTAGGGCAGCTGAAAAGGAGCACTAAAAATTGATATAAAGGACACTGACCATGCTGCCTGGCTTTATGTCCTGGCTTTTTATTTCTCCCCTTTTTTCTTCAATATTTGTTTCTTTCTAAAATCTTTACCTTCCAAAAGTTCTTCTATATTTTCACTCTACCTTCAGTCTCTTTTCTCTACGGTGATTCTGATTTATTTTTGTTTCTCTGTCCCCTCTTCTGACTCCTTCCCTTTAGCTGTCTTTTAACATTTTGTAATGCATAATTTTTCTTCTGTGTCAGGTTGGCACCAACTGAAATGCGATCAAATCTTTTATCCTGAGGGATGCAACATGTCTGTAAATAGACTTTGTGCCCTACCAGAGCAGGGTTCTCTCTGCAGCGTGACTTCCAGATGTCCCATCCTCTTGAGCCCAGTTTAGTTTCTGTGTTATCACCTTTCGTATGATTGTTGCCCTTGGTCACGTACCTGCATGTCCCTGTCCTAGTTACTGTGACTTGAAAGAAGGCAGCTGACAATCACACAGACATTCTGCTTCTTGAGGGGTGATGCAGTGGGGGCCTGGGGTAGTGAAGTGACTCTTTAGAAAACCAAGATTGTAGTGATCTGGAGCCACAAATTCCAAATTAATAACCACATCTGGCCTCCCGGAGCCTTGCTGATGGGTAAGTGGATCCAGCACTCTTCCCTTGCTGGTCACTCCCTGCTGTGTGGTACTGGTAATACTAAGGGACTAATACAAGGTGTGGAGCATCCTCACCTCCCAGTCGCAGCAAACGGAGCCTCAGCCACTCGGCACATCTCAGGGCCAGGCCTCGCCTGCCTGCCGCACTCTGCGGCCAGCAGCTCTGCTTCAGCAGGGCTGGGTGCTCTGGAAGAGGCTTTATAGCTGATGCACTGTATTTGCATAGGCCATTGTCATTCTCTGCGCGGCTCCTTGCAGCTGGCATCCTGAACTGGAGAAATATCTTCTTTAAGGAGAAGCGTGAACGACGCAGCTAAAGATAAAAATAACAATAATTTTACTAGATGAAACTTCATGTTAAGCACTTAAAAAGCAATAAAAAGTCAATTTTCTTTCTTTCAATTATTTTGCTTATTCCATTTTTGAAGAAAAGAAAAAAAAAAAGAAGATAAAAAAGGGGAAAAAAGAAAAGTTTCCAAGTAATAAAGGCATCTGTGTTTCTCATCAGCACCCAGTGTCTTAATCATTTCTCACCTCCCTCTCCTCACTGCCCCCCAACTCTACTCAGGTCCCACTCCCCACGAACATGAACATAGCCATCATCAGGCAGGGCTGGGGCTTCCTGGCGTGTACAAAGGAAAGGAAAAGAGCAGCGCTACCTCATGAGCACTTGCTGCCTCTTTCCACACACAAGCACCTTTTCAGAGAAAGTGAAAAAGATAAAGGCAGAAATTACTGCTCTTGCACAATATATGCCAAGTTCGTAAGAGCAGCGTTTAACACTTAATCAAAATGGTTTGACAATGTAAAAATTAGGTTTTTGAATGTCATTAGTGCCTTATAATAGGTTCAATTTGTATCATTCCCATCCCTGTTTTTTCATCTCTGCTAATTGTTTTTATTCATTTCTTTCATTTTTTACACTGTTGTCTTGTTGGTTTTAATTTTTAATTATCATAGGACTTTTTCTTTTACCTCACTAATTGGTCTAGCTTTGAAAAGACCGGTTCTGTCACTCTTTTTCTCCTAGGGCAGCTACAAGGGATTTTTTTAGGCAGGTTCTTTTCCATTGGTAGGCAAGCTCTCTTCTGGGCTAATTTGGGGGAAAAAAAGTGCTTGCTTTTAGGTCAGTATGAGCACCTTTTTTTGTAGTGTGATTCACAGAAAAGCTCTCTTGTATTGACCTGTAAATTTCCCTCTGCACTGGCATGCAGGATTCATTTGGTATTGGCATGGAAATTGGACCTCTGTTCTACAGTTGATATGCAAACTCTTTTCTATTTGGAAGAAGATGAAAGCTCCCTTCTGCTCTAGCTTGCAAGGTCTTTTCTG
The DNA here is from genome assembly GCA_009806455.1 of Tetrax tetrax. Lineage (NCBI taxonomy): Eukaryota > Metazoa > Chordata > Aves > Otidiformes > Otididae > Tetrax > Tetrax tetrax. The sequence continues at coordinate 209,906 of WHYT01016888.1, forward strand.
TATGGGCTCTCCTTTCCGTCACCCACGGAACACAAACACACACACCATTTCTTTTCCCTTTCCATGTACAAGAATGTTCCAATTCTTGGTTATCACAGGGCTGCAAGATGTCATTTACATGGAGACGTATATTGGCACTTTGTTGCGGTTTTTTTTTTTTCTCTCAGCATAAATAGAACTGGTTTAAATAATTCCACTGGCATTTTTGGGGCAGAAAAGCATTTTGTGAATGGCCATTTTTTAGGAAAATGATGACATTTGCTTAGTTGTACCTGGCAAAGAAATGCACTCTGGGTCTTAGGGGGAAAATCTGAAAAATGAAAACAAAAAATCCAGGCAAAAATACAAGTCATGGGGAAACAATAAATCTCCAACTACATTAACTTGTGAGAACTCACTCCAGAGTGACTTCTTGCTCCTGAAGGAAACCAAAGCTTGTAAACATGGAAATTTTGTAATCTCTCTCCCTTTGCCAGCAAGAGTGGGCTGTGGCTTCAGACCAGTAAAGCTGCATTACTTTGGCACTGCGGGGACACTTGAAAGTTTATTCTTATCCTCACTGCCACCACCACTCAGTGCAGTCCTGCTGACTGCAAGATCCTGCCTTCACCTTCCTGCTGGCACTGGTGCACGACTGCTCAGGAAGCCGTTTCGGTGTTGGAATCAGGCAGGAAACTCTTCTCTTAGCAAGAAACTAACTTAGTAAATAAGAGAGTCCTGGTTTTCTTCACAGAAGTAGCACTGGCAGAACTCCTCCTTGCTCTCCACCATTTAAGATGGAGAGTGTCACCGTGATCATGAGTTACAGCTGCCGACATCAAAAAGGATCTTTGCATCAGCATCTCTTGTATGGCAACCAAAGGCCCCACAGCCAAGCTGTCAGGCATGAGCTACATGATAGTTTTATTCCTTTGTCCTTTAATGGTTTTTTTAATTCTTCCTGCTGGGTAGGCCTATACTCTTGCGTCCCGCCTAGAGGTCTACGCTGTCTCTACTTCTCCTCCTCCAGCCACTGCGTCTTGTGTATTTTACCCTGCAGCTTGCGGACACAAACGTAAGTGTTCCTTCCTTCCTACTTAGCCTCAAGATCCCCTGTAAATAACACAGAGCAGATCTCAAATTAAACCTTCAGTGGCACTGCTCATCGGCAAAGTCCTACCTGACAAACTGCCAACGCGCTGCCTGGCCCTGGGAGACCTTCCATTCTGTTTAACGTACTGCTGGCTCCAGGCAGCTTTCAGCTCTATGACAGACAGGCATGGCTTCATCAAAGGTTCTCCAGAGCCTTAAATCAGGAACGATACAACCTGTATCTATGAGATGCCAAGAACCTACACTGATGCCTGATAAGAAGAAGGCCTTTTACTCACCCCTCTCTATATTTAGCAGCATTCCCAGGCAGTGTTTCTAAAATTACCAGCTGCAGTAATGTGATTCATAGTCCCATCACCGCCAGCAATGGATAAGAAGAGTGTAAACGACATGCAGGAGAAAACCATGAGCAGTACAGCCCAAACCAGGATCCTAACGGTGGAGTCTGTAGTGCTTGTACTGACGTCTATGCCAAGCTTTCAGAGAAAAGCCGTTATCTGATCTCCGCGTCTGTTCTCTCTCACGGCAGTAGGTGGGAATGTCCCAAGCTGCAAGATACCTGCAGAGAAAAGGCATGAGACTCTTTTCAAGCCATGGTTTTGGGTGAGTCTGGGTACAAGCAATAACAACAAAAGATGTGCACAAATTGTTTTCACAAGGACACTGTGCTGTTTGGGCAGTGAATGGTGGCATTAGAGCAGGGTCGCTGCTGTCTAAGAAGGGTCTCCACCTGCAGCTAATTAATAGCAGGCAGGCAGAGCATCTCCATCTACAGTGGGAACCCATTCCTGAGACAGAAAGAACAAGCGCTGCAATAGTTGTCACAGTCTGCCCTGAACCAGTCTGGAAAGAGGCATTACTGTGGAATCAGTCCAAGAGCTGGAGCTGGTAAATACCATAAACATGTAAATCTTTTAGCAGGTCAGTCTGCATATCTGGGCCATTATGGGATATTAGCTAAAATACCAATTTGAAAAATTATCCTGTGAACCACTACAATGTAGCAGTGGAGCTGTTTAGTACAGATAAATAATAATTGAAAACTGAGGCAGAAACCTGCAGCCATATCCATCTGTGTTGTGATCTTGTCAAATCTCATCACCTAATTACTAACAGGCCTTACTGGTCCATGGAAGAGAGACCTGCAGAAGAGGCAAAGCACCTCAGAAAACAGCATTTATTATTCTGAGGGAGAGCTCTTCTCTCTGAGCTCGTGCTGAATCAATCCCTCAACAGAATTAAAGGGAGTTGTGCTTCTAGCAATGCTTAAAAAGAAATTAAAATGCTGATATCTTTAATTACTGTTGCCATTAAAGACCCTTGTACCATGATGGGGTACTTATCCTGTTTACCCTGATCTAATTAATATTTGATAATTACTTCCCACCATCATGAAATATCCCTCCTGCGTCTTATCTATACAACAATTCCAAAGGAATACAGTGCCATTCCTTTCTTCATACTTCCACACACATTTCCCAGTTCTTTCAAACAACCGTTCCACAGCCAGGAAATAATGGTTATTGCCACTTGGACCAAGCATGCTTTCAGATAAAAGCACATACATTTACTATAAGAAATGATTTTATTGTTATCATCTACCATTGTGACAAGTGGTTAAAGACCAGAAATGAGGGCAGAAATGAAGTTACAGACAAGAAAGAAATCTCAAAGATATCTAAAACTCTTACACATGCTGCAGGCTATTTTGCCAGTTGGATTGCTCTTTGGTAGTTGTTTTGGTGACCAGAATAAGTCCATATTCATCCACTGTCACAATGGCCACGGGCAGCACAGAGAAAGAAGGAAATCCTCACTGTGCACTTTACAAAGATCTTGAAAAAAGTTCAGACCAAGATACACATCCACACAAACGCTGCATAAACCATGCACACAGAAAAGTGTAATTCCAATGGGTGGCAGCAGAGCCAGGCAACATTTTACATTTCTCTAACATTTTGACAAAACCTAGATAATAGAGAAGTCATAAAAAGACAAGAGTCTCCATTTCATTTAACACAGGTGAAGAACATGGCTCTGATGGAAAAAGGGCTACGTTCTTAATACGAGGGGCTGAATACAGAAACCCAGTAATCCATGCTCTCCCCCTCTCTCAGTAGCATTTACAGTGTGTGCATAGTTTCCTTCATGACATTTCTTCTATTCAGATAATTTTCATTATCTTCACAGAAATTCCACATATTCCGTTTAGGTATTTTATTAATTTCCACCAAACCTCCACAGGTCCAAACTGGGTTGTAAATAAAGAAGGCAACGGTAGGCACATCAGGACTGGAACAATTAAAGTGTTAACAGCTCCTCCCCAGAGATGGGGACAGGAGGCATAATTTCAAAATCAAAGTGAAATACAGTTACGAGACAATTTTATTCTCTATTAACCCAATCAATGGAAGGTTCCCATAAGCCATTAGCAGGGAGTTCAGATGCAGATGATGTCGTGAGGGGTTAGATAAAGATGTTTCTGTGTTCATTAGTACTGACAGCTCAAGGAAAGCAAAAGAAGGAGAGAAGAAGGGTGAGAGGGAGGAAAAAGAAATTCAGGATTGGGACACAAGGAGAAAAGAAATTACCTATTAATGTGTAAATTGAATAAAATTCCTGTGCAGATGTGACAAGATATACCAAGGCAGCATATTAAGTCACGCATTAGGGACAGGAAATTACGTGGGCCAATACCCCAGGCCTCATCCTGCTCAGTGCCGAGTGTGGGGGTGACCTTGCTCTATCAAATCCAGATTTACACAGTGCAAACAAGGGTGGCGAAGGGATGACTGTGCCCCTGCTTGTGACCCACAAAACAGTTGAATCGCAAACAATCAAAACAGTTGAGCCTCCAGCAAACATCAGTCCACACAGCAGTGATCTGTACCGAAACTTCTCTTCCCTGTCAGAAAGCCTCTAGGAGAGCGGCAGAGCTGATGCAGGAAAAAGACCTCTCCCAGGGCATCTTGACAGCTGTGCTCCTACCACATGTAGGTCTAACCAATATTATCTAGCAGTTTTTAAGACTTAAGAGTCACACACAATGACAGCAGCAGTCAACAAAAAATAACTCATTTGTAAAAGGAAGCTCAATTGCATCATCCATCTTCAGTAAAAATTCAGTGTTTCCCAATACAAGCTGTTTTGTAGGGGGAACAGGGGGAAATCATCCCTTCCCTCCTTCCTAGCACACTCATTTCTTCAAATGGATCCTGCATCACTAGGAAGCAGATAGACAAACGTTAACAGAAATTCTGGGAACTGCTGCTAACACACCCTGGAAAGCATCCTCACGGAGAAAGTATGAGCAATTCCCTGTTCTTCCACAGGGTGTGAGGTGCTCTGCTTGTAATCCGAGTCTCCCTTTCAGCTCTAAACTGGAAACTTTGATCATATTTCACGTTATCACCAGAGAGGAGACTCAGCAGTTTCGACTGTGGAAAGAGGCTAGAGGTGTACAAGGGCTCTGTTGGGAAAGGAGCTGGGAGGAAGCACGGAACGATGCTGGTGGTGAGCAGGACGCGGCCGGCTCTTGGAGGGACCTCTCCCCCCTCATCTCCCACAGTTTTTGATGACACTAGCGTAGCTCTCCCTAAGGAGACGAGATCTCTCTTTGGTCAGCTGGGTGCGTTTAACTTCTCCAGAAATCTTGCTTTTCCCTCCAGAATACTTTAATTTCACACTAATGTGGTCTCCCTAGGCTGTTTACTAGCCACATGCAGGCAGCTATTCCTGGGTGCTTGCTCAGGACATTATAAAATGCCTGCCCACCCATGCAACCAAACACAAAGGGGGCTGCTAATGGCATCTTCCTTTTGAAGTGAAATCCCAGAGCTTTCATTTGGTTCATGTTCCTCCCTGATAATACTCTCCTGTCTCTGTCTCAATATGGGGCACTCTTATCTACTCTCACTCGGGGGCAGCAGAAGCTCTGAGGCTGATGCGGGGAGTGCTCTACCTCCCGTCTGGTGAGGAGAAAAAGACAGCGACCACAGCACAGACTGGAGCCTCAAAGGGGACACATGGCCATCATTATTCTCAAGGCAATAGTGAATGCATATAATATATCAGAAAGGCAGGGAAACAGCCAACACACAGATGTAGGGAACCATTTGAATATCCCTGGGATCAGCCTGCAAGATGAGTTTTGGGGACAGGCATCCACAGACAAATCCTGGGCATTGCAATGCAGCTTTGGGATGTGGCAGCATTATAGTAAATACTAAGCTGCTGAGTTCATTTGTGAGATAATGTGTTTACACAGACAGATAGATACACTTTAGGAGACAGACACAACTCAGAGAATCATATCCATATATTTTCACCTCAGAATATGATGTAGTAGTCAGTTCTGCAACTATAAGGCATTTGTGTTTCTCAGTATTGCATCTAAACCTACAACATACTTGTCCGTACAGAAAGGCAGCTACTGTGTGAGGCTGGGGCAGCCTGCTACACAGGACACGCACACTGTGCTAGCTCTGACCTGGAAAATTTGATTTTGTACTTTATTTCCTTGTTTCCTTCTCTAAAGATTATGAAATCCTTCTGGTTCTTCTTTGGCAAGCGGAGAAACAGAAGAATGGCATCAAGGCACATTGTCAGGACAGACTTTTTTGTAAGACAGTGCTTTGCAACACAAGATGTTTGTTTGGTAGCACGTCCCACTGGGAATCCACTGGAAGAGAACCAAAGATTGGGGAAAAAACCCTGCTGATTGCATTTTCTTGGTACTTCACTGTGGTCTCATTTGACTTCAGAGATTAAGCAAAGTAGACAGAGATCTCTAAGGGATGCTGATCCAGTTTAACAGGAATGTGAACATCCACACTGGGAAAACTTCAATTCTCCATCATAAACACAAATGATGTCATTGCTAGATGAAACATGAAAAGCCCATTCTGGGAACAAGGTGAACATCTGAGGCACGCCTAACTGCCAGTGAAAAATTATGACTCCTTTTAAGAAATCTTCATCTTAAAAATTATTAACATAGTCCATATATTTATGTAGTTGCTGGCAGTTTACAAACAGGGGTTATCAGCCCTACTGCCAATCATTTTCCTTCCCAAGATGCCCATGTTTTACTACGAGGAGCTGAGAAACCAGTGTGGAGCATCCTGGCCCGTGAACTCCAGAGGAACCGCCTGCATCCATGCCCACCTCCTCGCAGAGGCACCGCTCCTGCGCCTCGGAAAGCCTCCTTGAACGCAGGGAATGCAGTCTCTAATGGGACGTGAATGGTTCTCCTTTCCTACCACCCTACCGTAGTTTTGTTCTCCCCCTGCTGAGGCGGGGTGACACGTTTCCATTGAGTTCACTGATTCAGCAAGATCGGGCCCTTGGTCTTAAGTAACTAAAAACTGCAAACGGAATATTGTAGCCATGGCAACAGGCAGCTCAACTTTAAACTCCGATATATAAAAAGGCAATTTTCTTTATTTTTTCTGTCTGCATTTTTATATTTCCAGAACTTACAATGGTAATAATGGCCTCAGGCCCCAACCTCCACCAGCCAGCCATTAACTTCATGGAAATGCCTTCTCCATCAGCCCCTATTGTCAACAGTCAGCACCATTCCACAGAAACCATAGGACCTCGCCACACTGACACGACTGGATGTCTCAGCTGTGCCACAGTCTTCTGCAATCCTGCTACAGATTTATTTCCTGATCATGACAAGTGAACTGGGACCCCATTTAGAGAGGCTGCATGACTCTGCGGTGCTTGTAACCTCCTTTTGGAAAATGGGGAACAAAATGTCTCTCATCAGACTGATTGCCATTGTGTCCTGCACACGTCAGCTTATGGGTAGATGCACATGCCTCTGCCTTCCCCCTCTGCTTCCAGCCTCGCCCCAGTTGAGTCTCTCGCCATCCACCTTTCTCTGAATGGAGCAGGAATACTTTCATATCTCAGTTTTACTTGGTTTTGTGTTTCTGCATCAGAAGCATTGTCAATGCCATTGAGAAAACACTGGAAATAGCTCTTTGCTAATTGCTGCTAAAGCACAACCAAAGTGAGCTTTTGCATTTTAGGAAATTCTTTTTTTATTCTGTCTTGAATTATTTCTGAAACTTTCCTTCAAGAGCTAAGGCTGGATTAACTATACAGATGAACTGTTTAGCATGTGTAAGACACTGCTTGCCTGCTCATAACGGGAACAAAAGACCTTAATCCTACATACAATTTTGTCCTTGACTGTGTAAGCAGCAAGTGGTTTAACCTCTTTATGCCTCAGTTTCTCCTTCTGCTAAAAGGGATAATGGTACTTCCATCTCTTCTAACGGTCATGAGGTTCGTTTCACTAGTAATGCCTGCGTAGTATGTAGAGACAGCAGGATGAAAGGCAATGGTTGCAGGTATTATTATATACTACTTTCAGGAGATAGCAATTTCTACAGTAGGTTAAATTGTGGCCCAACAAGTACTTGACTGTGTCCTTTTAAGGTCATAAGCTATTATGATGTTGAAGACTAAAATCCTTTGTATATGATCATGAATAAATGAATTGAGTATCAGTGCCCAGCCATGTGGGATATGGAAACGATACTGAGTATCATCAGCCTGAACTATCAACGTGCATCAGCTTTCCCCTTGCTCATCTCTCAGCTGTCGCAATACAAAACCCACTCTCCCTCGAGATTTCAAACGACTGGGGCTAAACAGCAAAAACATTCAGTGACTAAATTTGCCAGAGAAGGTCTCAGTCACGAATGACTAAAAACAAAATTATAGAGCAATCTCAGCTGACTGAGAGCAGAATGAAATGTGATTCATTTTCATCCACCCGGCAGGGACTGGAGGGAAAAAAAACCAAAAAAAACAAAACAAAAAAAAAACCAAAAAACAAAAAAAAACCCCTGGATTAACCCCTTTCCTGCTAGCAACGCCCATGCTGCCTGGGCTGATGCACATGCAGTTGGCATTGTAAGGCAACTCACAGCTTTTACTGCTCAGGTGGACCAGAGCAGTAGGTGGACTGTGCTAAAAACATGTATTGTGGTATCTGTTAATATCATATACAGCATATAGGAACACTAACTATAGACTCCACTGTCCTCTACCAAGCGGGACACCACTCCCTGCCCCAAAGAACTTCTAATCTAAAAATGAGAGACAGAAGTTGGACAATGACATATACAGTGACGGGATAAAACATTTGTCAAGAAGACAGACAAAGGCGTCAGCATTGCATCACCTTGCAGGGGATAAAGGAGAATTTTAAGGTGGGGAACAAAGGAGGATGATGACATGGCTTTCTGAATGCTTACAGGAAGGACCTCTCACATGTGATGAGCAGCAAAGGAAACACAGAGATGCTAGTCTGAAAGTTTAACTAGGAGATGATGGAGACTGCTCTTACGAGGACAGGGGTGGACGCTCTGGGCGGAAGCCATGGTTGCAGGCTGCCTTTCTCATCCATGCTGCACTCACAAGCCTGGGGATCACCACCGGACTCAGCTGGAGGCCTCTCTGGGAAAAGAAGACAGTCAACGGTGCTGAGTCGCGTTCCTTGTGCGGGAGTCTGTGGCAAATCTCCCCATACGATGTCTGTCCATTACTGGAAGGGGGCAGGTGAGACACTACCAGAGTTTAGTTCCTGTCAGGACAAACATCACCTGAACGCTGTGTGGTTAGCCATATGCTCCAGGTGGCTCTGCATTCTGGCTGACCACCTGCTGGAAAAAAATAGATTAAAAGCATGTCTGCTGTCCCTAGCCCAGAACAGTTGCGTAAAGAAATCAACGTAAGAAAGATTACATTTTTAGCAGTAAACATCACAGACCATCTTTTCTTCAGCATTTTCTCTGACACTTTTCGTAAAAGAAGAGTACCCAAAGACTGACAATATGGCAAAAGGAAAGCAAACAATTAGTGCTTTATTAACAAGTCAAAAGCAAAGGTTTTGAAGGGCCATAAGGACCTGTCAATAAGTTGGCCTGCCTGAGGCAGCATTGTTCCTGAGGTCAAAGACTGAACTAGGACAGGACAATTTGTGCCAGGGTTGCTCCTTGGGTGTCTGATACCATCGGCTTGAGCACTGCGCTGTAAATCTCTAGTGTAACCACAGCAGCAGAGTCATGATACAGCAAGTCAAGCTAAAGGACGATACATGTGATACTCGGAGCAAAGTGGTTGCACAGGTGAAGTGCTGGAGCAGGAGCAATTTACTCAGAGATGCACAAGTGCTAGATAGAAGGCAGACTTCCCCTGCCACGTTTTGTGAATGCTAGATAGAAAGCTTCTTAAACGACTCCTGGATTAAATCAAAGGTCAAGCCAGGGATAGGATGACAAAGATCAAACCAGCAACTTAATGAATCAACAGCTTGTACAAGGTAAAGAAATGGCCCAAGATAGGCTTGGCTGATGCCAAGTGCTTTCTGCTTTATGCACACTGTGGTACAACTTATGCTTGATTTGGTTTCTTCCATAAATGGAGAAAGTTCTCATGAACCTTAAAAAAATTGTTTCAAAATCATTCAGGTTTAATAAATTTATAGTTGGTCAGTTTCGTCACATGACTGTGCTTTTCCAACATCATCGGCAAATGCAGCAGCAGGAAAAAAAAAAGATTAAAATACCAGAATTGTAAGTATTTGGGTTTGCTGGAAGGTTATGGTCTGCCTGGGCCAAACACAGCACCTCAGCAGGGCTATAAGTTCAAGTGGAATTATCATAGCTGCGCTGCTTCTGCTCCGTAAGACGGCTTACGCAGAGCTAGCTCAAGTTTCGTGGTGTGGCATGGTGGATCTGCATAAAGAAATATCCAAAGGTTCCCTCACTGCAGCTTGAAACTGGGTCTCTTCTCACCTCTCTTTTAAACTAGCTTGTTGTGTTGATTTGATCTAATGAAAAAGATTTGCTTTCCTTTATGGTTAGCAAAACACCAACATGCCTGTAACTAAATAATTGTAACTGGCAAAATCCTTACACAGATAAAATCCCTCCTGAACACCACGATGGTTATCCTGTTCCCTGTTATACCCAAACAAAGCCATTAGGTTCAACAGAGCAGCACTTGTATAAAAAAGGATTTCGGCCTAACAAGAGTCTTTCAAGAGAAGTGACTGCGTAAAAGGGCTGTGAATTTTGCTGATTACCAGTTATTTTAGGAACCATATGCACAGGCACTTTCTGACTCATGCTATTGTCAACGAAGGGCAGCTGTGCTACTGAGTCCAGGAGTCTAGTTCTGACTCTGATTCGCAGCTTGACCTTCTGCAAACCACTTACCTTCGGTCAAGACAGTCTGTGTGAAACAGGGTTGACAGTATTGCCCCTCATTGCCTAGTGCTTGCAGACCCTCAGAAAAGTTTGCTATGTTAGTGCAAAACCAGGAGCCCACACCGCCCGCCTACCCTCAAGGAGTCTGAAGGGGCAGGATGAGGCAGGCTGGACCAGGCTGTACTTGAAGATGGGAGGTCAAACACAGTACCCTTTATGTAGTATGAGACAGTAATAAAAAGATGAAGACACACTTCCCAGCATTTGGCTTAAAATGGAAAGGTATTTGCAATTTCTAAATATATACATTTGCTTTGTTGTAATTTGCTCCACTTGCTTAAAGTAAAGCCAAAGGATGCAATTAGGATTTCATGCAGATAAAGGTCTGTTCTATTTTGTAAAATGAAATCCATATCCTCAACCTGGAACCACACACCACAACCTGTTCACTGCATGAAGAGAAGTTGTAAAAGAAATTATTATCAAAATAACACCCAGGATCACAATCAGCAGCAGTTCCCCAAACTAATCTGCACTGGGTACATGCTGAGTAGCATTACCTGACTAAGAACTTGCCATCCAGAGAAGGACACAAGCAGAGAGGTACAGTGACCTTCTAGGACCACATAAAATGCCATTGGTGCAGGAGAAGGGGCTAAGGTGTTCGAGGTCCTCCCTAAGAGTCCTAATTTCTGCCTTCCCAGAAGAAATATGTCACTGTTTTTCCTATCAGACAGTAAGTTTGCATTAAATAGCATTTTAGCAGACTATTAAGAGAATGAAGCTATTGATGAGACTGCACTGAATTTGCTGAGCAGTATTTGCAGAAAGTAAGAGAAGAATTTGCAAAGTGTCAAAACAGTTCATTTTTATATCTTTTTGTACAAAATGTTTCGTTATTGCTTTAAAACATTTTTTGCTTAAGAAATTCACTTGAACTAAAAAAGAAAGGGTAAAAAAAAAAAAAACAAACCACCCAGGAGAAGCGGACCAATAAGCTGTTAACTGAAGAAAAATGTTTGGCTCCCACAAATCCAAAATTTAAATTTTAGTGGTTTTTGGTTGAGCCACAGAACCAACAGCTTCATCATCTTCCCAACCCTGCTCCTGACATTTTAAGCCATATGCCCTCCACTGGAGAGACCAGTGTTGCTATCTCCACATCATTCGATATCCTGTAACTCCAGCGACAACACTGTGCTTGGAGCACTCTGCGTGTGACCTGTGAGCGCAGGTCTGCCGCCAGCCCTTTCATTGGCCTCCTATACTGTGAGGAATATATATTTTCCAAGGTTAATTAAATAATTATTTTTCATCTGCAGCTCACATGTTCAAAAAACCTTTTGGGGCACATGGGAGGATGGAGGGCAGCTCCTTCTGATGTCCAGGAACAATTGTGCAGCCAGGTAAACGGTTCTCACAGAATTCATCCTGGTTTCTTATGGACCATGTTGAACCCTGTGATGACTGACACCAAAACCACACTTGTGCTCAAAAACCACTTGCAAAATGAATGGAAACTTGAAATCCAAATGCAAGAAAGATGATCAAAGACGTAAAAGACAATCTCTCTTTGCATTCAGTCTGCAGTCCCAGGTGATCCCAGATTTAATGACCACACAAGGCTGCAGTGAAAGCGTGAGTAAAGGCATGGAGGAAGGAACAGACATGCTCCTGCGATTGAGGACAGGCCAGAAAGATAAGGGAAACTTTCAGGACAAGCTGCAGTCTCTTCCCTTCCTCTTTGTGCTTTTTCCAATGGCAAGGTAAACTGGTTTTCTGCAAAGCACAGCTTCGTGCCCTGGTTAGAAGTACGCCCGGTGAAGATGTGATGGTGCAGACTGCACACATCCATTGTGCAAGTCCTAAATACCAATCTGGGTAGCTGCCCTACTTTGTACCCTGCCCTGCTGGCATACAAGCAAGCTTGCATATGCTGTGGTTGCACCTTACATTCACATTGCAGGTACGCAGCTAAACCTGTAGCCTTAATCACACGAGGTGTATGGTACCAGTTCACGAACGTGCACCGGCAGAGCCCTGCACTGCTCCTGGAGAGACAAAACTGTAGTTTCACTGTGAGCACCACTTGATGCGGCACATACATGCCATGCTGCGCTGCTCCCTTCCCTCTGTCTATAAACCCGCGGTGTCTGGCACTCAACGCACTTGCCATTCAGCCTGTCTGTCCTCTGCTTCTCCCGCTCCAGCCCACTGCAGCCTGGGCGGCAGGGCCATCAGGTTTTAGAAAGGACTGGTGATGCAGAGCTCAGAGCAGGGAAAACTCACAGCACTTGAGAGTGCAGCAGGACTGTGCCTGCATTACATGGGTAGGTCCGCACTCGGGGCCCAGGAGTTTAAGAGCGAGGGGTGTTGCAGAGCAATGGCATGGCAGTGAGGAGAGAGCTTGGGCAGTACAGGTCACAGAGGGGGAGCTTGCTGGTCTGCACTGGTGACAGCCTCCCGTCACTCCACACTGCACAGAAATATGTATTTAATTAAGCGTTGTGTGTTGCGTACAACACTCCTGAGAGATGGGCTGGGGCTTCTATATAGCCACCGGGCATTTAAGGAGCAGAGGGCCTTGAGAGGAGGATGGGGCTTGTTTACTTCTCCTTTACCTGCAGCATTTCCATCTCAGAGTGCCTGATTTAAAGTGCTTGCTGTGCTCTCTGAAGGCCTGGCCCCATTCAGCTCACGGACAATGGAAAACAATTTAGGTCTTGCAGCTACAGCAGGGTGATGCAGCTGATAAGAGAACTTCAAGGTTAAATAAACCGTTCTGTGGGCAGAGGACTGGGAAAGGATCTCCAGAGAGCCAAGGAGCAAGGTGGAGAAGCACAGGCAGTGGGGAATGGGCTGATGCAAACACTTCCCTGAACCCATAGAAACTTGCTCAAGGCTACTGCAAAGAGAGGGCTAGGAGAACTGATTCACAAAGAACACACAATTTTTTTTCTCATTGCTGTTGTGCTTTGTATAAGGTAAAACAAAACACAATTTTTGCCTGGGCAGTACTACAATAAGTGAAAGGCAAATTAAAGATTTTTTTAATACTTTTATGGCATCTTCCAGTCAAAAAACTTGCTGTGCTTCAGTTCTATCATCTCAGTGATCTACTTGTAAATTAAAGGAGATGTCAAAAAAAAGAATAAGAGCAAAATTTCTGTATGAGGGGATGTCTTCTCTGTAACATATTGCACCAGCTTTGTCACACAAAATGACATTCAACCTGCAGGCAGGCAAACAAACCCTCTCAAACAGTTCAAATGCAAAGACGTTACGTATTTCACCTATTTGCATGCCACATCTACTAGAACTTTTTATCATCCAGTACTCTGTCATCAAACTGCTGTCCACAGGAAGGAGAGCTTATCACTCTCACATCACACGTAAGGCTATTCCTGAGGGAATAAGCCCATGATGTACTATGAAAAGCCTAGGAACAGACCTTTGGGGTTGCTGCCCAGTTCTCCTCTCTAAGTGTCAGATATAATTCCATTGTAAACAGTGCACTTATCTCTGCTTAACAGGCCCAGATCCTGGAGGAAGGCAAATCCCAGTTTTAACTGTGTTACCAGTCACGTAGCTTCAGCTGGACAGTAAAGAGGAAAGGGCACTGTGTAGCTGGTGCTTTGACACTGTTGTTTTAAGATACCAGAAGGGACTGGGCAAGCCTGTATTTTCACATAGCCTGTAATCATGCCACCACTATTCCTCATTTGATAATTGCTTGCTGCAAGCGAAGAGTAGAATTCACAAGGCACTTCCATCCTGCAGGGAGCTGAGATGGAGCCTTGCAATTTAAGCCTCTCTCTCTCCCCAGCAGAAATATCAGCAGCGATGAGGAGTCTGGGCCTGATGGTAGATCACCATTCAGGTGATCCTTGGATTCCCTGAGGTAGCGTCCTGTTTCCTTTAATTTTCTCATACCATTATTTTTTTCTTACAGAGACTCTGCTGTAAGAATGTAGTCCTTGAGACTCTCAATTTGCTAGGTTACTCTGGCACTACATTTCCTAACAAAATTGTCAGTACATTACATAAAGTGACTATACAATAACTCCTGCAATAAATGAGTCAGGATGGTCACTGGCACTGTCCTCACAAGACAATGGGAGACCTGGGAGACTGCAGCCTACCCACAGGAGATGTTGAAAATTGCCATAATTGTGTATAAATAGAAAGAAATGCAGAGGCAACTGTAGCCAAGGTCCTGCTGACTCAGTGCCACCTTGTGTTTTTGCTAGGAAGCACAGAAGCACAAGGAAGATTGCCAGTGAGGGGCAGAGAAGGTTCCTGAGTAAGAACTCGGCCTACTTTCATCCGTGATATTCTGGATTCACTCAGAGCAGCCACTGAACAAACCCAAGACGCCTTTCTCCCGCAGGAATGCTGTGGCACTCAGCCATCCAAAGCCTTCCTGGAGGAGCACTGGCATCACTGGGGCAGAATGAGGCACAGAAGGGTGGAAGGTTTTTTCCCCCAGCATCACAGCCAGTCAGTAGAGAGCTTTGAAGCAAGGCTTTGTTTTTTTAATGGCAACCTACAAAGTCTAACCTCTGTTCCAGCCTCCTCTGAGACAGAAATATGTGGGCAGCATTAGTAAATGTCAGCATACAGACTTGCAGGACGCTATGCAGAGCAGAGTAAACTTGTCCATGTCCCAGCCTTTCTTCCTTTCTCCTTAGTGGTTGGCTTTGCAAAGCAGCATCCCAGGAGAACCATAATGCTGTCATTCCTCAGGAGCCCTGGTGAGTAACTGAACCCCTACAGTTCTTCCACTGAGGCAGGAACACGCTAACTCAAGTGAGACACAGAACTATATCCATCTTTGCTCTTGTCTTCCCCGGGGAGAGGATGGCTTGTGCAGTCTTACAGTACTGTGGCTCGGAGAGGATGCAGGATGGTGCTGGGCGGGCACCTATGCAACACATCCCATGGGGCAAGCTCTGCACTAGGGAGCACTGAAGGGAGGCTGTTGGCCCTGGTAGCCTCCCTCGACTCCTCAGGTCTTCCTAAATCACAGATAAAGAAAAAGAAGCTGAGTGTCAGCTTTCATTTCAGTACCCCTGCAATTATTTTAAAAATCATTAATAGTTTCCACTTCAACATTGAAATTGTTCCCCTCTGCTGCTTCTGAAAAGAAGGCTCTGATAACTTTGCTGGGAACTGTTCCATGCAGGCACCTCTGACTCCTGCCCACATGCCACAGTCCTGGCCTGCACCATCCCACTGCAGGGCCTGTCTTGATCTCCCAGTAGCTCTGCCAAGGTCCTGCACGCAACATCCTAACCCAGAACTGCTCCTGCTCTTCCAGTCCTGCAAATTTCCGCCCAGCTTTGCCCTTCTCCCTCAAAATCTGAATGCAAGCTTCCTGTTTATGAGTAAAAAGTCTGCATAAAAAACTACCTCAGGTTCTAAGACCACTTCAATTTTTCTATTATTTCAATTTTACAAATAAATAGAGATAGCTATATACATATAGAAACATAAATATGTATTTTTGTTTAATTGGAAAAAGTGCTACAGCATCTTTTCTAGCCTAACCATAGCAGAGACCGTTAACAGAAAACCTCACTTTTCCACTTAGTACGCATCAAGAACACAGGTCCAAATCTCTCCCCAGAGTCAGCTTGCTGAAGTCAAACAGGGCTTACATCAGAGATGAATTTGGCACTCTGTATTTACTGAACTTTACAGCACAAATTCAGACACATCTCAGGCGTATTTCCACTGAATATGCTGAAAGCGTGAGGCCATGATCAAGAGAGAAGCAAAGTCAAAATTCTGCCACCATTTCATGATTATGTCTTTTGGATCAGCCCACTTGTCTGATGTGCCCTTACCATGTCCTCTTTTCAAGAGGATGGAGAACATCAGGAACTGTCTGCAGGGGAGGATGAGGACACATCTTCCTCACTGTAGGACATGGCACCTATGTTTGCACAAGAAATTTGAGAAAACACAGGTAAAACACAGTCTACATGAGAAAGATGCACCGATCACCGCTTTCCACAAGTTATAGTCCATCTTACTGGAACTGAGCACATCTTTAAGACTCCCCCAGGCCCTAAGTCACTAGTGGGATTAACTCCTTCAGTAAATTGCTAATACACATTGGCTTAAGCTAAACTCCAAGAGAGAAGCCTTGTCTCTGCTGAAGCCAGTGGAAGCTTTGGTATTAGTTCCAGTTACACCAGAATTACACATCTCACACCTGGTTTCTGTTCTTCACTGTTATTTGCTGTCAAGGTGCACAGGATGAGAAGCTTTTCACTGAATTATAAATTGCTTGCAGGTAAGTTGAACCTATGGGAGCAGTCCCTGCTAACTGCAAAAGAAGCATGGGGACATCAATAAAACCCTGTCTGATTCTGTTCTAATGTTCATCTGAACTCAGCAAATTTGAAACTGATTAAATGGATCTGAACAATATGGATTTTCTTATGTACCTTCTTTTATATGGTGTTTTCTTATAGATGCTGAAAGTGAACCTTTCTACTATGAAACACTGATTTCACATAGAACTTTCTGTTCATGGGAAGAGACAAGCTCATTATAATCACCTGAAAAAAAATTTCTCTTCTGAGTTTTGATTGCTCTTGATAATTTCATTTAGTCAGAGCTATTTCATTAATTTACCAAATACATATATTTCAAAATTGCATTTAATCAAGCTTTATATTTTGTCACGCTGCAAAACAAATTTCTAAGAGAATCAATCTTCCCAAAGGCTGGAGATGGGGTATAAGCCCATTTCAGTCAGGGTCTGTATCTCAACGTGGCCTCAGCTCAGTGGCAGAATGGTCTATGTGCCATATGCCAGCAATCTCCATCCAGCACTGCCTAGAAAAGGATCCATACCACAGAAAGCCACCATCAAAACTAGAGAGACTGACCAGACCTTTAAAATGCACCTGATCAATTCACTCCTACAGCAGATACCCCTAGTTCAGGAGAAAGTCACGTTAAAAGAAGAGATGGTGATCGGGAAGTGTCTCTTGTTCCTGTCCACGATGCACAAGTTCTGTCACAAAATAAAGAACCTCATTTCCCAGAACCCTTCAAGCCA
Source organism: Tetrax tetrax (assembly GCA_009806455.1). NCBI lineage: Eukaryota > Metazoa > Chordata > Aves > Otidiformes > Otididae > Tetrax > Tetrax tetrax. The sequence continues at coordinate 227,306 of WHYT01016888.1, forward strand.
GGACCTTTAGCCCAAAGTTAATCAATTTTTAAAGTTGAGAGACCAACTTTAAGATGGAAAGGAGAGTTTAAAACACTATTTCATTCTTTCAAGCTGTGCCACAAATGGCCAGCACCTAGGGGGGAAACATTAACTCCCAGGACCAGTGAAATGACATATAAATCACATAGGGAAACATCTTGGCCTAGCGGCTACTAATCCATTGGAGATAAATCTAGGAAGAACCTTTCTGGAGTTTTTCAGATTTTATTTTAAGAGAGAAGAAATAGGACAAAGCATTTTTTTCTTCAAATTCAGCAGCAAGTATCAGTCAGTATTATACTATCTATGCAATGCACCTTTCCCTACATCAATAAAGCACAAAAAATTATCATATCCCTTACGTTGAGCTGTAAAGCAGTTATAGAATTTTGACATTTCAGCAGCAATCTTGTATTGTTCGGGTTTGCATTCACACCTCCTAGGGGTATGAGCTTAGCAAAGTTAGAGTATGTAGATAAACTGTAGAGTTTATCTACATACATATCTACATCCATATAGAGTGTATCTATATCAGAGCATGTAGATAAACTGCAGAGAAGGAGGCATCTAGGACTGCCCCTCCTCTGGGGAGAAAAGGCAGAAAGTCTGTGGCCAGTTGCATAAATTTCCTTTCAGAGCCCAGAACATAATCCAGGATTCAAGAGTCTTACTGTCTTTTGGTGTTAGCAAGCATCTGTAAAACTGAGACACAATGTTTGCTTCATTCCCCTCTGTATGCTGACCTACAAAGAAGAAAACTATGTACTTCTGCTTTCAGTTACTCCCACAACCCAGGTAGCAGAGGTCTATACAGCATGTACAAATGTTCCCACGTTACTGATGAATCACCTCACAACGAATCTGAACTCACAGGATGGAATTTCTGAAGTTTCCATATGCTTTTTTTTTTTTTTTTAAACACATGCACAGACACATACATAAGAAAAGCAAGGCATTGAAAAAATTGCTGATCCTGTTGTTATATATTTAGAAGATGGGAAATAGCAGGTGCAAATTTAACATGAAGATCTAGTAAATCCCGTTCCTTTGAATGTATTTCTGGTGATCTGGTCCTTCCTTATCCTATCACGTACTATTTGCCAACAGAAGACCGACTTACATATCGCACAAGGCAGATCTATTCTTCAGCAGAACGGGAGGTTATATTGGAAGAGGATGTTGTCTTTAGGATCTCTACTCATTTATTGCCAAGCTGGGAATGTATACAGTAAACGAGGCGAGGAACTGAGAGGAAAGAAGACGTGGGGCTCAAGATTAATGCAGCTGAATGTCCAGAGGGATGGATTTTCTCCTGCCTGCTAATACAAATGTCATTTGTACAAATGTCTTGGTTTAAGCAAGACACTTAAACCAAGTACCATGAGAGGTCACTCACTAACTGAGTACGCTCTGTTTTCTTGATCCCTGACTGGAGGCCTGGGCTGTGATTTACAGACGCCCTGAACACACCTATCTACAACAAAGATGGGAGCTGTTCTTTAAATTTGTGAAGTGCTTCGAAAGTCCCTGCTGCAATGTCTCTGCCTCAGTTTCCCGAACAGGAACCCAAAACAATAGTATACCCTCATCAACCAGAGATGTTGTAGTAATATGTTAGTAAATGTTTGTACAGCAGCTAGCCCCTATAGTGATGTGTGCCACAAAAAAAAGTCTGTGAGAAAATTAATAATTTTCTCTCCAGAGTAGGGTTTGAATTGTGTCCAGCAAATAAAGCCTGGAGCTATATGCCAAACAATGAGAAGGAGAAATATTGACTAGCTGCTTATTCATAAAACTCCATCTATTCTGTGCACTGTCTCGAGACAGAACTGCTGGGTAAAAACTAGTATGAGGAGATGCATTTAAAGATTTTACTGTACACCCAAGGGAAGACTCAAGTTTGTGTTTGCTAACTTTGCATCTGACATTGCCTAAGGTTTTAAGCTTCCTTTGCAGTTTTTAAGATGTTCATAGAGTATGTACCTATGTGGAGGGGTGTTTCTGAGTTACCCTGAGCAGGATTGTTCAGAGTTGGGTCCCTAATTCCATTAGATTTCAGCTGTACTGGAACGTTGTTAACAGTAGTAAACTGTTAAAACAATGGTGAGAAGCAAACTGATAACTCACTTTAAAACCACAGGTGGCTTCTGCAGTCAGGGAAAAATACCCTCTCCCCCTCTGAATTCCTAGCTGGATCTGCTGCCAAGGCAGATAAATGCCTCTGAGGGTTATTTTGTGCCTCTTTGCCTCCCTCCTCTCCTCAGCAGAGATACATATGTTTTCCACAGGAATACTGCCTGTGCCAGAGAGCTAGAAATCCGAGAGCAAAGATTTCAGCTAACCAGCTGTGTGATCTGAAGGACAAGAGGTCAGGGTCTCAGAAAGGAATACAGAGCACCCCTGAGCATCCCTGGGGAAAGCAATGGCAAGACCTGTGCTCCATTTCTGTGCTCCTGACTTTAATGAGCTTTGCCAGCCTTTGTGCTTCCACTCCGCTACCCCCTGGACATAGACAAAGGAGTACAGTTAAAGGAATGTACCTGCTGCCTCTATCAGAGAAGCAGGCAAACAAAAACTACAACCTCGAAAAAGAGAGAGGAAGAAACAATTGGTTGTCAGCTTCTAATTAATAAATTCTCCTTGGACTGTTTCCAGTTCACCTGAGCCTGATCAATATCCATTGGGGAACCTTCCAATGGGACCAACTTTTAATTTATCTCCCAATTTCCTCTCCAGAGCCTAGGCATCACATCTAATTACCGTGCCTGTTTACTGGCTTTGCTTTTCTTCCTCACCTGAACGCAAGGAGGATATTAGGCTTCTTGATGGGGAAACAAAGATGTTACAGTGCAAAGGAAGGGCTCAGTGCAAGAGCCCTGGATGCCACATGCAGATAAATACTGCTGGCCTTCCTCAGTAAAGGTGAGGGTGCAAGAAGAGAGCCAGAGAAAATTAGTCACTGGAGAGATGACGGCGAACATGAGGAGACAAATGTGATCAAACTAGTGTAGAGAGATGTAGGACAGAGAATTTGGTTCTTGGGACTGGTAGACTCAGAGAGACAAGAACATAAATGAGAAGGATCCATATTAAATATGACTATATAATGAATCTACCAGTTGTTCCTCAATAGCTTTGTCTTGAGTTGTTACAAGTGCCTAAGCCACTGAAATTCTAGGGTATTTGAGTACCTAATCCACATAGGTCCCTTTGAGAATCCCAGCTACAAATCTTTACTCCCCCATGTCTCCATACAATGTATTAACAGGGACACTTTCCCTGTGCTTATCCCAGGGAAGGACTAACCCTCTGAACTGTAGTGAAGAAATAAATAGCTGACCAAGTTCCCTTGTCCCAGCAGTGGTTATTTATGATGCAGTGTGACACACCCACTGGTGCTTTAGAAATGCAGATAGCTACTTGCTATGGGACTTGGATAAATCTGGGAAGCACTACCTTACAGCAGAGGTAACTTTTCTTTTTCCCTCCTTTGTACAGCTAAACAGAAGCCCTCACCAGAAGGCTGAAGCTGCCCAGACATCAGACTCACAGGAATGCTGCACCTTGCCCTTCCTACCTAGGGATTCCCCAACTAGGAAATAAAAACAGATGAATTATAGACTAGGTGGCAAGAGGAGGGGGAAACAAAGCAGAGCATTCACAGGGCTACAGAAGGCTGCAGATACATTAATGCTTTAGCCTCAGTAACGCCAAGAGACTGCTGTTTGCAGCCCATAACCCTTCACTTAAGCTGTCGAGGCAGTGCTTTCCCAGAGTGGCAGTGGCAGTACTTTCCCTGTATTGTTCCCATGTTGCTATTCTCATTCTTTCTTCTTTGTTGTTCTCATGTCGTTACTCTTGTACGGCTCTGCAAAGAGCAGCTACCAGTAAGAGCAGAGCCACTAGTTTGCTGGGGAGAATGAGAGTACAAACACAAACGGTATGCACGCTCTTCACTCATGTGCCACCCAACTGGAGATGCAATTGCCAGATACCCACTCAAACGGACACTGCTGCTTCCTGTGCCTGACACTTGTTAAACAGTACCAGTCAGTAAGAGTGTGATTTTTGTATACTAGCTTAAGCCTGTTTATGGAGGCCATTACACCAGCAAGGAAGGAACGCAATGAAACAAAACATGAAATAAAAAGACTTGTGCCTTCTTTTATATTCATCTCATTTAGTAAGGAGTTAAGAGATCTATTGGGAAAAACACTCTTTTGCCCGTGCCTACATAGTCATGGGTATGCTGGCAGAATTGCTCTTTCATTGCATTTTCCAACAGTTGCTATGGCCCAAGGTAGAAGAAAAAACACCCTGCCCTCCTTCCGGACCTGGCAGGAAAAAAGCTCAAAGTCTCAGGAGAATACGGATGCAGCTGGTGAAGATCAGACAGAGCAACAAACAGATTAAACTGCAGGCAGATAGAAGCTTACTTGACAAACAGCAGCCTAAAAAAGCTGGGGATATGAAAGACAACAGGTTAATTTTCAGCTGGGAGAGGCAGAGATACATTGAGAGGGGTGATATTTGGTGGTGTGCCTAAATGTTTGGTGCTGCAGAGCAGAGCACGCTTGTCCCATAAATGATGAAATCCAGATGAGAAGTCAGAAAAGGGGAGAGATGCTGAAGGAGATGGAAGAGGAGAGACAGAATTTAAAAAAAAAAAAAAAAAAAAAAAAAAAAAAAG
>WHYT01016888.1:246044-257425 GCA_009806455.1 Tetrax tetrax
AGAAAAAAAAAAAAAAAAAAAAAAAAAAAAAAAAAAAAAGAGAGAGAGGATTACTGAAAACAAAAGGTTTCACCCAAATCCCACTGAATTTGATAGGAGTGGTATTCATGCTTTTATCTGAGTGTAAACATGGAGTGAAGATATTAGCACTCATGACACTAGTGTAAACAATTGGCTCGGTCTCAGTGCAAGCTACTGCAATGAAGAGCCTTGAACTGGAGAGAACAAGAACATATAGTACAATGCAATCAAGAATCCTGGCCCAGCTTTTTCCTCTTGAACTGATATAGTCTACATTTTAACTCTGTGGAAAATAATTTTAAACATCCAAATGCCAAGCAGAGCAAGACAGAGCCTTGGCTAAAGAAGCCTTGGATAAAAGCTCCTGCTTTATCCACTTCGCTGTGCAATATTTTCTATCCTCCTAATCCCACAACTTTTACTACTCCCTGTCCATGTGCATGTGTTGGAGATGACGTCAACAATAGAAAAAACAAAAGGAAAGAGACAGAGGTATGATTACCTGGCTGGATGTGAAACACAGTATGGAAGCTCCTTGTGGATCTCTGGATCAGCAACAGCAGAAGCAGCTTTCCTTGTAATTAGTATTACTGTTTAGCTTACTGAAAAGTGCTGTTTTACAATTATGCATAAAAATGTGGAGTGAGGAAAATAATGCAAGGAAGGGAGTTCAGAACCTGGCAGAGAGGGTTAGAGGTACTGTTCCACTCAAATCATTCGCACTTGTTAAAAGTAACAGCTGGATTTGCTCAGCACTTGTATCTAAGTCACCTGAATAACTCATTTCAGTAAATATTATCTTAGATTTCTACAGCACCTTTCAAGAATCTGAGAGAATTTCATAAGCACCAATTAATTAAGATTCACAGCCTTCTCATGTGAGACAGGCGAGTTCTGCTATTCCTAATTTACGAGCAAGATTTGAGGATTTTCCAAAGCATTGATGGGGATGTAGACGAGCATTCAGAATCATTTCCACAACCCCCCCATAATCCACCCTCCTTAGGAAGCCTTCAGAAGTGAAGCAGTTTGGCCAAGTGTGTGCAGCTAGGCTGTGACATACAGAACAGGCTGCGAGACCAAGGCTGCCAGTCTCCTACCTGCTCCTTCCGCTTCAGAACAGTCTCTTCTCCTAATGTGAGGGCAGAGAAGGAAATGGAATTTTCCTCCTACGGGGAATTTCAAAATAATTCTTCATTTCAAATTTGAACAGAAAGTTAAAAGTCTGAGGAAAAGTATAAATGTTAAGATCTAGACATTTTATATCAAAACAGAATGATCCAACATGTCATTCTGTTACGGCATTTTTAATTGTGAATCAACATTTTGAAACAAAAAAGTAATTTTATGTTGAAATGTCAACCCCAAACAAAATATTTTGTTATGTTTCTCTCAGCTGCATTTTTTTTTTTTTTTGTAAAAAAAAAAAAAAGCATCAGATTACTTAGATGTCCTGAAAATTTCAGCACTTCCATACTTGCACATTCCTCCATTGGAGACATGTAAATATAAAACCCATCAAGTGGAAATGCATGCAGTCAGGTAGAGACAAGCAATTTTAGTTTGTCACACAATATCCAGATCCAGGCAGAGGCTGTGAAATCCTGTCAAGCAGCCTCAGCTGCTTTGTGCCCTCAAGGACTGGGCCAAGGGTGCTTTTTGCCTGACATGCACGCACCGCTCCTTCCATCTGCACGACAGGAGATTTCCTCTCTATCTCCTTATCATTCAACCAGATCATTCTAGCAAAACTGGCAAAGCAGGTACGAGTGAGAGCTTGCTTCTTTAATACCACAAAAATGTAACTCAGTGCGTAGACACATACCCACACTGTATCACAGCCCTAACGTATCCCCTTTTGCGGGGTCTGTCTTGCTTGTCAGTGCCAAGGAAATGCACGTCTAACTCCTTCACATCGCCTCTGCTGGTTCCTACTCTTTTGACTGGAAAAAAAAAAGAAAAAAAAAAGTGTATCATTTTAAGCACAGGTCTATCCATTGGCAAAACGGTTGGCTTAACAAAGAGAAAATACATCCCTCTGCAGAGGCACAAATCCTGTCTTCTAGTACAGATCACAATAAATAACCTCGCAGAAGGGTTTTTATTCAAACCCTCCGTTTTGTTTGCTTAACAACTTAATATAATTTTTGCTTACTGAGTGCTTGTCTCCAAGACAAATCATTCTTAAAAGATTAGTAAATACATAGTTAATTATTTTATAACTTTATCTATGTCTTCTGAGTCATAAGAAGATTTTATTGGTTTTGGTAATTAAAAAAAGTGAAACATGCAATTTAAAAAGTATTATTATTTTTTAAATTTCTGACCTTCCATTTAACAGCTATGCTAAAATAAGAATACAGAGCTGAGCCACCACTGAGGGATCCCGAGTTCATCTCTGACAGTGTTATAAATGACTGGTTTGGGATTTAAAATATCAGTAATCTTTTAAATAAAGTCACCCTCTGTGCTCACCAAGCTTAACCTCTAATTTTTTGTCATAGTTCAGAATGTCAACAGGCCACACCTATCAAGAGGAGTCCTGATCCAACAAATCCCTTCGGCACACGCACAGGCTGAACAAGGATTGCAATAGTAAACGTGGTTTCTTAGTGAAAAATTTAGCAAGTTATTACCCTGCTCTAATACCATTTCATATTCATTATCTACCAGCAAGAGGAAATCAAGAAGTCTCTTCAGAAGCACAAGAAAATAAGCAATTTAAATAGGTGATTGTCTCTCATGGGAAAGAGTTTTCCATTGCCGCCTGTCCAAATAGTGCTGTTAAGCATTTTTGTACCTTTCTTACATCACACCTCTCCCAAATTCCAAAAAACATAGAAATGACATTATAAAGACACACATTAGAAAATTATTAAGCATGCACGGCTGAATATCTGAAACGCTCAGACTAAGTTCAAATTCTTTGTGCCAACTCTGACTCAAGGGTATAAATCATCATACAGCCTTACTACTTTTTTTACAGACCACACAACACCGGGTCATTTTTCTCTAGAAATGTTGGGTGTACACATGGAATCTGGTGCTATATCACCTAGTCCAGGCCAGTGGAGTAGTTGATATGAAAAGTATTTGCCATCCCTCCTCAGATCACATACTATCCTATTCTGTAAGAAACCCCAAGGGGAATTTATAGGATTATTCAATGAGTAAGGTACTATTCACGGTGAGTAAAGGTGGCAGAATCAACTTGCTACTGATTACAAGCTGCTTTTCCTCACTTACACTGCTGTAAATTTAAATTAACTCCACTCAATCAATGGCGAATAATTGATACAAAATCAGAGTAAGAGGAGAATTAGTCTGTAAGTATGTCTAGAATGAATAAACAGTGAAAATTTGCTGGCATATATAACTCCCCCTTGAAGCTTTGCTGCAAGGTTACTTTTATAACTGATTGTTTCATTCTCAGAAGTGCTGTGCTGCTGCTTGAAAAGAAAATAAGTACTGAGCTTCTGCATGCTAAAATACCCCATGGTTTCCAAGGCCTCGTATTCTCTTGTGTGGTATGAAAAGCCCACAAACCCCACTGAGCTTGGTTCAGGCTACGGGCACATCCTAGCTAGCAAGGGCAAATAGGTCTTCTGGCAACCTCTGACGTATCCTGGTGTGCCCCATGGTCTTTTGGCTGTCTTGGATTTCCACTGGAGAAAACTGGACTAGGAGTGGAGCGATTTGAACATCCCATCTCTTTTCTCAGCCAATTCAGCAGATGCTTCATAAAAGCAAACAAAAGAGGGGAGCCTCCCTGTCTGCACCATGCATGTTGCTAAATAATGCTGAAGCCCTGTCAGGGTCGCACTGCCTCTACCTTCAGTTGGGAGGCTTCTGCTCCTTCCAATCTCCCCTCTGCTTTATACATTTTTTTGAGCAAGAACTATCCTTAACTGCATTTGTATAGCAGTTCCCACAACAGGGTTTGGATCTGGTCAATGCCTGTAATTACTACTGCAACACTTATTATTTAATCTGCAGACCTTATGATCCCTTTTGGGCGGCATATTTTTAATGTCCATGACTATTGCCTGGATATTGTTTAATTTTAGCGCCACACACCAGATTTAGAGAATGATAAAGTTGTCTTTTTCTCTTTGTGATGCTGATCATCCCCAGTCCTCATCTAAACTCCTGCCATTGCTTTCTCTGCTCCACTTTCCTCTCCCCTCCCATCCCCAAGCAGCGGGTCGGGGAGGGTGCCATCACCTCTGGAACTTGCAGATTAAAAGGCAAAAATCTGACAGTAAACTGCCGATGGCTCATTTACTGTTGACGGTGAGTCAATCAAAATCCTGCTTTCCCACTGCTTCCTGGCTTTCCCATCTGTGTGAATTCATGACCCGATTTCTGATGTGTTCCACACTGTTACTTTTTTTCCCTCAGAGTTTAATTGCTTCTGTTTCACATTTGGGTGCTGAAAAATTGACAGAAGCTGCACAATTCCCTCCAGCAATGGATCCTATTTATATTGCTGTAAACTACGTTTTGCAGTGATATGATTAGTAATAAAAGGGAGAAAATTAAACAGGAATTAGCATCTCTTTGTATAAAATCTGGTTATCAACCAAGTTTTATTCTAAGGGTCACAAGAAACGCTAACGTTGTTAAAAGCCTACCACGCTGTAAGGAAGACATCAAGTCCTCGCATTCTGAGAGCGAAACGATAGCAACTTGCATTACACTGGACATAGCACTGATCCAAACAAACGTCTGTCTCAGGACCGAGCATTCTCAGCCACAGCACATGCAGAAGGAGGGAGAGCAGGAGGAGGAGGAAAGTCTCTTCCCAGAAAAGCAATCCTGGCCATTTCTTATATCCTCACAGAGGACATCTGGCTCCTTCCCCACAGCATAAGTGCTAAGGTAACAGCATATGCAAGGAAGCTCTGGAAAGGACTGAGAAAGCTGTGAATTTGCTGTGCATGGGGAGAGCTGCCCCTGGACTGCTCGAGTGCTACAGCACAAGCAGGGCCAGACTCCAGACCTCCAGCAGCCACCCCGAGGATATGGCACGGACGCAGAGACTCCAGCCAAGCGCACTCAGAACATGCTGCTTGAAATTTAGACAGAAGATTGTGGCAGCAAAGTTGTTGTGCCGCGAATATTTTACTAAAATATATTCATAGTGCATAGAATACTTGATAATAATTTTGATATTATTTTCATAAGTATTTTAGTTCTGAAAAAGTTAAGTGAAATGACATGGAAAGATTCATAAGAAATAGGATGCTCAGTAAACCTGATGGACTGACGTTTTGTAAAAAGCTCTTTTTTTATAAGTCATTTTGCCTGGGAAACCTTTGCACAAGGTGCTGTTGACCCACTCTACTAAGATAAACTCATTGCAAGATGAATTGTCAGCGCTTGGCTCAGCCTTTCCCACAGCCAGCACCGACTGACTGATACTTTTAATCCTTACGAGGTTGCTGCAAAATGCTGGACTCTGCTGAGCTGCACTGTAGGACTGGAGCAGAGCAGGGCCTTTCATAGAAACTCAGTCCTCCAACTTTTCAAATGTCATTAAACTTTCTCCATACAAGTGGGGACTTCAATGAGCAGAGCAAATAGCTGGTTTTTTGCAGTCCAAAGTTTATTTTGTCATGTAGTAGACGACCATGTGCAGCTGGATAATAGGCAACACATGAAGACCTGCTAGCAAGACCTGCTGCTCAGTCAGCACAGTCCCAGACTTAGGTGGCTTGAATGAGGATGTCCTTATTGGCCAAGCCAGACAAAAGCTTTCTGAAGTGGAAAAGGCAGGGCTCTAGCAGTGGTGAACACTGGGAAGACAAGGTTCGACTGGGCACGCAGCTATAGTTTAAGTATGCCACAGGGGCTGCTATCAACTTCAGCATAACAACAAGCACAGGCTTAGAGGCACCTTGGCAAGCGAGCAGTGGAAAGCAGCTGCAACAGAGTCAAATAAATAATGAAGAATTGTTTTCCAGAAAACAATCCTTTTCCTGTGAGCAATTAATGCTTCTCACAAACCGAGCAGCACACAACTCCCTTTTCTTTTTCTTCCCACAGCTAAAGAGAATCTCTTAGCTGCTTTCTCTTCTACCAACTCTCCGTAACTGAGGAAAACTGTTCAGCAAGTCCTCTGCTTCCTGGAATGGCTGTTTTATTGTTCTGATCAGTTTATTAAAAAAACATCATTGTCCAGAATCCCTCTGCTAATAAACTGCAATGCAATGCTAATGCACCACAGGCAGCTGCTCCCAGAGGGGAAGAAGTAGTAGATTTATTCTGCCACTCGCGACACATCCTGGCAGGAAGTTTGGATACTGTTGTCGTTCTATCCGCCCCTTTTTAGCTCTCTTTAAAGACAGTATTTGCCAATTAGAGATGGATGAGATGGGGATGGGATGAACAGTCTTGTACTGTTTGGTAGAAAATCAACACAGACCAGCATGACTCTGAAAATAATGACACCTGGCTTATGATTCAAAGGCATGTATGCAAAGAACGCTCTGTATCACTCCAGTTACTAACAGACAGATCTTTCCATTAAACTTCCATTAAATGTTCTGTGAAAGACAAAAGTCAGGTCCTGTACAGGAAAATGAGTCTGTTCGTAAATTATCTCATCTTTGGTTCAAATTAAGTCTTGTGTTTTTACCTGGCAGATGAAGTTTCTAAGGCACTAACCATCATATTTGAGAAGTCATGGCAGTCTGGTGAAGCTCCCATCGACAGGAAAAGGGAAAACATAACCCCTGTTTTTAAAAAAGGAAACTAAGGATGATCTGGGGAACTACAGGCCAGTCAGTCTCACCTCTGTGTATGGCAAGATCATGGAGCAGATCTTCTTGCACACCATGCTAAGACACATGGAAAATAAGGAGGTGATCGGTGACAGCCAACATGGCTTCACCAGTGCAAATTATGCCTGAAAATTTGGTGGCCTTCTATGACAGTGTTACAGTGTTGGTGGATAAGGGAAGAGCAACTGACATCATCTACTTGGACTTGTGCAAAGCATTAACACCATCCCACCCAACATCCTTGTCTCTAAACTGGAGAGACATGGATTGACTGATAGACCACTCAGTGGGTAAGGAATTGGCTGGATGGCCACACTCAAAAAGTTGCAGTCAATGGCTTGATGTCCAAGTGGAAACTAGTGACAAGCAGCATTCCTCAGTAGTTGGTATTGGGACTGGTGCTGTTTAACATCTTTGTCAGCAACCTAGCCTAGTGGAAGTTGTCCTTGCCCATGTTGGGGGGGTTGGAACTAGATCAACTTTAACGTCCCTTCCAACCCAAACCATTCTGTCATAGGTTTTATGATTCTATGAAATTCTGGTTCCATTCTCCTAGGATGATGATCTGGCCAGGGAATGTCACTACAAATAGACCATCAAGAGTGAATCCTAAAGGTGACTCCTCTAGGACAGTGAGACAGTATGGTGCAGTTAAGTCCGGAAAGCTTGCAGTGACATTATCCAAGGAATGCCAGCTCAAAGCATACAGGCAGGACTTCAGTCTCCACTGCTTTCAACCTGCTGCCAGCTGCACTAAGAAAAGGGTATTTTGTCTATCAGATTTTGTGACAGGACTAGTGTAAATTGGATTGAAAACCAGCAATTCAGGTAGCTTATAGTTATAGCCCAGAAAATAAAAAATCAGAGGTTCAGAGGATTTAGGAATAAAGGGTAAGAAAGAAGATCTAATGCTCTCTTTCAAGAGGTACAGATTTCCCCCCACTCCCTTTTTAAAGGCAAACCCTTGCACTAAGCCAAAAGCAATTGAATGGTTGCACATCCCGTCACACAGAACTTTCTGCCCTTCTACAAGGGCACATATTACAATCTTCTCTAGAAGCATCTCTAATCTTGCAAGCTTATCTAGAAACTTTTCAAGGGCTACAGTGGCACTGTGTATAGCCCCCACCAAGTTGTGAAGAGGTAATGTCACCTTTTGAAAAGATTAGAGTCAGACTGGCAGCTTCTGGCATTTGTTAAATTTGTACTATTGTTTTAGAAACTTGATGTTTTTTCAGTCAAGGCTGAGATCCTGGAAGCTACTCACATTCATGTATCCAGAAACTCTGTTTGGGTTTTCATGTCCTATCAGGGATGCATATTCTTAACTCTGGAAACAATCCAGTCTAATAGAGAAGAGACTCTTATGAGGAAAAACCAAAGCTGCCAATAAAATTCACAGGCGTGCCCAAGATTCCCTCAGTGAATTTGGGCAAGTTACTTCATCTATTCCGTGCTTTTACTTCCCTGTTTTCAAAATGGAGGTGATACTTCATCAGGCTGTTTTAAAGGTAACATTCACAAATGATTGATGTGCTCAATAAACCATGATTGAGTTGCTGAAAACTGACTGAGGACCCAGCATAAGTCTGCTAATTAATCTGGTCCAGCTTCTGCCAATGCTAGATTTCCCTGTACACTATATTTATTTTTTTTAGTCCTGTACAAAAAAAAAAAGACAGATAGTCTTTTCAAATCTGATAACCCAGTGGGTAGTGGAGGTGCTTCTTAGAGGCAAAGAGTAGAAACTGTGACTCCTGGGTTCTATTTCCAGTTCTGCCACTTACTCACTGTTTGACTATGGACAAAGCACCTACCCTTCCCACACTTCATTTCATTAAAAACAGATCAAGAGGGTATTGCAAGGTTATTATTTTTCTAATTACCCCAGAGTCCTTGCATGAAAGGCCTTTCAGGAAAGTGATTTTAACAGAAAATAGTAATCCATCACTTAGTTGCCAAGAAATTACAAAACTCTGCAGACTGAACCATGAACAAGCTGTGTCACTGAAGCTTATTTCTACTTCTATGTGACAAACACCTGAGCAAATCAGCTGTGGGAGAAAACACAATCAAAGGTTATTAGTATATCCCACAAACACTTGTATACTAAAGCAGGCACCCTGAAAACACAGGCTCCATTGCAAAAGGAATTTTGCTAAACCAAAGTTTGGTTTTTTTCTCGCCTATTGCCCGGTAACTTTCAGGTGCTATTTGAGTATCTGCTAGAAAATACAACCCAGGACTTCCTGCCACAGTTAGTGCTGCTCAGTTTGCTGCCACCCACCCATGACAGGCTGAGTGCAGTTCCTCTGTCACACAGGCCTTGGCAGAGAATGTAGCTAAGGTACCTCTTGCTACATGCCACATGCTGCGAGTCACTCACGCCTGTCCCACACACCACACCTCACCATGTCCATTATGGACACTGCAGTTAGGTGACAACTTTCCTGACACATATGTCCTTTCCTTCCCCAGGGTCGCAGTTTAGCCCTACTCAAGCTATATAGTTTCTCACTCACTCCCCACCACCCTCCAGTGGGATGGGGAGGAGAACTGGTAAAGAAAAGAAGCCAAAACTCACAGGTTGAGATTAAAAAAAAATGTTTAAGAGAACAACAGAAGAAAAGAAAACAGAGATGGAAAACAAACAAACTCAATAACAGAAAATACTTAAGCACATAACTTACAGTACAACAGCTCAGAGTGGATCCTGATGCCCAGATTCCTCCCAAGTAGCAGCAACCTCCACTCAGCACCCTCCTCCCCAACACACTGAGCATGGTGTCCCCTGGGATGGAATGGCCCCTGGGTAACTGGGTAACTTGTCCCAGCTGTTGGCTAACCAGTAACCTATCCCAGCTGTGTCCCCAGCCAAGATGCCACCAGCTCCTCTCCCAGCTCAGGTGAAAATTAACTCCATCCTAGCCAGAACCAGGACACTCAGTCCCCAGAAGTAAGGACACAATGAGCCAGTTCTGCATATAATGTCCCCACTGTCTGTGCAGTACATTGTCAGTACCCCAAATGGTCTGTGTGAGTGGGGAGGATGCCATGGTAAAACTGTTTAACTTCAAACTTTTTAGTTGGTTGTTTTGTCCTGTTAAACAACTATTGCACTCTACGTTGTACTGCGATGCATTCAACTATGGCAGCTGTGCTGAATCCTTTAGGGTGTAAAATACTGCACAGAAAAACACTACAACCATTAGCCAGCACACTTTCATTTACTTCTAAGAAGCTACAGTATTAAAGGCATCTACTATCAAACCCAAGAAGAGCAAAGGGGGGGTTAAGTGCCAGAGGGCTCAGGGCAGACGTTATGAAATCTGTGTTGAAATTTTCAAAGTAACTTGAGGAACTGCAATGCACACTGATATGTAATTTTTCAGCATCTCCTCCCAGTCTTCTATGGATGCTGTGTGCTTCTAGGATATTCAATGTCTAGAGAGAGAGTACTTGCTCACCTTTGTTCACTACTTTGAGAGCTATTTGTACAAATAGAATTTTACAAATTACTACTGGAGTAGCAGGCTCAAGGAGCACTGAAGCACCTGCCTTTCTTACAGAGTCTGCAGTCTCACTGAAGCTGACAGGACTACTCACACACTTCAAATCAAACACACACAAAAGTAGCTGTTATTCAAAGTCCCACCACAACTGAAGACTGTGTAAGTAATGAAGTAACCTCTGACCTCTGTGTCTCAGGCTGAAACACTCGGCTGCCAACAAATGTGGGAATTTAGGGAATTAACTCACCTACCATCAAATGGATTTCATTATCTTTCCACAAAATGCTAGTGGGCAGTGATTCTGATGCCATTTACCAGTATTAGTTTAGGCTCATGTGAAAATCTCTTTTCTTGTGGATTACAGGAAAGTAGAATTTGTCAGAATTGCAGAGAAGCTGAGGACTTCTGCTTTTGATTTCTGATCACAGCTCTACCTTCCTCCACCAAGAAAATAGAAAATGATTAGTCATGTAGTGCCTATTGATTTAGTAGTCTTCATTTTAAAAATTATGTTTCCCAGTATTGTTCTTTTTTTATTATTATTACTGAAGCAAATTGTAACACACCGAATTGGAAATTGGTTAACTCCTTCCTATCTCTGCTTTTATAGCTCATTTTCTCTCTGATTGAACAAAAGCCATAAACTGAGAACTGTTTTCTCTAAACATAGGAAATAAAAGACAGGCTTCATATGAGTGTGTAATGCTCAGGTTACTCATGTCTCTTTCATTCTCTCCACCCACTGTAATTCCTTCCCTTCCTTCTCAACTCTTTTATTATAACTTTTCTATGTGAATATCCAGAAATAGAATCATACAGTAGATAACTGCTGATAGTGAGGTGATTTGGTAAACTGTCGCATGAAAAATGTTTTCTATTCCTGTGACAAGGACTGGAATAACAGCCTGGTCAGAGAGGCACGAGCTAATCTCATAATGTTGCTCCCCCTTCTCTACAGGGACCCTCCTGCTATTCAAGGAGTATTGGCATCAAGTGCAAAAGGGAGTCTTGATCTGCCTGGTATGGATGTACCATGTTTCCAGTGAGGCAGGCTCTGGAAAAG
>WHYT01016888.1:270021-322168 GCA_009806455.1 Tetrax tetrax
AAAAAAAAAAAAAAAAAGAAAAAAAAAGAAAAAAGGTGACATAGAAAACAGGTGTATCTGCTAGGTCTTGAAATTAATTCCCTCGAATCCTAAGTAACATGTCATACAAATCTTCTTAACACCCTTTGACTACCACCGCAGAAACCACTGTGTTTTCCCCCCTCAGGTGTTCTCTGTGGTGTCCCTTTCCTGAAATACCAACAACAATCGGGCAGCTAAGAAGTTCTGGATGGGAAAAATTCAGGACAATAGGATGGCTAATCTGGGCCTTATATGGGACAGTAGATCTCAGAAAGGTAAAAAGAAAATAATCTTCATTGAACTAATATGTGCTTGGGGCATAAAAGATATTGAGACACATACAGATTTACTCATGGATTCTTGAGGGAAGAGGATGCAAGTGCTGATCCATCTTGGACTGAAGTGGTGGCAGCTCCTGCCCAGAAGAAAGGAGTGGTCTCCTACTAGAACTCCACATAAAAAAAAAAAATCTGAATAATTACTACAGAGTCAAAGCGAGTTGGTATGGATGGAAAAATGGCTTCCAAACAACTTCATAAGAGTGAAAAGGTTGTTGGCTTGGTCAGAGATCTAGGACTACAAGGACCTTACAAGAACTCCAGGAACAGCAAAGTGTGCCAGAGGAATAGTAAGATTAGGGTTTTGGTTGTGTTTGTGTGCTGAGTGTCCAATAAAACCAGACTCCAAGGGGGATCAAGGAGCACAAACCTACAGATTGAACACTGTGCTCACTCGGTGCACTGTGCAGGAGTTGAAATAGTTCACCAACAGGTATTAAACACAGTCATTGTCCTGGATATTTGTTCAAAGCTTTGCTAAGCTGTTTTTCTTCCTTTCAGTTTTTGCCCAGTGACCTTCATTTAGCCTTTTTAACAGACAAGGCTGGGACAGCCAGGCATATATCCCCTAACTGGTAAAGATAAATAGATTCATAGAATTGTTAGGTCTGAATTGCATCCACAGCATGTGTGCTCTAAAGATATACACTTTAACTCAGTCAGAAGTTATGGGCTTGAAACAGGAATTTCTGGGTGAAATTCTCTGGCCTATACCACGCGACAAGCCAGACTCAATGATCTAATAGACACTTCTGACTTTAAAAATCAATGAATCTATGAAAAAAAAAAAAAGCCATCTGTTCTATGCTTTGCTTTTTCTGCAAGCCCATTATCTCTCCGGGCTATCTATATTCAGCTTTCAGCAGCCTCAGGCTTGATGAGTTTTAGTGATTATAATTCTACTACCATCTTGCACCTCCAAAGCTTTCACGGGGAGGCCTCCAGGGACTGGAGCAAGACAAAATCCAGTTGCAATTCCAGTTTACCAGTTCAATTGTAGGCTGATTGATTGCAATGGTACCTGTCATCAGGGCAGAATAACAGACAGCTGACTCCTGAGAACAAGCCAACATGGAAACTTGTGTCACTAATAACTGGAAATGGCATCAGAAATCTGAGAGGTCTTAACAGTGGTCTCAGGCTGTAGGTTCTTCCATTTTTATTTATATTGTGCTTTCAGGCTTCCAAGTTCACCAGAATCTTAATAACAACCCCGTTATCCATGCCCTCTATCTCCTCCTTAATACCTTGAGCCAGATTCTTACTTCAACCAGTGACATTTCATTGTCTGCAATGGGGCTACTTGAAATTTGCATACACCTAAGGGGAGCATCACGGCCCTCTTCTAGTCCCTATTTCACCTCACAAATGCACATTTGTTACTATTTTTTAAGGCTCTAATTCAACCAAGCCATAGTTTCCGCTACCTCCGGAATCAATATTTCCTCTGTCTTTTGACAATTTTTTTTTATTTTATTTTTACATGCGGTCTCCAAAAGGGTATAATTTACAGTTAATACCATGCAATCAAAGACAATGGCAGGATTCCTGTGAGCAGAGCAATCCTGGCTTCCTAATCATGGCTCTCATGCTCTACAGAAGAATTACAATCCTGCTCAAGGAACAGCGAATACCTGTTCCCACAAACACATGCAGTTTAGTATTTTAAAGTTGCATTGAATGAGGAAAATCTATGCCTCTTTGCTCAGAAGGACATGACTACTCAAAATCTAACCACTCCTTGGGAAAGGCACAAGAAAATAAGATATCCCAGCTAGGTACGGCATAGCCCATACTGGTTTTTTGTGTGTCATTTGTGTTCAGAGAGGATACTTTTAGGTGTGCATTTTCAGCACTACTTTGTGACAAAGATCAGCCATGTAGTGACTTCAGGGGGCCCCGCCTTGCTATGAACTGATGCGAGATGACTACGTTCACATCTCAGTCTGCTGAGTACTCATCATACTCAGCAGAGAAGTAACACCAAGTGTACTTCCTGCTGTATTTTCCACATTCAGGAGATGAGTCCCACATAGTACCTCTGACTTAAAGAAAACAAAAGCAGAGAAATAAAGTAAGGGGTCCTTTGGGTTGAGGTGATTCTGCAGGACTCAAAGGGTAAGCACTGTGACCTTGGGTGGAAGCGAGAGGAACCCAGAGGAATCTGCTCTAAGACCTAGAGGAACAGAACACATAACTTACCAGTCATGTGTTAGGACATTCCTAAAACACACAGGTATGTGTGCAAGGCTCTTAGTGTCTCCACGGTGAGAGGATTGAGCTTTCAGTTTGGGTGAAAGGAATCTGGGTACATTAGGGTACTTATGCATTTTGTTCTGAATTACTCTCTTCAGCACTGTATTTTCCTACTTGCAATGGCTTTGTTGGAGGACAATTACCTTCACTAAATGAAAATGACCAGAATGTGTCAAGGGTCAAGTAAAAAGCAATATACAAAGCAGCCAGAAAAAAAGGAGTATAGGGTAGGGAGCAATCTAATTCTTCACTTTCCATGAGGACAAAGACATCTAATCTGCTGCTGCTGCAGCAGCTATTTCACTAGCTGTGGAGTGGAAAGCACCAGAAATCTTACTCTCTTATAGGATGAGATCAAATAGAACAACACCAGGGCATAGCATTAGCGTGGTTTGCTCAACATGCGAGGGCTTATGTACGCTCACTTGGTAAATGGCTGGAGTATTGTGAGAGACTTCTACTCTCAATCTGTTTGTCACTCTCTCCCTGTCGAAGGAGGCAAGGTTTGTAGCAGAATTGGTAGGAGCTGCTTAGTCTATTTCAGAGCTTTAGGCATCTCTTAGGCAAACCTGGACTTCGCCCTGTAGCTGTGGTGGCAGTAATCCTTGGAAAAGGAATCATAAAGACAAGCTGGAACAACTTTCATATCTTATTTTGCTTCACTCATCTACTAAGTCAACTTTTGTGAAAATGAGGTCTTAGCACATTTGGGGGAGTTTCTGTTCAGGCATTCTGAACATTCGTGCTGCAGCCAGTCTTTTCTCAATGAAACCAAAGTTTTTGAATCTTCATTTGCAATATTCCAAAAGTATGAGATGCCATACCTTTTTATCAGTCTCAGTAACAAGAGAAAGTATACTTACTTTATCTCCCTGTTCTGGTTTTGTTAACCAAATATAATATGACCTGAAATGAAGTAGCTCCTTGGGTTTTATGTTGTCATAAGAATTAAGAGAAAAAACAGAGTTCCACACACCAGAACAAACTGTTCCCCTACAGCATCTCATCAAATGACTGCCAGGAAAAAAAGAAGAAAAAAAAAAAATAAAAATCTGCATCCCACCTTAGAAAAGGCTGTCAAGCGACGAACATGCACTAGCTATCTACCCCAGTCTTACTGTTCCTGTCCCAAACTCTGTCTCAAGAAGTGTTTACATTGCAAATTGCTGAGAATTGGGAGAATATACCAAGATCACTCAGTACACACCCCGTTTCTTGTATTATTCCCTAGCAATTTGCTGCAGGCTACTGACAGAGAAGAACCAGTATCAAACACACACAGAAGTCACATTAGGTAACACAAGGGAGATGTAAATAAACTGCAGAGAATCCAGAAAAGGTGCAGCAGAGTTGATGAAAAAATTCAGAGCTACTGGCTCTGATATGAGTTTCAGGGAACAGAAGAGTATCTCTGAGAAGGGCAACCCAGGGAGAGAGGATAATGCTTAGTATATAGTGCATTCAAGAGGAACTGAAGGGGAACAAAGGCATGGCCAACAGCGTATCCATGTGCTGCAGACAGGCAATTACTCTATAAATCACAGTTAAAGGAGACCTCTACTAGCCAGCACTAACCACAGTCCCTTACCCACTCTGAGGGTCAGCCACTGTGAGCACAGGCAAACCCTGAAATTTGGCAGGGCAAAAATTGATATACTGAGACAGATAGGCCAGCATCAGCAGTAACCCCCAAGAGCACAGGTCCCTGAAAAAGTAGGGGCATCTCCTCTGACT
This sequence comes from Tetrax tetrax, assembly GCA_009806455.1. Taxonomy (NCBI): domain Eukaryota; kingdom Metazoa; phylum Chordata; class Aves; order Otidiformes; family Otididae; genus Tetrax; species Tetrax tetrax. Next base: position 274,371 of record WHYT01016888.1, read on the forward strand.
GAAGGAGCCTTGAGGGGACAAGTTCTAAAATTGATGCAGATTAGATGATGGGATACCTGACCTGAAGTGGGGTGGCCACAAGGGCATGATGAGCTGTTCTTGAGAAGCAGGGGCTAAACCACTTATCATGATGGCTTCATTGCAGGGAACAGTCATGCACTATTAGTGCTGAAAGATTTCCCAGCCCTAACGGCTAGGATTTTAAGAATCTATTTAACTTTGATAGTCTATAGCCCATCACTGGGAGTCTGCTTAAAGGTGTGATTGCTCTTCTTTGTATTGGAATTGCTGACAGATCCTTAACTATTATGGTGCTTACCAGCAGTAACCCATTTAAATAGAAAGAAAGAGGAGAGCATAAATGGCTTGTGCTGTTTGAATTTGATTTACCCAGCAGCAGAAAAAAGTTCCATGTATAGATCCTTGCTACACTATTCAGACCATGAGTCTGCCCTGCTCTTTGTATACCAATATACTATAAAGTTAGAAAATGCATTATCCTGGAGGAAGGATGCTACGCTGATGGGAATTTTGGTGCTGGTTGTTTTTGAACTGCAATACGTGTCATTGTAATTCTGTGTCAGTGATTTAAATGCACTGATAGAGTTGGTGACAGCTTAAATGGCTCCAGCCCCCAGCCTTCCCTCACCTGCCTGCAGTTCGTCTCTCTTACGGATGGAAGGCTGACAAGTTCTATGCAGGAACAATGGAGAGTGGGAGAGTAGGCGGAGAGACCAGTAATTGTTTAGGGTGGGGTTTTTCTAGTGTTGTTTTAAAATATAAGCAAATATGGAGACATTCCACCTTTTTTCATGTTGAAGTGCAACTAGCTGCAAACCCCAAGAGAGGCTGACTGCATGGCCGTACACCCTATTGCCCCTGCCCTCCAAGGGAGAGGGGGAGAGAGAAAGAGGGAGAGGGAGAGAGAGAGAGAGAAGGTGACTGAGTTGCCCTACAGACTGCTTTCATCACCCTGTACCTGCTCTGCAGTGACAGGCTTCTGACAGCAGCCAGCCATCTCTCTAAATCAATCATCTACTTTCTTGTTCCTTATTCCCCTCCCATCTCCTGCTAGTACACAGCAGTGCCCAGCACACTGTGTGACAAAAAGAGACCTTCGGATGCTGGCTTTCCCCTCCTATTACTGAAGGTTAGCCAGGTGGGCTGCTCTGTCCGCTTGGTCGGAACCACTCAAAGGGATGTGATGGGTCACTACCCAGATCCTTAGGGAGGCTGAAAGACAAAGTGGGCAACTGCAAGTGCAGGTGGTGAAAATGATCATCGCTTCTCTTAAAATGCTTACAATGAAGGCTGTCACTCAAACACCAGAAGGGCAAGAAAACAAGTCAAGGCTGGAAAAATACAGATACGGAACACACACGCACTGTGCAGGACTGAACCCCACTGGGAAATAGGGTATCAAAGCATCTCGTTATCACTGCCACCTCTATTAATAACATCAGCAACTTCAGGTACAACCTCAGCAACTCTGGAATTGTCTAAAAATACTGAGTGACGGATGGTGTAGTACCGTGCTCCTGATTTACATTTGTTAGAAGCAAACATCCACAGCTCACTGAGAGTAAATATGTGATGCTGTCATCCCTAACTGGTGGGAATAAAAAATGTATTACCCTGCTCTTTATCATGCACCCTGACTCTATTTACACGTTCTTTCTCTCATGCATGCTGATATAGATATAATGGAAATGAAAAGGGTATGGAAAGGATATTCCTCAGATAGAGAAAAGTCAGTGACTCAGGTTAATCTTGTATCTTAAGAAAGTCAGCAGTAGGTGTGCTTAGTTTGGACATCTAGACCTCAGCACTTCATGATCACTCCCAGTGCAAGTTACATACTCACTATGCATTAGACAGGTAACTACACCGATACTGGGTGAAAAACCATGCCTTCTGTAAGACAGATGTAGGAGACTCATGAGACTGCCACTGTAAACAGTAGCAGATTTTGACAGCCCAGATTCTTTGCATTCAACTTCAGCTACTTATATTCAGCATCTGAGATGGAAAACTTATTGTGCTAGGTTCCCTCTGCAGTAAGGGGAGAGAGAAACACCTCCAGAGTGTAAAGCAGATCTTTAATGGCCTCTTGCTTTCCATGGACCGTATAAAGAACCTAGGACAGCTACACTCCTAGCTGAAGCACTTCAGGTAAGAGCCTAAAGTTAGGTGGCATGAATCTAAATCAGTATTCCCTTACTTCCATGTGCAGGTTACCCTCTCTCCATCACTTCCGACAGGCAGATTCTCCTCTCTGGTTAGCCCACACTGTCAAAGCCCACTGCTCATTCACTGTATTTACAAGCAAGCTCCATAAACATCCAAAAAGGCACATAGTAATTTTCCATCAAATTCCTTCTATTTCAAACTCCAGGTTTGCCTGTCAGGCAGGTTAGGCTGTTGGAATGGGGTGACTGCTGTGGACTAACTCTGTATGAGGAAGATGGTAGGTTAGGGATTTGTGCCCCTTGCACAAGGGAGAGAGGAAGGGTTCAGAAGCTCAACAGAATTGATCATGTGGTCGGGGAGAATTTTCCACAGAAGATAACGTGAGGAGGCTCAGTGGGGCTGACGGAAGGAAGCACGCAGCTGACGAGGGCTGCTTCTGCAGCGTGGACAGGTTAGGGTTACAAACTGCTGCAGACTGAGGGTTTGGCACCTGGTTTGTGGAGCGGGGTTGGACTCTGGCCAACCCCTGCCCAGCCATAGCTCTGGGGCAAGAAGAGCTGTAGGAAAAAAGCTCTGCCAAACCACCTTAATGAAAAGACTGAAATTAGTGACACTCCCAGCTGCTTGTTTAAAATGACAATGTTTTCATTAGTGCTAAAATAGAATGGGAAAGAGAAGGAGTGTTGTGTAAAGTGTGTGCTGGCCTTTGTGCCTGCTGCTGGGGGTGTGATCAACAACACCAGCTGGCAGCTCTTTGGATAAGAAAAAAAAAAATAATACAGTCCTGGAGGATGCAATGTGAACAAGAGCAAGCAGAGCACTCAGCACAGGAAAAACAGCTGGCGAGGGATCCAGGCTGTCAAGGCACAAATTGCAGTCAAAGCCAGTAAGAATTTCCTCCTAATGCACAGGAAGTTCTCTCCATCACTCCAGCTTCCCCACACAATTCTTCTTGGCCTCCCACCACCCTGCTTTTTGGAATGCAAAAGCAGACACCTGTGGATTGAAAATCTTAGGAGACGTTCTGGCCATACACACCTTGGCCTGCAATACAACCATGAGATGAGGAGTGGAGAGTGGGCTCTGGCACACACCGCAGGTTTGCAAGTTTGGTGGTTCATGCAAGGTTTGGGACTTGGGAACTAGTATCCTGGGAAAACAGCTCATACACCAGAAAAAGGTACGTGGTCCCGTCCTGCAGAGCCTCACTGCCATGGCAGCCTCAGGCTCCCATCCGGCTCTGCAGAAGTATTTCACACACTCACAGCTCCACCTGCCATTTCGGTTCTGCAATCTGATGCAGCTCAGCTGATTTCACTCAGTTCTTCCCTGAAGCTTCTCTTGGTTTTTAGTTCTGCACTGCATAGATGATGTAAATCCATTTCTTCCCTGCAACATGCTCAAGTGTTCTAGAAGTCATTTTATTTTGATCAAAGTCAGTCAGCTATGGCTAAACTATGTGGTGTGTTGTTTGCAGTACACCTGTACTGATGCATTCACAGCATATTTATCACCAGAGAAGATGAGCAATTTTTCCCCCTTTGATCTGAGATACCAATTAAACCTATTTTTATAGAGATTGAGGGCATTCAAAGCCTAAAGACCATCTTCGTTTCCTGAAGCCAACAAGGTGAGAGAGAAGCAGGCTGTAAAAAGAGTTCATTAGCTTGGGAATGAACACTTCTCTGACACTGACCTACTCTATGACTTTGAGCATCTTACTTTACCACGCGTGACAAATACCAATTAACTTGCTGCATATGCCACTAAGAAGTTGTTAGCATATATTGTGATGAGAAATGAAATGCGAGAACTTCAGAAAAATAAGCTGGGAGGTCAGATCTGGGCTAGAGTGTCACCATGTATCTTTAACTGAGTGATAACTCAGACTTTGAAAGAAAAAAGGTGAGTTTAAAAAATTAAATCAAGAAATAATTGTGCAGCCTTCAGCTCTAGATAATGGCAGCGTGAGAAGTGGGATAATTAAATGATTGATATGATTTCAGAAAGAAAACACACTTTTCCTGGGCATGCACAAGGTTATCTGTGTCATTTAATTAACCTGCATGCAGGAGAGGAATTCTCTGCTGTTATCTCTTGATCCCAGTCCTGTGATGTCTGCTGGGGGTTATTTTTTGTTTTTGTTTTCAGAGCTAGGTTGAGGTTTGGTTTTTTTTTTTCCCCCTAGGGATCAGCAAGAGCTGAAAAGATTGCTACAAAAGAGAAAATAAATATTTTTTAAAGATTCTTTAGAATGGTACTAACTGAGGAATGCTTTATATCAATCATTTTGTGTGGTATACCGATGAGGTTGCTGCCTCAGTTCCTTTCTTGTTGCGGGGAAAACAGTATCATTTTGCAAGTTCAGCACTGCCAGTAAGGGGCAAGAGCAATCACTGCATTACCCTTTAATCTCCATGATGTAAGCGAGCACAGGCTTCCTGACTCCCTCCTGCCTATTAACTGTGAGAGTCCTTTCATTGCCAGCAATCTGCTTCAGCCATTGCTATGCTCCTTGGTTTCTGCCCTCTCCTACCTAACTCCTCACCCTACAGCCCTTCCTTTTTCCCAGCACCATCCCTTAAGAGGGATCTGTACTCCTCTCTGGAAACAAGCTCCACACTTCCCTGCAGGCTGCACCTCTCTTTTCCAGCTGCCCCTCTATCAGGCTCTAGTTTTATTTGTTCTTGACTCCCAATATGCAGATAGAACTGTGCCTACTTACAGAGAGAAATACAGGAGTCTGAGGAGAGAACGAGAAAAGCAGAGAGCTGAGGAAAGGACTCTAAAGTGCAGGTCTGGGACACTGGCCAAGGAGTCTTCCAATGAAGTACATGAGAATTCAGCGTGGCTTTGCTGTTATCCTTAGCACACATGCCAATGAACGCCTCACCCATAAAGGCTCAGCTTCCTTCTATCTCACTTGTGCACAATGGAGGCTCAGCTGTAAGGTGGCACTGAGTGACAGAAACCTACCCCCATAGTATTTGTTCTGTCCAAAACTGATCAGCCCAATATTTACATACAAGAAAGACAGGGAGCTCAGGGATTGCTGCAAGAGTGGAAGGCTCTGCTAAAGCTTTGCGTTCAAATTCGGTCTTTCTAAAACACATCCCAAGCAGTGCACGCTACAAGCCAGCACTTCTACTGAAGACGTCAAGTAGCAATACAAATCATGAGAGCGATGAGTCTATATATAGTCGACAGGCATGTATAGGGGGAAAGGGAGTAAGAGAAAGGGAGCAGGTAGACAGATAGATGTGTGCGCTGTAGAAATGTTTCTTAGAAGCTTTTGATGGTGCTCTTCTATCCTTGTCAGGAAAAACAGGAATATGCCTGAAAGCTCATATATAAAAGACTTCCTCTCCAGCTTAGAATTCATCTCTGTGTCTTCCTATTAGGTATCTACACACAGACTCCGTGGCATTGTGTATTTTCATATCATCTGACATTGGTGTACCAGCCCTCTAAGCAAGCCACAGAAATCAAAGGTCGCTTCTACAAAGCCTCACTCACAGTAAAGGGAGTCACAGAACTGTTTAAAGGAAGTGATTCCTCCAATCTGGTCTGAATAGCAAGGCAGTTCTGGACTGAGAAGTGGCAAGGCACAAAGCTGTTCAGCTCATGTTTGCAAACTCCTGTTCTCATTTTGATATTTTACAATATCTAAGCTTGCTGATACTTGCTTTTCACCAGTACAGAAATAGTGATGCAATCCTATTGGACATGCCTTTGAGAAATGGCAGTACTAGAAGCAGTTTTCAATGTTTAAAAATTAAAATTTGATGCTATATAGTACACATTCATTCTGAGAACTCTTCCTTCCTTCATCAAATGACTGCTTCTGGTGGCAAATTAAAATCAGACTACTGAAATGGTTATCATCCCCACCCAATTGCATAGTCATTCTACCTTAACATGCCAGGCTGAAAACTGTGGAGGGTCAGAAGCTGATTCACAGGCAGATCAGACACCTGTGCCTAGGGGGACATAGCATCAGTCAGAGAAGGGAAGACAGACAGGGGAGGTAACCACTTAAAGTTGTCTGATCTTAACTGAGCATAATTCTGTTCAGGGAAAAATGTGTTTATCCTCTTCAAGCCTAAGACAACCTCAAAGGGCAGAAGGAAGCTGGGATATCTCAACTGAACAAGTGTTCGGCAATTGCTGAACAGTTTTTGTGGTGAGTGGGGCAGCCCCACTGTACTGGATTTTGTATCTATGAAAAGAGCAGGCTTTTCTCTAGGAAGGTTGATAAACTTAACAGCTGAATAATAGAAGGGAAACAGCTATGCAGTGATTTTGGAAAGGCATGTAGCAAACCATGTAGCAGAGGTGGAGTTAAAATTCAAGCTTCCTAAGTCCCAGTCCCATCCATTAGAACACACTGCCTGTAATCTAAGTGTAGTGCAAACATCCAATTGATAAGCTTTTTACAACAGAGATGACAAAGTGGAAACTATAATCTCTTGGATATGCTGCTTTGTGGCCAGGAGAGGATTCTGTTGTAATTTTTTTTTTTAACTAGAAAGATTAAGCTGACTCCCCTGGAATAATAAAAGAGAAAAAGAGGACAAATTATATTTGTCAGCTCTTGTCCACAAACCAGACACAGTATTTGACCTCCCTGCCCCTTTCCTGAGTCTATGAGAACCACAGGACTTGTGTGGGAAGCATGGTGAGAGGCAGGCAGAGGGGTGCTGCCAGCAGTAAACAGCGTATGTCACGATGGGGACTCATCACAACTGTCAGCTGTGACTTAGTCCTACTGGGTCAGGCTCCGATGGAGAATGGAGTGAGCCTGAGCAGCGGTGACTTTGCTGTAGCAGGTCCAGTGTAAATATGACAAAGGCCCATATGACTATGGAAGAAAGATCCTCACAGAGCCTTCCCCCATCCTGGCAACCCTGTCTAATGATCAGTGTCTACCCCTTCCCTTTCCACTTTGAGAAAAGTGCAGAAGGACTGTCCTCAAGGCATGAAATGACAGACCAAGGTCAAGTACTTTGCAAAGCCAAATAAGGCAACAGGATTGTTTTGAAAATTAATTCAAGAATAGAACTTATAGATATTCTAGGGGTGACATCTACAGATAAAATCATTATCTGCCCTGGAGAACAGCAGTCAGGAAAAGGATTATCAAGGAAGTATATATGAGCTACACAGGCACATTTCACTGTCATGAGATCTTGGTTTCCAGTTCACATGTTCCCAAGGGCTATTTATTCTTTTTAAAAGAATAGTTAGTCAAAACTAGAAGCCTGCAGAAAGGAAGAAAAATTAAGACACAATCAGCTCTCTCTTCTGCAGTTGGTTGTATTTACAAGAATAAACAAAGTCCTGACTGTTAAAGGATGGGAGGATCTAGAAAAACAGAGCTAAAGAAGAGTTTTCACCTGGGCCTCAGCCGAAACGGGGGATTTCCAGCAGAGTTCCTGGAATAGGGGTGCTCCAATAGACTGCACGCTCCAAAAGCAAAGCAACCCCTTGTCCTCTCTTCAGCTCCGAGACCTCACTGAAGAATTTCAACAGTTTGTCAAGTCACAAACCTGCCACAGAGCAGGAAATACACAAAGGTGATGTGCTGCCAACGCAAGAGATGCAGATTCAACAACAGCAGCACATGGGGAGGCCAAACGAGTGACACACCATGTGTGTGACCAGACATTTGTGCAGTGTGGTGCTCTAGAGAAACAACAGGCAGATACGCTTACCCTACAGAGCCCCAGCCAAAGCTCCTTGAGGAACCTAGTTCAGGCTGAGGCACTCGCTATCCAGTGCCTTTGAGAGAAAAGGCCAGAGGCTTGCTGTTTCACAGCATATTTCTGAGTCACTGAAATGCTAAAGAAAGAAAAAACCAGCAAACTATTTTGCACAAATGTAGAGATGGAGAGGTAATACACATTTGTCAGTTCCATCCCTGTTCTTTCTGTTTCCTCCTACGGCCTGCCCATGACACACGTTTCAGTGCCACTGGTGAGCTGAAGGAGCCGAAACCAGCCCCTCCAAGCACCAGCACTTACTCTCACAAGCTTGCAGAGTCAGCAATGATAAGAAAGCAGCTACAGAAGAGCATGTGACAACAGAACAGAGTTAATTTGCTGCAATGTGATATTTAACCAGAAGACTGTAACAGAGCACAGCCCAAGCTTTTGGACTATTACCCACAATCCTCTGCACATGACAGCGGTGACAAAGTGTCGGCTTCCATATGCGATATTACAGGGACACGTGCCATGCTAAACGCTGATGAGAATTAAAATGGAAGTGACATCTACGTACATTACTCTGCCATTAATCTTGATGCCCTACATTTTAGGTTGACAGTGGGCTTTTGTGAGAGGAGCCTGAACAGACACAGGGTTGTGAAGGTTTTTTTTTTCCTGCAGATGTTACTTTAGGAGCAAATGTGGTTGTGAACATGAGCATAACAGTTCATCACAGGCCTCCTCGTATCTCAGAAAGACAACAAGATCTTTGAATTGCCACTTGTGGGACAGAGAGCCCAGTTTCAGAATATACTCGTATGACTGTGTGTGCAGTAAATTTTTGCCAGTAAAATGGAAGTTTGATGTGATGTTATCATGAGTTTATTCAAACAATTGATGCAGATGACTGCAAATCATGTAACCACCTTACGCTGTTACCGACCATACTACTTGTGTACACAAGTGACGTTCATAAATGGAGCATGGTTGATTAGAAAATGAGACCTATGAGGTGAGATCCTTCCTAACTTCAGTGGAGTGACTGAATAGAGAAGTTCACTTTAAGGAAAAGGTATGCATTGAACAGAGTATTTTTCCAAGCCTATGGAAGGGTTGATTCACATCAGACACCCTAGGGTCTCAGAGGAATGCTACAGCAATGACACGAGCCCTTTCCACTCATTTTGACAGTGCCCACCCACTGGTTTAAAGCTAAGCCTTAAAGGCAGGCCAAGATCCTCTCTCCTCTGGTTTATTTCCTTACTGAGTTCTGTTGAAAGTCCCTTTCTTGGGATAACACCATAAAAGCACCTTTCAGGAGGGGCAGATATTTTAAAAGCTCAGTAGTCTTTCACTGAGGAGGTTATCTATCATCCATTACAGAACTGGAGTAGCCAGAACTCATCCTGGCTTAGATGAGGGCCTGTGCCTGACCTCCCTCTGCAAGGCTAGTATCCCCGGTCCTCCCACAGAACCACAGTCCAGAACAGGGAGTGGAAAACGTTTAAACTATTTCCGATTTTCCCGCAATCACCACCTCTTCCAAGTCTTACACTGCTGATGAAAATTTCTCCAAAAAAAATTACAGGCAGACTGCAAGGTAGTTTGTACTAAAACTAAAATAAAATTCAGCCATTTCCCCCCCTTTCTTCGGTACAAGATCTGCTTGCACAGCAAAAGGCAACAACAAACCTAATGCACTACTATTGCATGAGGGAGAAATACAACCGTAAGGGCTAGGAGCTGCACCCTCCTAGCTAAGAGGCCTTGCAGAGCTGCCTGATCCCACGTGCGGAAGCTTGGTGGGACGGGTCCATGAGGCTCCATCAGTGCATAGCAGCTAACTCATCCTGACAGCTCTCATGTGCACCATCAAGAAGTGGTGACATGGTTACAGTTTCAGAGCCATTCTCCAATCTACTTGCTTGTCCTTGCCAGTAGATCAGATTCAGGAAAATATTTAGACCAATGCTTCACTTTGCCTACTCCTGTACAGGCAGCGTGATGATCCAGGTGCTCAGGTATAAGCACACACATATGCTGCTTATATGGCTGAATCATGGCTGAATTGCAGAATCCAGTCTATAAAAATCATCAGGCAATGTTCTTCAAAATTTCCAGGACCCACCTTAGCTCTGCCCTAAGCCCCTGGGGTCTCTCTTCTTTCTACAGAAGCACTTCCACCCAGGCTCCAGGCACGATGGATTGCTTCCCTCTCCCTTATCTCATCCCTACAACACTAAGGCATAACTAGGGGCTTGGAGGGGAGGGAAGAAGATGCCTGTAGTGCCTGTAAAGTTGAAGATAACATTTAAGCTTTGTTACACCGATGAGGCTGCATTAAGCTTCCACGACCTTGAGCGAGAGCTGCAGCTTGGGTTCCTCTCCTAAAGACTTTAATAAAGTGAAAAATTGTTTCAATACAAAATGTGATATTGTGACATTGTTCGTGCATATATTGAGCTTAAGTCAAATATTCTGTGTCCTCAAATCCGACTGATTAATAATTAGAACCAGAAATTCTGTCTTTACTCTAATGTGTTTAGGAAAACTGATGGATTTAATTTTTTTTATCAGCCAAAAGTAAGAAAATGTAATCTTTCTTAAAGTATCTAATACAACAATGCAGAATAATTAGTTTCTATGAAAACAGGCATAATGGGACAGAATAATAAATCACTTTGTTTTGTATCTGTCCGTCTGATGGAGGAGAGATTTACTATACGGTATAGCGCATGATGCTGTAGGAAATATCAGGCAACAGAAGAAACCAATAAGGGAATAAAGTATTTCCAGCTGTGCATTATAAAGGAGTATTTCATCTCGTGACAAAGCCTCAGATAGGTCCAAGGAATTATCAGGTAAAAAGCAGCCCCTCTTAGGATTACAACTTGCCAAAATACTTTGGCCCCCAAAGGTCTGATTTTGCATCCTCCACGGCCATTTACTTCAACAGACCTGCGCACTTAGAGAGTTTTACTCTGCCCTCCTTCTTCCATCTCTTTTGGTGCCTTAGACACACTGATGAACTGAAAAGAGGCTGTTCCGTGCCCTTCTCATGTGGGCAGCGCAATCCACATTTTGTATCTGGACAAGCCAAGGCACGGTGAGATATACTGGCACTGCCAAGGCCACGTGACAGGTAGCTAGCTGCCTGAGCCTGGATCAGAATCGAGTTCACCGCCAACAGACTTAACCCAAAGCTCTCTTAACGGAATTGCAAGGAACAGCTCACAAATCTCAGGATTCTCTAGCTGCTACAGCTCTGTTTTACTGAGTTCCAAGTTGCAGTTTTTCTTACTTTTCTTCAGCTTTCTTCTAGGAAAGGAACCGGAATGAAAACAAGGAGGTTGATATCTTGACACTTCTCCAAGTACATTAATGAGGTCCCAAACCAGGCTTGTTGCTGGCATTAGCATCTGGGGGTTTATTTCATTGTCTGCTGCTAGAAAGATATCTTTGTGCTGGTTCCATTTGGACTTGACACCAAAGGCATGATTTAGTTTGACTCCTTTTACTGCAGGTGAGTTCATTCTGGTTTGCCTTGCCAAAACAGAATCTGTTCCTGTGGGTTTAGTCAATATTTGCAGAAAGAGCATACTACTTTGATCCTGGCTTCTGCTCCCCTTTTTAGGAGTAATTTTGAGACCAAAAGATGGTGGAAAAGACAAGAAATTGGATAAGGAAAAGTATATTTTATTAGGTCCTGTTTGGAGGCTTTCCTATGGAGGTAGTGGCCTGAAATACAGTCACACAGAGGAAGCTATACTGTTAGATTCAAATGTATATCTTTCCCTAGCCGATTTGACTCAATTCATATGGAAAGTCCAAGGTCTATGTAATTCTTTCTGACTTCTCTGGACCACAAGTCACAGTACATTTATCTTTTGCTTGGTGATGGTAAATGGTCTCCAGTTCTTCCTCCTCATAGTAGGGCATCTGAGAGCCCTTCCTTTTCATGAGCTGTCAACGCACTATACACAGCTAGTAGTGATCCTCAGGAATAACAACAGTTACACCTTTGCTTTTAGACCACAATACTTCCACTGTTGGGTTTTTTTCTTTTTTTTTAAGAAACAAATGCACACAAGACAGACTTTATCTAGAACTAGTATGAAACGTGATGAAACATGAAATCTGTTTAGCAGTACATAGCGGCAATACACAACCATTTAGGACTAAAAAGAAGAAATGAACCACCTGACCAAAAAAAAAAGTGAATCTAGGTAGACAAATACAAATATTCACAGCATCTCCATGTATTTACTGCTGTAAGAATGAATACCGAGAACTTATTTCTTAGCTGTAAGACATCTCTCCAATAATAGGTCACCCTCTACAGATCCAGTTTGGTTTCTGTTCAATACAGAAACACTCAGGCCTATGCCTAATCCTGCATTGTCACCCCCAATTCCACCATAACCTACTTTTTTCTGCAGTCTTGGCATGCCACAGCCCAAACCTTTCCCATTTGCAAGGTCATCTGGGATTTACTGTTTAAAGGGATGCAATCACACAAACAGCACTAGATAAAACATCAACAACGTGTTTCCTTTGCAAAAAAACCCCAGCAAAGTAATCTGATCACAAGACCTGTGTCAAAAAACTATCAGTGGCTTTTTATGGCTTTGCCATAAAAAGCAAGGAGAATGGAAACTGTGCAATGATCACATCACCTAGAAACAAGTACCATCTCCAGGTCAGTATACAACACCCCCCTCTACTGGATAAAACCCAGACAGACAAACTGTGCGTCAAAGGTGCTGTGCAGTCTGGCCTCCAAGCTTTTGCAACAGCCAGCCAGAGCTTCATTTGTGCTGCCCCTCTGCAGCTCCTGGTATGGAGTATCTTCACAGCTTTGAAGTGCCCAAGCTAGTAGAGATTTACTTGTAACCTGTTCTATGTTAGAGATGTCCAAGGTGAAATATAGTGGTTGGGATAGACTCTTCAGAATGTCTCCTTCACTTTGAAGGACATCTCACTCAGTTTTCTTTCTCACTCCCAATGGGGGATACTTCTGGTCCAGACTTGGACTTGCTTAGACTTTAAGCTGTTCCTAACTCTTGGTAGCTATTCTCAAGCTGTCACAATCAGTGTCACAGGAAAATTACCACATAACATATGTGACAAGTCACACCTACACTGCACAAAAGGCAAAATTATGCAGTGATGTGTCAAATGGATCATATTCGTGTATCACCCAACGTACACAGTTCATCTCTTTGGCAGCCAAAGGAAACGATAAATAACAGAGCATGCAGTTCTGCTGTCTCTGAGCAATGCCCCCAGTAAAGTGGAACTGCAAGGAGAGGTAGGCAAGCAGACTGGGGGCTGATGGCTGCTGAAGGTACAAGCCTGGGACTTCAGAGTGCCAGATCCAACTCTCTCCTCTGCCACTGACTTTGTTTGTACTTTGGGACAAGTCATCTAGTCTCTCTGTGCCTCATTCTCCCTTTGTTAAGGGAAACAGCAAAACTGTCCTGCCAAAAGAAGTATCTCAATAATAAGTACGTTAAACAATGAAAGAACTCATATATTCTAACTCACATTGATGCATTCTATCTTAAGCACCTTAGACAGTTCAATGAAAGCTTTACAGAGCATCCGATGAAATCCATAAATAGATGTCCATGGATTTCAGCAGGCAGTGGTTAACCTCCTGCGAGAGAATGGGTGGCATCTGCATTGCCTGTATGGCCAATGTTTGTTGTCAGACTTCTCTCCAGCACTTTGCTCCTCCCAAAATACATCTAAAATGTAAGAAGGATCTCAGTCACTGACAGCTTTGAAGCTAGAACTTGGTAGCTGTATCAAGAAAGCAAAACAACAAGCTGCAACCAGCAAATAGAGGAAAGACAACAGAGGTCTGAGTTCAGTTCTCAGCTCATTCACAGATTTCCTGCATAGTCTTAGGCGAGACATTTAGTTTCAGTATGTACCAGCTACTCATCTGGAAATCAAGAATGAATAATCATTCCTTTGCCCTTGCTTTCTATTTAAAGTGTAAGCTCTCAGGGGTTGATGCTTCCACTTATTGTTGACAACTCTACATCAGCCATGAAATGTTTCTCTGAATTGCAGAAAAACTGCATTGTAGATGCAGAATCTCTCTACTGTGTGTAAACAGTCTAGCCTGGGTGCAGAATAGCCACAAGCACTGGGCACAGCCAATAAGCTCCAGTGGACCCTGTCATAGGCACAGTAGTTGAAGCATAGCATTTTATTAAGGAAACAAGATCACTTCAGCAGCAGATTGTCCCTGTATATTTGCATAGAGCTGTGCCCTGATAAATTATATCTCCTTGATACAGATGTACTTGAGAGGGCAGCGCAGGAATGCTGGAGCCAGCTCTGTGAAAGTCAGCTCATATCTGGAGCTGACTTTTATTTAGGAATTTCAAATGTCTGGAGCATTCTAGCCCTCTCTTGCTCCTGATGAGGAAGATGTGGTTACATACATGTAGAGTGCGAGCCCTGAGCTCAATTGGGCTGTTCAGGAAACGTCAAAGTCAAGGTAACAATGACTATAGAGAAACTCCCCCCAACCCAGGGTTCACCTCAGTCTCCTGACAGTACTGGAGACAGACATCACCCAGCTATTCCACTCTCACTTTCTGTCTCCAAGATCTTTCAGATCCTTCTCCTCTGACAGGAAGAGGCAGCAGAGCTCAAGATGTATTTGTTAAAGACAGTATAGAACCAAGGAGCCACGTCCACACAGTGGAATCAGGAAGGTTAGGCCCATCTATTTCCTAAAGATGGGCTGCCTGACAACAGAGCGAGTGAAGCCCGAAACACGTCCTATTTGAACACAGGGTTGATCATGAGCATCAAGCCATTTCTATTTCTCTACCACAGGAGATGCAAGAACAAACAAATGGCTCCTGTGGGTGGGTTTAATTTTTTAACAAGTTACCATGTGGCTCTTGTTCCAAATTTTGGGTGTTTATCTTTGTAATGTCTACTGCAAACACTGTAATTTTCCAGCAGCCAGGTATACTGAAAGCAAAAGTACTAATAATGTGACATCATTATTTTTGTTCCATAGCAACATCCCCCCAAACCCCTTACACAACAGGTTATAAGTCTGTAAGACTCTGCATTTTACAGCACTATAAAACTCCTCCAGCTGTTATAAATATATCGTTTTAAGCGCTTGCATTTCAAAAAATGAAACAGAAAAATACCACTGAAAAGTTCAATGCTTTTTCTTCTCGGCATTCAATTGCATTAACTTTTTCCCTGCTGGTCTCCCAGACCCACTGCTGGGCTGGCAGATTTCCAGAGAAACCAGGGGAACGTTCAGGATGCATGCAGGCTGTTTGTTGGTACAAAAGCATCTATTTTACCATGAAAGATGGCCAGTGGAGGCAAACTTTAGTAAAAGGATGCATCTTGCTTGTTTTCCAATATGGCAGGTGCATGTTATCTAGTTGGATCCGGGGCTATTGGCCCGGATTTGTAGAGATGGAATCCATCATGTGCTGTAAGATGGGACAAAACAGTCACTGACGTAGCTGCTTCCTAATTGCAGGCAAAGGGACTGGTGCTGTAGTTATCGGTTATAACTCCACCTCATGCCCCATTAAACTTCTTAGCAAAGCACTTAATCTCACTGGGAATCTTTCATTTAGTCAATTGTTAGGACAGCTGTAGGTGGGGCAAGTCTTCATGGAAGCAGGAGGTAGGGGCAGAGGCTATGCAGCAGCACAGGTCCAGGTCTTCTCTAAGGAGTGCACAGACCCCACAAGGGCAGGGACAGGGGAGAAGCCTGCCTTTGGCCAGCATCATTACTTGGCCCCTTGTTGTCAGTAACGCTTGTATTAAAAGAGCTCTTTCATTTCTGGTTTGGGTGTGTTAGTTCAAACAGTGTCAAACTAAAAAGTTTTGCCACCAATTTAAATTTGGGAAAAACACTGCAAGTCCAACAGGCATCCACAGAGTCTCTCTTTTCTGAGGCCAAAGAGAGGAAAATCTTAGCCTGAGCTTGTGCATTCAGTGGCAACAGAAGGCTAACTGTAGTCTCCAATCATCAGTGCCCACCAGAGCGAAGAAAACCTAGTCCCTGAAGAATATTGGCTGTCGTTGCTTCTGCTTAAATTCTAGGGCAGGGACTGGCTCTCACTCTGTACAGTGATGAGTATACTCAGAGCCCTTGGTCTCAGCTAAAAATCCACAAGTGTTGCTAGAACATAAGTAAAACCAATATTAAATAATTGCAGGTGAGTTCTGTTGGCCACCTCAGACAGGCTATAAGCTGGGAGCCTCATTTTACTGGGCTGTGGATTTTACCATCATTAATGAGGCTTCTGAATTTCCTTTTTATACATGTTATTATTATTTATATTTTCCCTGCCAGTGCTTGAAGCCATCATGACAGTGTATTGGGTAATGACAGGATAATTGTTTGTTTTATTGATCATTATAAACCATTGTGCATCTCTGCGTGATTTATAGCATTTGAAATACTCTCTCCTTTCCTCTCCACTCCCCTGCCGTGGGGGCAGCTAAGTAGATCAAAAGCCCACTGGCTATGAGCAATTCAATTAACAATGACAAAAAAAAACAAAAAAAAAACCAACACTTTGGAAATGAATAAGTCCTTATAGCATTTCTTTGATGATTCCCTATTGATCCTTTCAAGCCACAAAAAGTAAAAAGTGTGAATTGGTTAGACTTGTGAAGAGATGAAAGCATAGGAAGAGCGAGGAAGAGGAAGGAAGGAATGCTGCTGAAGGGCTTTTTTTAATTCAAAGCTCAGACTTTGCCACCAAGATGTGCTAACATACCAGGATGCCAATGTTACATTGCTGGGTCAGGCAGCTTGCTCCGTGCTCAGGCTCCAGTCTAACAGCAGGCTGATGCCCTACAGTGGGCAATGGCCTCGGGTGGACTCATCAGGGCAGCTGATGGAGGCATAGCTCATTGTCACAGCAGCCCACTGTGACACTGCCTCCACATCCCACAACAGAAAAGGCTCAGGCTGTCCACTGCAACTGCAGTTCTATCCAGCCATTCGTCTGCCACCAGCTGTACTGAGATACTTTTATTTGTGCATGCAGCTAGTGTTCTAGGTGCTTTATCTACAGTTTACCCAATGGGCACTTACTCAACCACCAAATAACCCCTCCAACTTCCCACTTACAGTTTTACCCCACTCCTCCAGAAAAAGCATCAGGGACCATTATAAAGTCAGTACAGTATTGACACTAAGAATTTTCATGCATTTATACCTGAAATTACAGCAATTTTCTCTGTACAACCAGGGTTTTCAGCTGCAAGATTTAAGTAGATGTCAGCATGTCATAAGCACCCTGCTATTCACACACTGCTAAACAGTATGAGATGTCCCAGCAGAATGAGACGGGGGATCACAGGACAGAACAGGCATATAATCATTGGAATAGGTGGTGCTTGCATGACTCCTACTTGGAAATACCTGAAGAGACAGGAATTAGCTCATTTACATACCTGAAAAATCACAAGAGTGTTTTCAGGCTGTTGAGGAAACCACTAAGAAATGAACAGGGAGCTGGAAGAGGTCCCTTATCCACTTTAATCTTTATCTATGAGTTAATAAGGAGATAATCTCTGGAATTTTAATCTGTCTTTTCAGTAAATTTGTCAGGAGAGAACAGGAGAGGGGAAGCAAGGCAAGTTGCCCCTCAGCCATTTTTTTGCAGGTTATGGAACCACTTGCTAGAAATCCAGTAATGCAGAAAAGTAAAGCAGGGGAGAGCTCCTTGGAAGAGCCCTTTCTCCACCTGATGTTGCCATGTGAATGAAGGAGTTGGGGCTCTCCTGAGCCAGCTCCTCTCTGCAGGTATGTCTACAGCGCAATCAGGAATACGACTGCAGCACAAACTGTAGCATCCTTCAGCTAGGTCAAATTTAGGCAGCATACATAGCAAAAGCAATGCAGGTACAGAAGCACAGTGTGGATTTGTCCCGTGCAGTATCTCTATTTGTTAAAGACAGGATCTTCCTGTGAAAAGCCCCCATTTTGACTGCCATCTGGTTAAAGATGGCTTGGTTATGCCTACACACCACTGTTAACAGGTAGGGAAAAGATTATCAGTGGAGCCTTTATATTAACAGCATGACAATATATAAATTGTGGCTCATTTTGAACATAGCTCATAGCCTACATTCAGGATGAACATCTCACATGGGTTTACTTAGCAGTTCTTAGCAAAACCTTCATTCCTCTCATCCCTTATGAGGATCCGTCCTGATTTTTCACGTTCCTTTACATTCAAAATCAACTACTTTTTCACGGTTTACTTTCTGCCATGAGACACAGGCATGGCATTATCAAGAAGTCCAAGCTATGAGCACCTGACAGAAGATTTTCTCTGAAAATACAAAACTACTTTATAGCAATCAATAAAGCACTAGAGTAAACCCAAGACTGCAGTGGAAATTCCTCCAGCTAAAATTGAGCTTACTATCAGCTCAGATGCCATCACTGGAGGACTTAAAAGTATACATCAGAGAGGAAGGTGTTCAGTTATCATTACACCAACTGCATCAGGCTCCGGTTGCCTTTGAAAACTCCACTCTGCTAAGTATTCCCTGTTCATTGTTTGTTTCCTTCTCCTTGCCCAGGCATTAAAGGAAGAGAAATGACAACAAATTTTTTTTTTTTTGATTCTACAGAACAGATATCTGCAAAATCTGCATGTTGATAGATGTAACACTTCCCAGCAAAGTGAGCTGATGCTGTCAAATGGGACGAAGCTTTGGAGGGATGGGTCCCAAGAACAGAAGACTCCAATTTATTCAGCTGGGCTACTTAGAACAGTACCAGAGTCAAAGAAGTCTCCGGAAACAGCACGAATCAAACCCTGTTGGTTTGAACTCAGTGGAAGGGAAATTTCGGTCCCTTGAATGGTTTCATAATGCATCTGGGCACATCAGAAGTGAAGAAACAGTCTGGCAGAATTGCATTAATTTTCATGAACCCAGCAGCCCTGGAAAATCACGAAAACTGCAACATAATGAAAGCCTGGAAGGGAAAAACCTGCCCTCTTCTTCACTGCTGGAGAATCTGAATGCGGATTCCATCAAAGGAGAGAGTCTGAGAAACCACAGCAGGAATAAAAATTAACCCTTTGGCTCATGGGACTGCAGGCTTGAGGAGTCACCATTCTCCTAGCTACTAGTCTGCTGGAAGAGATAAAGTCCTGTACAAGGGCTGGCCGTCTCTATGCAATTAGACCTTAGCACTCTGCATGACACAATGAACTGCTGCCAGCAGGAATTAAGGAAGTCATTTTCTTCTATCTTCACAGTATTCATCTTCTGCCCTCATTTTTCAGGATCTGTCTCACTGATTTTAGTAGGAACAGGACGCATGTGTTAGATTGATAATGTCCTAGATGGATGAATGATGCTCCCAACAAAACAAACAAAAATACAGCTCTTTGCTCTTATGTGAAGTAACAAAAATCAACCCCATGTGCAAAACTCCTGCCAGACTGTGTAAATGGGTTTATCCTTGGAGATGTTTCAACCTGAATATTTTACACAAAAGTTGCACCCCCAAACAGAAAAAGCAGGAATTGTCTACGCAATGCTATTATTGTTACTGAACCAAAGAATAACTTAAATTCTGAAAACTAACTTAACGCATTGGGGTTATATATTAACTACTTCATGCCTACTTTGTGCTACTGTATTGTGATGAAGAAAGTCACACCACTAAATGTAAACACAGATTACATTCTGTAGGGCCTGCAAATGTACCTTGGTTTCATTCCTGCTTTTGATGGTTGTGAAGCAGCCAGCAATTAGCTAACAGCAGTTGCTCTTCCGGGAGCTTTGCTGACATCATCTCCAGTGCCAGGGAACAAACAAAGCTCTCTTTGCAGGATAAAAAGCACAACATGCATTGAGGTTGTTGTTGTTAAACAAAAATAACCAAGCTAATTTCAGCTTCATTTAAAAGCATGGGAAATAATCATTGCTCAGTGAATGGGAAAAGGACAAAATCAGTACAGAGAAAAATAATTTGCAGGGTCGTGAGAGACTTCTACGAGCAACGAGTGCTGAAACTATTTTTAATATTACTCAACATTGGCCTTTAAATATCTACTGCTCCCTAGTACAAGGTTTTGGGAATCTTTCAATTTAAAGAATTCCTATGAGTATTTTTTTCCATTTTCTCCCCTTCATCTCTCATATAATAAACATTTACAGTTAAATAACATCATTTATAAAGCCTTGTTTGATCAAGCAACTTATTCCCCTCAAAAAACTTAGCCCCCTTCAAAACCCACTCGGAACAGCAGATCCTCACTGCACTAGATGCTGTACACTTACAGAGGAAGAGACATCCCTGATTTAACTGGCATAGTAAAATTTTGCAGATGTGCAAGCGAGACACAGAGAAACTAACAGGCTTGCTCCAGTTTGTCTAGAGTGCCAATCAAAGAGAAGGGATTGTAGCCACAGTTGCTGAGCCACTGTCTGATGCCACAAACCCAATGTTTTCGCAAGACTTTGATCTTAATCACACTGGAACAAGCCCAGAACTGCTTTACTGTCTCAGTGCAGCATCCCTAGAGGTACTACTGTAACCCTAAAGATCATTTTGCTCAGAACGATTGTGTCCTGCTGACCACAGCCTACCTCATTCATTTTCCTCCTGGTCATGGCATTTCCATCTGCGGACCTCCAGAACAGCTTTCTCAGGAGCAGTGTGCTGGGATTTCTCACTGCCCTGCATTTCAAGCAGAAACACTGCTCACAAACAGGCAGTGGCCCTGAGCTCCAGGTGCATGACAAGACCTCCCCCTGACTTCCCACCTGCCCCACAAAGCAAGAGTTAGACTCAAATCCTCCAGCAGTACAAAACATTTGGAGATTCTGAATGTGTATTCCATCAAAGGAGAGAGTCTGAGAAACCACAGCAGAAATAAAAATTAACCCTTTGGCTCATGGGACTGCAGGCTTGAGGAATCACCATTCTCCTAGCTACTAGTCTGCTGGAAGAGATAAAGGCCATTTCAGCTACACAAACACCTTCAGACTGAGCAGGATTCACAGAACAATTGACTCGTCTACAGGCCTAACAGGGAACCTCACCAGACAGTTTAGTGTAATTATTCTCCCCTTTCCAAGGGAGGAGTTGCTAACCCTCACAGAGGGGTGGCCAGCTCTAATGTTTTCCCTCAAGGAGTCTACTGGCCCTTCTCCCTCCAAAGCCCCTGACTTCCCAGCCAGGCCCCCACTCCCTCTCCGCACTCCCAGCCCATGGGGGACACAGGGCTGCCCCTCCACAGCCCCCCGCCGGCCATATTGCCTGCCCTCCCCCTTCCTCACTCCAACAGCACCGCAAAACTTACCGCCTGACCAGCTCCCCTTCTACCACAGGTATCTCCACACCCTTCATCCTCTCCTCAAGTAGTTCCTGGGCAGCTGTTTTCCTTCACGGGACGTAGATCTACTGACCCCTAGGCCCCTTCCCTAAGAAACGACTCCACACGCAGCCTCAGTGCCGCCCCCCGCCATGCTTTATAGGGCCTTTCCCCTCATGGCTGAGGATTTAAGGGGCCGTTCCCCTCCTAGCTCTCTTCTTCTGTAAGGGGCTGGTTCCCTCGCGGTGCCGGGGCTCTGTTCCCCTCTCTGAGGGGCCATTCTCCCCACGGTCCTGGGGCTCTCCCCCGTCTCTGAGGGGCCGTTCCCCTCGCGGTGCCGGGGCTCTGCCACGCCGCCCCTCCCTGAGGCGGGAAAAGGGAACCGCCCTCAGGGATGAAGCGGGACCGGGCGGCTGGACCTGCCCCACGGCTGAGTAACTGGGAAATACCCTAACACCTGGGGGTATAAGGGATGTTAGAGGGGGTATAAGGGATATTGGGGGGAGTCGGGGTGTTGAGGAGAGTGGGTGGGCGGGCAGGCGGGCGGGAAGCCGAGGGGTGGAGGGAAGGCCCTCGGGCGGGATGGGGTGCGCAGCCTGAGCAGTAAATGTGTGGAGTGAGTGTCAGGGAGAAAATGACCACGTGTTTATGTAATAGTATGCAAATTGATGTATATTTATGCAAATTTGTGTTAAGTAGAGTCTACTGATGCTCTGGTTTCAAATATTGGTAGGTATGTGCTCATGCCTGTAATACACAAAACTCTCCTGCCAGCCACTGCGTCCCGGTCGGTGTGTTATTACATGTGGACAACATGCCGTCTTTTAGGTATGACAGAAAACTAAAGTATCCTGAACTGTTTAAGGTTTTCATGTGGCTGTTAGGTGTATTTGATCCAGTATTCTGGCCAAATTCCAGTGAGTATAATTATACCTCCTCTACCTACTCCAGCTTTCCCACTGGCTTTACCTGGTAAAATGTTTTTCTGTTTTCTTCTGGTATGCAGTGTTAAATATCTGCTATTACCCCAGAGACTAATATATGGGTTAGCTGTTCCCTGTCTCTGGAATGTGCCAGTTCTTGAGCTGGGAATCTTTCAGGGCGCGTGTGTTTCCTCTCTCAGTGACCCAAAGGAAAATGGAAGAGTCAGTGAGAGGCTAGCAACTTTAATTTGCGTGATGGGTATTCTCCTTCTTCAGTGTTGCTTTGTCAAGGTGCCCAAAGTTGTTTCTAATTTGCAGAGGAATTTATATTCTAAGCCTAGAAATGTTTGTGAAATTGATTGGTAGCTCTCTCTATGTATATATAATAATGCCTGCATATTTGAATGTATGGAAAGTGACTCTGTAGCCAAGTAATCAATGGATGTTGTTAAGCTATTGAATTAAGATTGAGACAGAATTAAGGTGGTAAGGAAAAGCTCTGAAATTATTCTTGTGCTAAAAATATGTCTTGAAACATATGCAGTGTTTTATTGGGCTGATTCAAGCTCCCCTTCAAGTCGGGACTGGTAGGTACCAATATTCAGAAAGTATCAGGATGTGGCAGGGGACTACAAAAGACCTGATCAAGTGTTGTTGAAGGTGACATCAGCAGAGCATGACCACCTGTAAACTGAAGAGAACCTCTGTGTTGTCTCATCAATTGAAGTTGAAATAAATTGTAAACAATACTGAGTTCAGGGATTTGATTTAATTCAGAGTTTCAGAGCAAATATTAAATAGTCTAGGAAGTGGAGTGTATGCCATGTTTTATATTCATAAGAGTGTTTTTCTATGTGCATTAATTTAGTCACATAATGACTGACTAAAATCTTCCTTTTCCCCAAAAGCACTTTTAAAAATTGCTACTAAACTTCCAGATATTCCTATGTGTTCTCTAAAAGGAAATAAAAATGCAATTAAAGGGAATGCTAATTTCCTCAGGACTAGAACGCACAGGAGGATGGATCATAGCTCTGTATCTGTTCCTGGTCTGCTTGGTGGGTCTGGGCAAACCAGCTCTCCGTGCTTGTTTCCCAGTTTGTGAAATGGAGATAACGTTTCTAACCTTTGTAAAGCATTTTAAGGCTTAATGGTGAAAAGTGTTGTAGAAGTGTTAGATACTATGACAGGTGTTCAGGATTTTCACCTAAAATTAAAAAATAACAAGAGTTTAGACATTAGAAATTAAAATTGTGCTGATCATTTCAGATCTCGTGTCAAGCACTTTTTTATTTTTCAAAATGCCTTACAAAGAAAACTGTTGTGATGGTATGTCTGCAGTGTATCATTAGGAGTAATGTCTTCCAACAAAAAAAAATGGGATATTACTCTTTGTTTCTGTTAATTTGTTGCTGCTTTAAGGAGACACACTTTGGGTTATTTTCCTTGGGGAACGATCTTAAATTACTTCTTTGTTCATTATAGATTTCTCCTGCATCTTTTGGTTGTGTAAGATATTCTTCTAATTCAGAGATTTTCACAATCAGCATCTTACTATTTTTAAAAATCGTTATTTTCAGCTTTTGAACTTTTATACTCTGAAAATATGTTTAAAGGATCCAGAACCCACCTGTTCTATCTGAATAGCGCTGTCCTACGTCGTGGCAGTAGAAAAGCTTTGAGAATGGTATGGGTTACCACAGGTGAAGGCTGATTTTCCTGGCTTCACTAGAGATGTGGAAATTTCTGATTAGATCTATAGTACTTTCCTGGCAACTGAGGCAGGATTTGGGGGAAGTTATTTGACAAATAGTCATTGGTGTTGACACTTTTCATAATTTTATTGTGCCTGGAAATACTTAATGTTTTTCCTGAGTTGTTGCAGTCGTTTGAACCTCAGCTTTTAGTTAAGGGAGTGTATTTCTAAACTTGGTGATAGCAAAATGAGAAGCTTGCAGGTGTGTTCAGCGTGTGCCATGGAAGTCAGAAGGGGCTATAAAGAAGCTGTGGTATATGCACGCATACACCAATTTTATAACACATGGAGTTGGTCCTCTGGAATAGAAAAGCAAACTCTGTATTGGTGCTGTGTTGCATAGCTGTGTTTTCTGCCTTGGTCTGCACAACCATATTTGCCTTTGTGCAAGGAATTTGGCAGGAGCTGTAGCATTCCCTGGCATCATCTTGGATGCTGCGGCCTCGTCAGATTTTTGCTAGGGGATTCTCCTTCAAAGGCTGACAGGCAACTTGAATGCTGCTAAGATCATTTTGCCGTGTCTTCACTGGAATAACTTTCACAGCAACTAAAATACTCTTGCAAAGGCATATTCTTTTCTGAGCTTTGTCTTGGATTACTGCAATGATATGCAATATATTAAAAGGATTTGCCTCTTGTTGTGATTGGCCTCGCCACACAGCAGGTTGAGCCTGGTTCTCTAGAATTAACAACTGTGAGCTGCTGTTGTGTGAGCTTCAGGCTCTAGCAAACCCATATTCTCCGTGGTTGGGCACAGAGGGGTCTTGTAACAAATGCTCACCTCTAGGTTACGCCATGACATTTTGTTTCCTCCTTCCCCCACAGGTTTGTTCCTTAGACATTCCCAGGTGTTTACTCATGGAATGGTGATGCCCTGGGGTGTCATCTGTGACATTTGAGTTTTTTGGAACAGGAAAATGGTTCATTTCACAGGTTGATCCTTTCAAGAGTTGTACGTGTGTTAAATGTGAATCTGTTGATCAGTGTAGAAGAGAATACCGCTGAGAGAGTAATGCTGTGCTGAATTGCACTTGGAGCAGAGAGCCAGAACCTCTGTGATGCCAATTACTTGGCCTGTTCTGTTGCATTACCTTGGGCAAATCGCTACAGCTACATCTCTAGCCTAATACACCAAAACATTTGGTGTGGGCCCCAAAGAAAAGCAATCATCTCCATAAATCTTTGGAGCTATCTGCTTTCTGAAGGCATATTCCTTGTGGGGTAGAATTAGGAAGCGATCGTCATGTCTGCATAAATCCACTGGCCTTGATTTAGTGTCAAACTTGCATCCGAAGTCTGTTGTTGGGAGCAGAACTCCATGGTACTCAGGGGCATGGATTCTCTGCACGTTTCAGCTGCGATAAGCACGTGCTGATTTCTCTGGGTCATATTCTTCCTTGTCCTAGTACAGTTCACTCCTTAATCTCCCAGCCTTATTTTGTCTGTTTGTAAAATCTGCCGTGTCCCTACTCTGCTGCGGAATGCGCTGGAAAGACCTAGATAGAGAGGCTAATCATGCTCTCTATTTTACTCACCTCCCAGGGGTCTGGGAGAGTTAATGTCTGCACAGTGCCTTGGCAAGTGTAAAAGTGCTTAGCTTCATTATATATTGATTTACGTGCAAGAAAACCATACAAAATAATAAAACATGCAATGTACTTAAAATAGTCTGTAGGCAGAGGAGAGAAACATCTTAAATCTAACCTTAAAACATAGTGCGAGTCATGTGAATGAACTAGAGTAAGGTGGGCTTCCCACCAAACCCGGCACAAATGGGAAAAGGTCCTATATTTGGAAATAGCACAGGGCCCAAAGGGGGCTGTGTCTATATGAGAATTCCCACGTGGAGACAGAGACACGAATTAAATTAGAACTGATATTAGAGTTCTGGGCCAGATTCATATCCTCACTGCAGCGAAGTAAACCAGTAAAACACCAGCAAATCACTGATGTATTGCCAGCATGAGAGAGAAGGATCAATGCACAGGTAATAAAGGCAGCATCAGCGCCTGCCTAGGGTTTCATCCTGTGCTTTGTCCTAATTATGAGTGGATTAATGGCATGCTAAAATACAAAACAGATTTATGAGCCATTGCCATCTCCCTCTGCATTGTTGTATAGCTGACTCAACAGGGCTCTTACTCCTTGACTGGAAGGTCAACTTAGGTTTTACTAAGCTAGGCCTGGGGCTCGGACTCAAAGACATACTGCCTTACTGAATGCTGCTACTAAGATAAACGCTAAACTGAAGTCCCATCTGCTCTCTCCAGATGGATATTTAAGATCCCACAGCACATCTTGAATAGAGGATAACCCTATATATCCAGCCATCATTCTACCTTCATTATGAAAGACTTGGACCAGCTTGTATTTGAAGTCAGCAGAATTACTTCTATGTCTCCTTGCAAAAACAGTATCTTCCCAGACTGGAAATACTGAACCTGGAATGGGAAAGGAGCAATGTGTAAAATGAAAGACGCAATCTTATGTGTTGATTGTTGAAGAAAATAAGGAAAAACACTGTGGTGAGATTACTGTGTGCTATTGCTTGAAGAGTGTTTACTGAATGGAGTATACCTATAACAATGCATGGGCTTTTGGGGAAAGAAAATGAGATGATGCACAAAGCAGATAATCAGCCGCAAGACTTCCTGAATTCTCTTCTCAGTGTTGCCACTAATGGATTGTAGGCAAGTTCTTTCATCTCGCTGTGTCTGTTTCCTGACCTGTAAATAGCAATAGTAATAATTTGCTGGTTTTCAGCCTGGCTGTGAAACTTGACCTGCCACTGCTAACAAAATGTTTTGACATTCTCAAGTGGGAAGAGGAATGGGTTCAGCTGTATCTTCACTCTGCTTGCTGATTACCAGAAAGTAGGAGGAGGTCTCAAAAGAAAGATCGCATGATACTTCTCTTGTTTCTTATCTATTTCTTCGCCCCCACCCCAAGCAAGCAGTTCTATTTTACGCCTTTCATTCTATGCTTGGCAAAAATCACAATCACTTTCTAGTGAAACCTTATTGTCCAATTTTCTTCATCAACCTGTGCAGCTCTTTCCTCAGTAGACACTTGTCTTTTAGAGGAATGCTGCAGATTTGCTTTGCTCTCTGCCTTTGTTGCAGCAGCCTTTCTTGGGGCAAAATTCTCACTTGCCTTAAGCAGGACTTTTGTTGAAGAGCTAAGTCAAAACTCTGGCACTAGCCCATCTGAGAGGAGCTTGCACACGCTCCTCTGAGAAGAGAGCATGCCACTGGTCACTGTACTGGGGCTTAGTACCTCAGGGCTTGGATCCATTTGTTAGTAGAGTTATATCCACATCAATCCCAGTAATTTTTCTTCCGGGCTCAAGGTTAACTCAAAATAGGCTGCTATTTTAGGGACAGTGTGCGGAAGGTGCATGTGAGCATGGCATCCACAGCCCTCTGGATCCCACACCTGAAATCTCACGTGTCTGCTGGCCCCTGATCTGGCTGATAGACTGCAGCAAGACTGCTTCTCTTGGCATCAGCATCTCCCTGCTCATTGCCAAAGCTGGAGTTCTGTAAACAGATCTCATCCTGGCATATGTTATATTGCCATACAGGCAACACTGTTCTAACTGATTAATAACAAGCAGCTTGATAGGATTTGGGGAGGCACTGGAGTAATTAATAAGATAAGGCCAGGTTTCTTTGTGCTGCACTTTCACGGATGACAAAAGCTTTCCCCCTGAAGAGTTTAACTGATAAATCAGTATATAATAATAATAAAAGCTTTTTGCGAAAATGCAAGTTAAATATTCCTTTAGGGAATTAAGAGGAAAGGAAATGTTCAAGCCCTAGCACTGATGGGAGGCCAGGAGAATGGAAGAGGAGAGGAAGATGCGTTAAAGTTGTGCTGCTAGGAAAGGACCTGCTGTTCCACCTCTGCTGAGAGTAAGGTTTGGGATTTAATCTCCTAACAGATAGCATGTTCATCTTGGTAGGCATGATGGCAGGTGCTTACAGCCTGGGCTGTCCGTGCTTCACCAGGGCACAACATGCTGATTTCCTGGCAAGAAACAAGGTGGATTCCTGTTCTAAACTGGGCCCTTCTCTGCCCTTCCATGGAGTCGCTCCCACTTACACTGATCTGTGGATCAACAACATACAGACTGTATGGGGCAAGCTTCAGCTTCCACATAGCTGGGTATTTAGCTGCCAGTGGCAGAGGGATCATAAATACTGAATATTCCTTATTCATCTTCTCAGCAGGCATAGTTTGTTAGCTGTACTGAGAAATTGAGTGTGGGTTTGACTCATACAGAATAAGTGACCAGATATCAACATTTAAAAAAAAAAAAAAAAAAAGAAAGAGTAAAAGGCTACTAATGTTGCCAAAGTGACAGCTGTTCATTTACTAAAAATATCTTTTAATATTGCTGGAACTTTTAAAATAATCTAATTTATATGGAATATTCCTCACTAATTGAAGCTGTCTCTTTTTTTATTAAATAGAAAGGTTACAAAAAAGTATGTTGATGTTTTGAGAGTGATTCCTCTCAGGAGCACATTGACTATTATGAATAGAATTTTACATGATGCAAACCCCTAAATGCCAACAGTGATATGAGGAAATCTGCAGATTCTTATAATTGTAAATGCAATAGGCAAGGCTTTGGGCTATTGCATCCCCTTTCTGGAGATCATTGTTGTAAACCTCAAAGTGTTGTTTAGCCCTTGGTGTTCTCATTTATTTCCACAGCTTTTTCTGAAAGCAGAAGTTTGAAAAATGAAAGTCTTTCAAGAATAATCACTCTCTAAACACTTAATGCTGCTGTGACAGCACTGTCTATCACTCAAGATTTAACTTGGAAATCCACATAACATAGAGAAAAAAAAAACCTTTTCCAATTAGCTGAGACTGGAGGCAGATTAGTTCTTGAATGCAGCGTTGAGAGATGCCAGGGTGTATATTAATGGACCACAGGAGCTGACTTCAGACCGTAATTCTGACTGCACTGGGTGGTGCATACAATGGAAACAGCAGCTCTCCTCCCTAGAGATGCAGGGCCAGCTAGTTGATGTGAGCTACCCTTGGGTATATCTCATAGGTCTTAGTGATCTACAAACCTGTCAAGTACGAAATATGTCATCCTCATGCTTTTATATAGATGGGGAAGTTGAGGTGTGGAGAGGTTAATAGATTGCCCAAGGTCATACCGTTCTTTTGGCGGACCTAAGAATAGCACCCATGCCTTCTGTCTCTAGCTTTGCGGATGTGCACACATTCAAGTCCTAGCCGCAAAGTCTGTTGAACAAACTTTTCAACTTTTTGATATTTGGGACGTAAATGGTGCGTGCCTTGATGATCACTGATGTTGCAATATTAACAGTCTTTAAAATCCTGTATAGTGCTGTTCTCTTCATTAGCACAAAGAGATGGTTTTCCCCAGTCAGCAAGATTTTGATGTTTAGATCCACAGCGGAGCAAGGCTTGTAGCAATTCTTGCATCAAGAGTTTAACATTGCTTTTTTCAGATCTGTAATGCAGACTTCTATCACTTGAGCTAACAGGGTACACTGTTATGCTGCTATATGTCATATGATCCTGACATTAAAGGATGCAGAATAAAGAAATAATCAGATGCACACTGCTAGAAAATTTCACAATCCTGGCTGACAATGGATGACGCAGGAGGGATGGGTTCAGTTTCAGCTCTGTGCTGTAGTTCCCTTGCTCTCAGTCAGTTCTGTCTCCTCTTGAGCTCTCCCCTCTCCCCCAGCTTTTCTCCTGATCTCTTTTTTCCCCTCTTTCCATCCACAAGCAAAACAGTTCCAACACACTTTCCAAATTGATGTCTCTGTTTTAGTTTGTAGCTGCCCTGTGCTTTCTTTCCCTTGAAGCTTTCTTTTGATCCTACACACCTCATCTTTTGCCATCTACTTGGCCCATAACCTGACTTTTCCCCCCTGCACTCTCCTCTTTCTCCCACCCTCTTTTGTGCCTTTTTAGCTCCCCCCTCTAACTTCTGTCCCTCCTGTTACCTTACTACATTTTTTTCCCTGCAAATGGCAAACCACATATTCCCATTCTAAGAGTCATATGTGAGAAAGAGCTGAGCAACCTTAACTGTAGGCATCGGTACCGGTAATACATATTTATATTTTATTAAGACATGCAATATTATTTCAGAAGAATTAGATCTAAAGATTACAGGATGTTAAATGACCAAAATAATTTAATCTGTTGATAAGAAAATAGAAGATGGATTGAATAAAAGGCAAATGCTGTAGGGGAAAAAAAAACAAACAACAAAGACAATAAACAAACCACAGCATGATGTAGGCAGATTGAATGCTATCCTTGGGCAGTCCTATCCAAACCCCTCAAAAGAACCACATTCTTACGCCCTTCTTATTGAACAGGCAGATATTACTTGATTTCTTCTAGATAATGCTTCTAATTGTTCTGTGACTGCTGTTCTGGGATGTTGGAGGGTTATTTTTTTACCTCAGTATTTTGTGGTGGAGGGACAGGAAGAATGAGATGCGGTCTGACCAAAGGACCCAATTCCAGGAACTCTCGTGTTCTAACCCAGCTCTGAAGTGGACTCTCACTGCATCCTGGACTAATCACCTAGCTTCAATGGCTTCAGCTTCTTTGGTTTTCTAAGACAGCGATAGCGGTACTGGTCAAACTGCTGCAGAAGGGTATTGCACCAGGACTCATTTGCATTAAGTAGGATGACACTATAGCTTGGGCTTCTCCTGCTGGTTTTGACAGGAAAGGTAGGTAGTTATATTTTGCACCTCTGCTTGCTTCCAAGAAGCTATTGCACTGCTGAGCAAAGATGAGCCTGCAGTCCCTGTACCTACTGTGTTGCTTTTATTAGGACTGCTACATTACAGCCTTGGTGACTGGACAGAAAATAGGGCATAGCTGAAACAGTTCCAGGGAAAGGCAGTGTCACGGAGAAGTTAACAGCAAAGCAAAGGTAGATTCTAGCTTTCATATTTCTCAAGCTACTGTTGTAACTACTGGGCCAGATTCCTGAGCACCCTGAAGCCTCTTTTCCTTAGGAATGCAGGAGCAAGGATTGAATTAAAAGCTAACTGTCAGTGGTAGAATATAAGCCACCAGGCCAGTGATACTTTGGGGCTGTTTTTTGGTTTTTTTTTTTTTTTTTACTGAAGTCATAACCAGTTTTATACTGATGAAAGATGTGACTTTTACACTTTGGATAGTCTACTGAATGGGTATAAATGACATAAACTGTGCAAGTGCTGCTTACATGAAATTGGAGAGACCGACCCAAACTGCACAAGGGCCGGTTTGGTCTCTGCGTGTTCCTTAATTTTCTGTAGAAAATGCCAGTAAGGATACTAGATCAAGGAGAATTTTTGGATGTTAATTCAGATTATGGAAGACCAAGCTACAATATATGGGGCACATAAAACTGTCGTACAAAACCATCCAAACAGTACAGTTTTCATTAAATTGTTTGCCAATGGATCTGGTGAGAGTGGACAGAAACATCCAGGTGTTTTTATTCATCTCTGAGTTGGGGCAACCCACTTCAAATAATTTTTTACATATTTAGCAGTACTTATACTGGCCTTTACTGCAGTTTCTCATACCACCTCTCCAACATTTGTCTGTTTCTTTTTGCTTCGAGTTACTACTTGAGTTTTACTGGCAGCAGTCAGTCTGTGCCCGGAATACAGGGGCAGGCATTGAGGTGTATTCAGGTTGGTGCTCACCAGAGAAGTAAGTCTCCTCCCTGGTTCCAGGAATGCATACAGAAGTGACAGACTAATGCTCCTACATTGCAAAGGAGAATAAAAGAAGAGCACATTTGCGAAGAGAAACTCTAATAAATACTAAAGAGATAAAAGTATAGTCTAACATTAGGTCAGAACACTAATAGGATCCACATTGCCCAACTAGTAACAGCTGAACATTTTCCAGCAGATATTATGCATGTCAAAATTGTCAACTGATTATAAGTATTGGCTTCTTTTACAAAAGAAAACTGCTGTCAAAAGCTAATATGTTCAAGTCATCACTAAATAAGTCCCACTCAGCTGGTGACTGTAGAGGATTAGGCTTAGACATAACTATTCCCGCTTTGGGGCCAGGGAGTTTGCTAGATGCTCTCTCAAGGTCTCTTCCAGTCTTCCTTTCCAAGACTCAGTAATGTCAGTGACTTTACAATGGGAACTTTAAGTTTCTACAACAGTGAAGATGGCTTAATAATCTTTACATTTCCCAGGGGTATAACAAGAAGCTACATCAAGTAATATCATCAAGCTTTGCTATTCAATTAATGTTAGAGCTCTGAATTTCACCAGCTTGGGTTAAAAATGAAAACATCCTAGTTTTTCAGGTTTGCTTTCTGGGTTCCAAAGTTGTCAAATTCACATGGCTGCCTGGGAACCCTGAAGACAAGAAAATTTCCAACAGAATCTCTATATACCTCACAAAATATAACAAAAGTCACCACCACTGTTTGTGCATCAAGCAAATCTGGCAGGATCCCTGTAAGTGAGGTTGTAAAGAGGTATAAGTTACTGTATCCAACAACCACCAAGGGACTGGGAGGGTTTTGGCACATGGGACTGTCCTTCATAGTTAATCAGATGGTCTGAACACAGTGAGCTCTTTGTGCCTGTGAAGGTGCTCTGGGCACTCGCCTGCACAGGTTTGAGGCAGACTTTCTTAGGATAGCATTCCCCTTTGAGGGCACCCAAAAGTGGAGAGATTTGAACCCCAAAGCTGAAGTATATTACCCATCTTTATAGCAGTTTTTAACCCTGCCAAGAGAATGGTCCAAAAGAGGGACAAGAAAGTGGCACTTCCGCTGAGAAATCTCTCGGGTCATTCTTCCATGCACAAGCGTTTTCTTCAGACTTCCAGATCCCGGGCTGCAGTCCATATCCTCCTGCAGCACTACAGGTTTCCCCCAAGGCTTCCTGCCAAGCCTTGTCCCACAGCCCTGTAGGAAGCCCTTGACAGACTAATGCAATAGTTGCCAAAGAGCAGCTCATTTTCCAACAGCTCAAGAGAGAGTGAGCAGTAATGAGAAGACCTGTTAATTACTGTTTGAGTGGAATTTTGTCAGGGAAGTAGGAGAGAAGGATAGTGATTCATCTGAGCTAATTTGCAGACATGGGCCAACTGTTGTCTATGGACTATGCACAGTTCACAGAGCTCTGGAGTGAGATGTCTTCATGCCTTGGAGACAACACCAACATGAGCTTTGTGCCTTAACCTCAGCCTGCCAAGTCCCATCCAGAGAGACGATGCATACTGGGAGTTGGGCTCTTTTCAAAATGAGCATCCCTGTGCAGCGTTAAGCAAATCTCTTCATTTGTCTCCAGCATTGCTCCTTAGACAACTGCAGCGGAGCAGTGTGGAGCCTGCTCTTGTCAGCCATTCAGAAATGTAGAATTGTGAAAGTACAGTTAATCGATAAAAACACCAGAACTGAGAATACGCGGAAAGATGTCATAACCCTTTTGGAGGCAATCTGTGTGAGGTTTATTGGTGCAAGAAAGATGTCTTAAGGAGGATGGTGATGGTGACTAAATAAGCTAGAAGCATGCACCGTGGATGAAGGTGTCACTGGCTTTTCGTTATTGCTGTTCAGTAACACCAGTTGGGATCAGGGTCCCTTGAACTCAGCTCTACAGGCTGTCCTTGCCCTGATGAGTTTACAAGCTGAGAAATCAGGTTCATGCTGACTATGTGTAAAAAATGTGGACCTAATAAATTAGCAGGTTCAAATAATTTGCATTCCAGTGGGGTAAGGGAGCTCCCAACTTGCTGGATGCTGACACCGAATTCTTCCTTTCTGCAGTATCCGTAATGGGCATAAGCCCAGTCTGTTTATCCCATCTCCAATGTAATATTTGCATTTCTTGAGTGGCACTAGATTTTTTTTTTTTTCATCATCATCAAGCCTTTTAACAACATTTCTGCTAGCTCTCCCTAATGGCTCCTAACTGTGCTAATAAGCATATTGTGTGCAATGTGGCATATCTGCCTTGGGATATTTTAGGGACACAGTAGATGAGGGGCAGCAGACCAGCCAGTGTGAGTGTAATGTTTCATGTTGCTAGCAATTTGTTCGTGTTAGAAGATATCTCCTGTTAACCCAGCTTTAAAAAAAAAAAAAGTTATCAACCATGTAAGCATCACTTAGTTTAGCTTCAATATTTGACAAAATTAGCAGGACTGACTCTACTCATCAGGACCGTGATTTCAAACCAGGGTGGCAGTGTTCACTCAACACAAGCATTCCTGACTTACCCTCCTGTGAGAGCAGAGCTGAGCCCTGTGGAGCCTATTATAAAAGACAGTTTGATGGAATAGGCTGAAATAGCAAGATTTATAAATAAAAGAAGATCAAGAGAACTGTACATAAAACAGCCCATACCAAACTAACCTAATTACTCTCTATGGTGAGGTCAGTAAGACAGCTGATAAAATGAATGTGTGTGACATTTCTACCTGTTTAGACCTTGGAAAGCCATTGATAAAAATCTTCTCTCAAAGGGTTGGACTCTTTGGCTACTCAGGCTGCATAAGAGGGTCCCATGCATCAAAACAGAGATGAGCAATGAGGAGATCATTCTTGAGGCCACCAGGTTCAGGTTCTTACAGGGGCAGGTCGCCTGCAAAGACCCTCAGCATAGTTTCCCAGCTCCTCGGAGACTAAGAGCAAGACTGCATACAGAGCAACAGTGGTTTTTATGACACTTACATCAGAAATGCTGTTAACTTCAAAGAATCTGCTAGACAATTCCTTCAAAAAGCACAGAATATGTCAGGGGAATGGGCTAGAAAATGGTTGATGGGAGGTACCATGGGAAAATGGGAAATCAAGCACTTGAAAATCCCAAGATCACACAGCTGGCAGCGTTTAGGGAAGACACAGAGTGTTCTAGCACTCTCTGGGGCTTTGGGATCCTTGTTGGCAGGAACTAGAGCAGAGAAAGAAGAAAACACTTTTCTATAAATGTTCAGTTATGATATTGTGAAGTCTAGTTAGCTGTGTGTGCAACCTTTTATACTCACTTTGGCTAAATAGCTGAGCAAACTTGGACACAGACACAGAAAGGGGCAATTTGCCCTTGGTGAGAGGGTATGTGCAAACCCTCATGTGCCACTTGAGCCATGGCACCAGCTTTTGGTGGCTTATTCTGGCATATTTTACTTTGCAGCTGGGGGCAGAGGATAGGAATGTGCACACAGCTCGGGTGGCGTGCAGTGATTTGTTCAGTCTCCACAACCTTTAATCTGGAGTAGGAGCGTGCACGTGCGGCATTGCGCAGGAATGCCTGCCTCCCAAACAGCTCTGCGCTTACACGAGCCACCAGCCTGGGAAGGATTTAGGAACAGATCAATCTCCCTGATATTTCAGCATCTCTGTAGAGCTGCCAGCTGAGACTGGGACATAGTAGACCTCCAGTTCATTTCCAGCTGGCTAAAAAATCCTCTCGGATGGAGATGACTTCCATACCAAAATTAACCTGGGCTGGTTTCAGACCAATATCTTAAAGGGGCACAGATTTTCTACTACCCTTTGAATCATCCAGTCCCCCAACAAGGAACTTTAATGCCA
Organism: Tetrax tetrax; assembly: GCA_009806455.1. Lineage (NCBI taxonomy): Eukaryota > Metazoa > Chordata > Aves > Otidiformes > Otididae > Tetrax > Tetrax tetrax. The sequence continues at coordinate 309,896 of WHYT01016888.1, forward strand.
GTGCAGCATCTGCTGTAGAATATTTATATTCAGGGCTTCCTGTGCGAAGTGCTGGATGGATGTGATTACTGAATATGTTGGGAAAAGGACAGTTTACTGCCTGGCTTTTATTTCCTGCTATTTTGTATTTCTATGCAAGGAGCTTATATGCCATGTTGTAAACGGCTGGTTTTCTTGTATGATGTCTCTTTTTTTTCCTCATTCTCTTAATGGGCCTCTCGCTAAAACTGACGTTTCAGCAGCATTCCCATTATTAGTTATGATGCCAGTAAATGGAGGTCTCAGTAGTGGGTGAAATTTAAATTTGGTTTGAAAAGCATTCAAATAATTCAGCACTTTACTTTCATTTGGTGGTTCTGTTTGCACACTGTATGATTTAGTTATTCACATTTTAGTTACTGTGTTGATGTTGTTTAGCAAAGACCTCGTTTTGCCTGGGACCTGACTACAGCTCTCAGCCAGTCTAACGTTGTTTACTGTAGCTAGCATGAAACTAATGTTTTGTTCTCTCATTCCCGTTTGATGTTATAAGCCCAGTCACACTAGTAGTGCAGGAATCATTTCCATTTTCCTTTATGCTGCTCACATGAAAAACAGCCAGCACTGGAAAAGGACCTATTTCTGAGCACGAATATTAGGTATGTGTTGCTCTGTTGGGAGTTTGTAGTAGTATAGTATCTCGGGTAGGGCTTTACTTTTCATTCCAAAGAGCTATCCTAAACTGCAGCGATTGATTTGAAACAGGATATAAGAGACTACGCAATCCAAATCTATGTTGTGAGAGAAATCTGCAGAGTTTACACCTTTCCCTTGGACATCTTCAATCATCCTATGAAAAATCCTGACTGGGAAGAATTTTCATAACTGAGGCTTATGTGAGTCTTGGTAAGTATCTTCTAGTAAATAATAAGCTTAGCAGTAAATATTGTCAGCGTTGTCTAGAGACACCAGTATTCTTAGTTTGTATTTCCCAATGTTGACAATAACTCTGTGCATTTACTTCATCAGCTGTAAAATGAAGACATATATTATCATCATCCCAGGCCAACCTGGGAGAAGTTCCACTTTGGCCTTGTCAGACCCACTTGGCTCCCATCGGTTCCACATCTGCCTTAGCTGTGTGCCAGGGGTTTCATCCAAGACCCCACGTAGCGAAGCCAGCCGACACAATCGTGATGTCAACTAGCAGCTGCAGCAGGCTCCGTTCCTCTGACTGGTGACCTGAGAGCATGAGTAGGGTGGCTTCTCCTGGTGAGGAGATGCCATCACAACAGGATGTGATGTCATCACATCACTTAGTGCTGCCGTGGGATCATGATGGTAATTCATGATGTTGTGGAGCAATGCCTGTTTATCATGATGGAGCAGTACCTCAGGAGAATGTCCAATTACCTCCTTACGTACACTGAATCCTCCTGTCAGGTTTGCGATTCACCTGAATGTGGATGTTAGATTATACCTTCTGATGTACATATGGAAAGCACAGAATGAAAATAATTGAGCCCAGATGATCTGCTCGCTCACCTTGGCATTCAGTCCCATGTATCTACTTCTCTTATCTGAACAGAAGCTTGAAATAGAAAAATTAAATACCGTGGGCCTGATTACTATTTCTTTTATGTGTGCGTAAATCAGAATGAATTCCAGTGAATTCAGCAATAGGTACAGCATGCGTCTGCGAGAGCAGAATTGCACTCCTGAAGTCCTGAAAAGATAGGTTTTAACCTTTACATTAACACAAAGGATATCCCAAGCTATTAATAGGATGCATTTCATTTTTGCCCAATAGCCTAATTAAGAGCTAACTCATACTTGAGAAGAAAAGGAAGCAATTTGATTTACAGTATCTTCTGTGATTAAATCACCAGGGAAGAGAAAGAAGGAATTGAGATGGGGGGGAGGTTCTAAAACGTATCATTTGAGAAGAATGGAATCTCTTTCTTTTTACAGCCCTTTTGCCCCTGTGTTCACAGCTTGAAGAGGATTCACTGACTCTTATTTATTTGCCTAAACTACTGATTTTTCATCTTGCAGGGTGGCTTCAAAATCCAATGTGAACTTTTTAAGGCACCTAATGATCCATCCTATTATCCCCCAGGACAATGCTAGTTCCAGTGATTTCATGGGGAACTGATTCGGAAAATACCCTTTTTTTCTCCCTTGCGGTCTCCTAGGCCCTTGAATCATGTTGATACCTGGATACTCTTTTCTTTGCAACAGTATGGTGGTAGCCAGAGTCAGCAAACAGACCTGGAGCGAGGGTTGATTGAGGAAACAGATTCACCCTGTATGTGGCCCAAACAATGTACCCATGGAACACCTCCATCTCTATGCCAAAGATGAGACCTTATTGTCAGGGAGTTTTAAAAGCAGTACAGATGCACAGGATTCCTTGCACTTCTATCTAAGCATATAATACTGCTGTTTTTTGTTTTTTTTTAAAAAAAGCACTCCTTATTGATTTTCATTTTGCGACAAACATACTTACAAACTTAGATAGACTTGAGAAACTGTAAGCCAATACCGACAAAGTGTCACGGGGCTTATAAAATAAAGTGTTCACAGATCTTGCTGTTGAACTAATAAAGAGGCAATTCAGCATGTAATAAAGCATTGCAAACTTTGGCCATCAGCTTTGGTCAGAAGTTTCGCATGCATGAATCTTTGTGAGTGAATTGTGCCACGTGATGATGGTAATGTTTTTCATCTGTGCATCTCCGTGCTTTAGAAGTGTCTGAACATTTTACTGACTGGAAAATTGTGGCACTGTGTAACCAAGGGATTTGCCTAGGGAAACACAGATAATTTCTGATATAATTAGGGCTAGAAATAAGGTCTCACGATACTCTTAGCTTAACCATTAGACCTATTATCTCTCATAGCCTAGTGTAGAGAAAATATCATGGCAGAACTGCTGCACTCTTTTTTTTTTCCTAAAACAACACTGCCAAAGCCTAATGACATTCTGTGCCTATCTGGAGTATCTCTTCCAGTTCCTTCTCTGCAGAATTGAGGACAGAATGGGAATTAAGATCCTTACTCTTTTTCAAATCCTGCTTTTCTTCCCTCTATTGCACTACAAGTCAAAGGGAGCCCAGGCCCGTTTGAAGGCATGTAAATCATGCTCAAAAGTCCGCTCTGCTTTCCCAAACCCCAGGTAGGACAGGATATTGCTGCCCTGTTGTGGGAATGATTTGGCACATGGCATGGGAAGAGGTTCTGGATTCTGCAAAAAAGATTGTCACCAGAACAGAAAACCCTACAGCCTTTGCTAAACTATGAATCTGGCATACTTCAAGGACTGTACAAAACAAGTGGTTGCCTCTGTGGCAGGAGCCATTTTGGCAAAGTGGGAGACAGCAAGAGATAAAGTAATTGGCTGCCTAAAGGAAAGTAGTAATTATATTCTCACCTGAATGCTTATTTGTTGTTTCAAATTTTCCCTCGGACGTGACCTTTCCTTTCATTGCTAGCACTATTAGTTAATTTTGCCTGTGTCCAGCATGCAGGCACACTCATCAATTTGATGCATAGACTGCGTTATGATACGGTTGCGAGTGGTGTGAGCACCGTGGAGGGAAGACGTGATCAGACTGTGTTCCTTTTTCAGCGCATATCACTTCTTGCCTGTTTTGCTTGCAGCAATAGGGTACTACCCTGTGAAAGCCGGAATGTGTTTAGGGGGCAAGAGAAGTGGCTGGGGTGGTTAAACATGGAAGGCATTCACTGTTGTGTGTTGATAACCTGTCTTTGGCTGTATCTTTTTACATCCCTTTTATGTTCCCTTTGCACCCGCAGACATGGAAGGGCCTGACCCACCGCCGTTCTCGCTGGTCTTTTTGCTGCACTTGACGCTTCAGCCCTGACAAGCACTTGCTACATTGAACCTTGGCCGTAATTCAGGGAACTGTGGCAGATGTCTGTCTTCTGGAAAAATGCCACAGCCACCCACAGCTTGTAGAAGAATTAACCTTGGGAGTGCAATTGCGCTAGAAACATGTGCAGTGCATCTCCTCCAGCTGTAATAATGTCCAGTTTCTTCTGGAAGGACACACCTTCTGTGAAGTGCCTCTTTGTAAGCTCCTTGTTTAGCCCAGATTATATGGGGTGCTTCAGAGGTGATCTGACCAGTTTTCAGTGTTCACCGTGGAATATTAACTTGGAACATCATGATGGTGTGTTGTTGCTACCCAGTGAGCTGCACACGCTGTGATTCACCATCCTTTAGCTTGGAAGTGGGGTGCACCTTGAACATATCCTTCTCTCTCTCTCTCTTTTTTTTTTTTTTCCCAATGTTTGCTGGAGCTGCCTGCTTTTGCTGTAACACTAACTGGGATGAACAGGCCAGAGATATTTTTCTGTCATTTTGGAATAGCCTCATCGGTAGCACTGAGAAGATCAAAATGACACAAGAAGACAGAGACTCTTGCGTTAAAGGAGTCTTTCTGATATAGGCACAGAGAGAAGTAGAGAGATGTAATGCTGGGGAGGAGAGAGAAAAAAGGAGAGAGAATTTGGCTTGGTAGAGCCAGGGAGACTGAGGGAAAGATCCAGGGGATTTGAGGGAAGACAGCACTGTCACCTCATCTTCGAACTAAGGAGCTCAATAGGGCAGGTGAGAAAAGGGAAGGAAAGATACATAATGGGAGGAGGGATGCAGAGAAGTAGGATAGAGATGCAGAGGAAAAAAAGGAGAGAGAAAAAAAGTCTCTTAAAATAGCAAAGAATTCACAAAGTTTAGATTATATCATAAAGTCAGGAGGATTATACAGTCTTGACTTCTCCGGAATAAGCAGCACAATAGATTCGGATCCTTCAAATACTTGGTGTTTAGAGGCCACCTGTATGTGGCCAGAAAAGAAGGCAATGGTCATCTCGGAATATGTCAATGGTACTAAAATATGCATGGTGAGAAAGTAAGCAAGCTGCTTTGTATACAGGGAACAGCAGTGCAGAAACTGCACAGCACTGTAGAGAACCACCAAGACCTCTTTATGGGAATGTAAAGAGTCTGCTCTGTAAACCCAGAAGCAGAGGCATGTTCTGATTTAGGGCTACTGCAGTTCTGCCTTGATGCTTACCACTTCCACCTCGAGGGGAAAAAAGCAAGTGCCAGAATGATTTAAAGACAAAATATCAACCCACACTGCTGCAGGCCTGCTTTCCACATTTTCTAGCTTTTATAGTTTTAGCTTTTGTTCCAAGAGAAGGACTTGTGTGTGTGTGTGTGTGTCTGGGTGTATCTTTCCTTCCAAAATTCACACACAAAATCAATGGCTGAAATTCTTAAGAAAGACTTTGGTAGAGATTTTCAGAAGCTTGTGAAGCATAATACCCTCTTTACCTTCCTCCCCATCAAAAAGGCAGCACTGTATAGGGAAAATTTGATTGTGTACCTTTATTTTTTTGTGTCACTTTGCTTTCTATCATTTGCATTCCAGCCAAATGCAGAAAGGTGAAGACAACCTAGAATATGAGGCACACCTTTTCAGATTCACAAGACCTTTGTTCAGCCCCCTACAGTGCTACAAATGTCTTGTTTGATGTTAGGGAAATCACTTACTGTGCCCCATATCTCAGTTTCCTAACTGTAATGTGGGAATTACACTTCTTGTTGTCTGGGAAGTGGTGGGAAGATAAATCTGTTAAAGACTGCGAGATGTTCAGATGCTGTGATGTGGAGATGAACGTTAGACAAATATGCAAACAGAAGGCCTCACAGATCCCTTTCCATGGATTTTGTTCAGGCCCCTATCTGAGAAACGAGTGTCAGGTTCACAACCCCAAGGGAGGACATGAGAGTCCTCATTTCTAGGTGGGCCTTTAAATCGATGTGGAAGTTTAGGATCAAGGCTGTAGCATGACAGTGACAGAATTTTGCTTTGTAGGCAAAGAAGCATAAAGCAGTGCCAATGTCTTTATTTGAAAAACTCCCTGAAACGTTTCTAAAACAGATTTTCTGTAAAATCTGTTGCATTCACAACTACTGAATGTTATGATCTAGCACAAAAGTTTTTATAGCTACTCAAATATAATAGAGGAATCCCAGGCTCAGGCCTATAAAACCTTTTATAGAAGAGCCTTCCTTTACAGATTTCCTGTGTATAATTCCTGCAAATCAGCAGCCATTCCTGTATCAATTGGGCATTTAAACATGATGCAGGAATATTGGCAATGCTCTTCTGGATGCAGTAGTACCTATTTGAGTAATAAAATTATTTTTTTTCCCCTATAGTTGAAATCTAATTAAAATATTGTTCGAGGGAAAAATTTGGAAACACATGACTGAAGTTTAAATAATTACCACTCACATGTTTAGTTCCACAGCAAAGTGCTTTTTTTTCTTTTTTTTTTTATAACCTGCTTCTTTATTCTGTCTCCCAGCTATGTTGCAACGTGCTCTTTCCTGTTTTACAAACTGTAACGTACAATGATGGTCATTACTATTCATAGATTCATAGAATTTAAGATTGTAAAGGACGATTAGATGATCTAATCCGACCTCCTGCTTAGCAAAGACCAGGCATTTCATCCAGTTACCCGCGTGTTGAGCCCAGTAACTTGTGTTTGATGAAATTGGATCTTCTGGCATCTACTCTTGATGTGAGGAATTCAAAAGACAAATAATTCCTGGGTAGTCCTTACAGTATTTAATCATCCTTACAGTTAGAAAACCCTCAATTCTGCACCTTGTTTCTAATTTGAATTTTCTGGCTTTAAATTCCAGCCATTGGTTCTTGTAATATGTCTTTTTCCACTAGATTAAGAAGCCCTTTAAAAACCCCTGTGTTCTCATGATAAAGGTACTTATATCACCTAATCAAATCACCTTTGGGTCTTCTTCTGAATTTAATAATAAGAAAATCTATTTATTTTATAGAAGCATTTACATGCCCCGGTCACAGAGCGAGGCCCTGAGGAACTGACAGTTTTTAGGGCTCGGTTTTTAGGAAACTGGAGTTCCCTTCTCCTCTGTTAGAGATTTCTGGCGTGTCCTTGGGCACATCACTCAGCTCCTTTCTTTCTTGGCTGCTTACCTGTGGGATGGGAATACCACAAGTGTATATTCCTCCACAGACTGTGTGTGTTAACAACTGTAAAGTGCTGGGGGAACAATGTTAGTCGCTGTGCTGAGCATAGTAGAAGCACTTAACAAGATGGCAATCCTAAATCATTGTCCAACTAAATGAAAAAAAAAAAACATCTCCATATTAGATATGGGTCAAGGTTGAGTATCTCCTGTACTGAACTCTGAAACAAGTGCTGATTACTGTTGTGAAGTAACCGTGTTTTAAATTAAAGCAATAGTGAGGCACGACTACATTAGGTAACTGAGTTCAATGCTCTGTGACTTGATACGATGCTGACCTCAGCTGTTTCACCCTCACATCATGCAGAAACATCATTTGGATCCCAGAGATAAATGATTCAATGGCAAGTGACTTGGACTTGAGCTAAACTGACAGACTGAATGCTCCCCCCCCCCCCCCCCCCCCCCCCGCCCCCAAGCTGTACTTTGAGCACAGGTACAGATAAAAGCTGGAGGAAAACACCTCAGCTGTCCCAGCTGCCTCCAAAGCAATTGTGGGACTATACACAATTTTACATACTGGCCCATCAGCCCTTTGGCAGTGACTGGGTCTTTACAGAGCTGTACAAGTTTACTGTCATGGATAGGGCTTTGCCTCCCTGTGTTGAAAGCAAGAAACAAAACAAACAAACAAAAAATTGTAAGTCAACAGGCAGATCCCAACTACACTTCCAGAGCAGGCTTCCAGTCATGCCCAAAGCCTCTGTAAATGTGAATATCTTGGGACTTGCCAGTTTGAGATGGAGCGTGTGTACTTCATAAGCTGTCCAGAAAGCATACATGGTACAAAATGGTAGTGTTGAAGGAATCGGTTCCAGCTGGGGACTCAGATCAGGCCTTTGCCTTGGCATGACATCGGTTTTGGCAGAGAACCTGTATGCTCCTCTAAATGTACATTCTCCGGGCTCTGAGCGTAAGGCCAACAGAGCAGGTAAGTGTGCCTTCGAGACAGGAGGGAAAGGATTTTGGAATAGCTTTTATCTCATCCCTGTACTGTTTCTCTTTCCCATCCATGGTGGTATCCTCAGGATGCCTCTTTGCTCTTACTTGCAGGTTCTTATTCACTCCAGCTCAGAAACTCTGCGAACACCTGTGATGCTGTTTCCTTTCTCCTTGGGCTCTCAAATGCAATGTGGCTTTCCATGACTTGTGGTAAGTGCAACAGTTACTTATTATGTTTTCATCAATGTTAAATGTATTCTTTTCTCCTCTTTCTGAAACACTAACATCTGGCACCAAGCAACCCTATATATCATTAACTGAGGAGCTTGGGTTTAAGATCCCTGAATAAGAATAAACCTTTGAAGTTAGGATCTGTATTAGCTATTATCGTTTGCTCACTCTTAATTACCTCTTCCCCTTATTTGTCTCCCTTTAATGGTATGTCAATAACATTTTCTAACCTCTCACTCAGCACCTGATTTGTCAAGACTAGGTACACATTTGCTCGAGTTACAGGCACATGTTTAGCCATGGGGGGCAAAACTGTGCTAGCAATTACACGAGTGTGGATCTGGACTAGTTCCATGAAAGTGCTGCAGGTTTAAACTGATTTATTTCTTCTCCTAACTAGCTTTCCTGTATCAAGCCAGATGCTGGCGCCAATCTGCCTGAAGTTGAAGCCTGTGTCCTGGGACACAGCCTCACCCTCCTGGGGGGTCCTGTGCAGAGGATCTCCCCTATATCTGCCCATCAGAAATCCATCAGCAGCACGTGTTTCTTGTTAAGAGGGGGAAAGGAGTAGCCTCGCTGTCTAATTCTGAGAGTCACTCTGTCTGCAGAAAGAGGATGTGCTTTGTCAGGACAGTGTGGACGACTCTCATTTCTCACCAATGTACTGCATGAAAGCGGGGCAGGGGAAGGCTGAACTTGGTTTACCTGAAAAAGTAAGGAAAGAAGCATGTCCATGCAGCAATTGTTGACTGAAAAGGCTCACATTTTTCTTGTGAAGTGATCAGGGTAGAGTTAAACTCACACCTTCTCTAGCATTCACCTGCATTTGCAAATAAATCAGCCGTAAGAACAACTTAGACAGCCTCCTCCTACGTGGCTTCTCCACTAAAAGACGTGGGAGAACAGCAGTGGTGCTGCCTGTTTTGCTGCAGCCCTGTCAGTATTTCAGGTTTTGTGCTGAATTTCACAGGGTCACTGGATTACAGTGCTTTCCCTGCAACCTTAGGCTGATTCACACTTGCTCTGAGAACCTACACTGACGTATTAAAAGCTGCTCTGGAGGCTATGGCTTGAACTCCATGTTCACGTCCAAGTTTGAGTGCCTTGGCGGTGCTCGGTGCTGCAGGTTAGACGGTGTTTCAAAGAGGCCAGAGTGTAGCCTACTGCAGAAAATGTGGAGGATTGTGTACGTAGGCATGCTGTCTTTCCTGTCATTCTCAACAGTGTATCAGGTAGAAGATGACTCCTTGTAGGGCAGCACTGATTTTGAAAAATTTTGGCATAAGATCTTTATAATATGTAGTTTGATGCAGGTCTTGGATGTTTCTCTCTCCTGTGCGCAGCTTGGAAAATAAACTTAGAGCATTTTTAAGGGTGGTAATAAAAGGAGCGCCCTGATAAATTAATGTACATTTGTGCCCTGAGCAATGGGCTTTGGTTGTGAGGTGACAGGGTTAATCTAGCAGCCCGCAGGTGTGAATCAACACCTCTTCCTGCCATGTAACTTGGCTGATTCCATGGTTTTCCCTCTTTACATTCAAGACTGTTTCCAAGCGGCTTGCTACTAACCAACATGCCCGTGTATGGACTGCAGAGGTCATAGCAACAAGTATGACATAGTCAAAAGCATTCAAAATAACAAAGAAAAACAACCGTGGCGAAACTAAACCAAAATGTCTGTCTCAGCAGTGCAGGACTGTTCTTTAAAAACAGGGACGTATCAGGCAAGGCTCTACTGTTAACAAACCCAAACAGCAACATTTGAAAGTAATTACTTGACATCTAGAGGTCTGCTCCTACTGCAAGACTACAAGGTCAAATTTTGCTCTGAAGGATATTGATATCTGGATTAAAACAAAACAATTGTAAGGATTTTGGAGAGCCGTGTCTCAAAGAAATAAATCACCCATGCCTTGCTGAATGTGTGGGGTTACTGTGCCTGCGATGGAGCGTCGCTCTGCACATGTGCACAGTTCAAGTACAAGAGGCTGGAGCATCCCGCGTTGGGGTCGCTGCGTACCTGCGATGCATTTGCAGTTGTAGAGCAACCAGCTGCTGGGCGCAGGCGTTTGGAAAAGCAGTTGGTAGCTGTGGCAATACACAGTTGTGTCCCTGAGCTTTTCTGACAGGACAGAGGATCAGATTGCATAATGAAGGAAAATCCCATATTATAAAGGATGTCTTGGAATTGCAATGTTGTGTCCTAGACCCTGAATATCCTGTTAGAGTAGGAACCTGAAATCCGGACCCTGTGGGTCCGTATCTTGAGTTAGATGGCTAGTTAGACAGATGCTAACACAGGTCCTCTGGGAAGGAAAACATGCATCTAACAGACGACAGAATTTGTCTTTCAAGAGTTTGGAAAGCCAAATTCTACACAATGAAGAGTGTTTACTATCTGCTGCTGACTGCCAACAATGGACAAACTGTTTATCATATTGTCGCTCTGTTTCCCACGTGTACGCTAGACATTACCCACTCACCACTGCTGAAACACTTAGAGGCTGTAAATTGGAAACTGCTATATGACAGGTCAGTAACTGTGATTTCAGCTGTAACAGCCCATGCAAACCTGGCTTGACTTATGTGTGGTAGGTGCAGTTGAAATACAGGATGCAAAACCAGACCATGTCCTGAAGGGTATGCAAAGAATAGTTGTAGTCTGCACATGGTACAGGAGCTAGAGACGAGTACTGAACTATTTGTTAGTATTTTATTGAAGTATTAAGTTACTGCTCATATCCGTCTCTGTGTTGAGCACATCGGGTCAGTGTGATGCTTTTGCAAGTTGAACTTTCTGGATCTGGGTGCGGGTTTTACTGCCAGCGTCCAGCGTGAGCTGAGAAAACGATAGTGTTTCTCTGCCTCATTAAAAAAAGAATTTTCTCAGTGAACCAGCTTGGGCTGGAGTCCGCGCATCAAATCCTCGTTGTTTCCATTTATCTATCAGTGCTCCCCACTGCATGAAATTCGTAGTGTGTCTGGATGTGACTCATGAGTTTAGGGAGCACTCTCTGTGCTCCAGGGACACTGGGAATCTGAGTCTGGGTCTGTGTCACTCCAAAATGTTTATTTCCCATCAGAAACAAAGGAGAGAGTCAATTTCATCCACTAGCAGAAGAAAACCTCTCCTGCAAACCAGAGCATGGAGTGCTGCAGAGAAGAACCTCTCCCCATCATAATCCTTTCCCTTCCCAAGCTGGAAGGCTCCTAAACCTCTGTGCTGGGATCCAGGCTGCCAGGCTCCTGTCCTGCTGCTGCACCTTGCTGTTCGGGTGGGCAGGACCAAAGAGCCTTTGCGTCTCCGAAGTGCTGACGTGTAATTTGCAAAGCTCTTTCTCATGAGGTCTGTCCAGATACTGGCAGTCTTGCTGGTACTGCACCTTTTCTGTAGTTAACGAGGGCACAGGGGCAGTAGCTGTGAGTTGCCTGGCCCGTGGTTGCCCGGGTTTGGGCAGCCTGGGGAGGGTTCCTGACTCTGCGGCCACTGTCCCCGTGAGTCGCCAGTGGTTGGTTTCAATGGAGCTGAGCAGCTTGGATTTGGGTTGAAAAAAGATGAAATTAGACTGCAGCTACCCAGAAGCCAGTGTGGCAAAATCCAGGCCTTCAAAAGCCTGGCTCAGAACCCCCGGTGACTTTGGGCTGTGTTTGTTAATTCTCTTATTTTCAATTTTTAGCCTGCCCTCTTGTCACGCTCACAAACGCTCCCCAAAGCCACTGCCGGTTTAAAAATAGCAGTGATAGCTGCTGCTATTACTATTTAACATGACTGGACACCCCTGTATGCCCCCCTCTCTCCGGGAGGCGGCCCCGAAACGAAACGGGGGACCGGGCCGGAGCGGCACTGACAGCTCCGCGGGGGGCAGCACCGGCGCGGAGAGCGGGCGGGAGCCCACCGCGTCCCTCGTAGGGCGGGGGGGACACGGACGGACGGGACCTGCCCGGGAGCCGCTTGCCCTCGCTTCGAGAGGGGGGACAGACCCCGGGAGGGGGGAGGCCGCGACCCCGCT
>WHYT01016888.1:322188-334347 GCA_009806455.1 Tetrax tetrax
GGGCCCCCCCCCCCCCCCCGTCTCAAGCACACGATGTGGTACCCACAGCCGGCCGTGCCCGCCGGAGTTTGAGCATAAACTGCTGCTGGATGGAGAGTTCCACGGGCGACCCGGGCTGGCGGGTCGTCCGCTCCCTCCCTCCGGACCGACAGACACCGGCTGTGAGCTACCGAAAGTCGGAAGGCAGCTCGTTGGGGAGAGGGACTGGGGGACCGGAGAGTCGCTGCAGGAAAGATATAAATAGGGGGTTTTTTTGGAAGTTAGTATTTGGGAATATTTGCTAACGCATTTGGCTCTCTTGCATACCGTGATAACCCCGAAGCCCTGTCCCCCTCTACAACATCCCTGCAAAATCTTGCTGAGATGTATTTTCGGAGGCTGTCATCTCTGTTATGAAATGCTGAGGTTTGTTGACACAAAACTGGAGGAAAAAAAAAATAAATCCAGACGATTCAAAGTAAAGGCTGACACTGTGTCCTTACAGTCTGCGTTTCTGAAGGTGGGGAAACATTTCAATGACATGGAGTTAATAATAGCAGTGTTGCCCTTAACTTTGTGCTGCCCCAGTGGATGTGCGCTGCTTTATGTCACAATTTTCTTGTCATTTTTGATTTGCTTAAGAACAGAAATACGTTATAAATATGTCATAGGAAGTATTTTTGAAAGCCTTTTAGATTAACGTCTTTGATCTCAAAGTACATTTTTACAGGCATGTAGGGAGGCCTTCTGAAGAGAAGGCTTATTGGCAGGAGAAACGGCGGTGTTTATTTGGGAGAGCCGTAGCTTACCGTGTTAATATCTGGCTTCACCGAAGGCATGCTTGTTTGCACTCCTTGTTTATTCAGAAATACCTCCCATTCAAACAGATTCTTTCTGAATTCTTTTGGGTCTCGTATCCATATTTCTAAATATCTTTGGCCTTTGGGAGCCGATGGGTTCCCTTTTCTTGCTGTCACGTAAATACAGAAATTCTTCAGAATAAGACCCTGAGAAACGTCTACCTACAGGGGGAGGAGAGGAAAGGGAACGTGCCGGTTCTCCTCCAAGTACCACAGCCGTATGGCCTGATCCGGCGTTGCTCTCACGTGAATAATCTTTACTTCCATGAGAATCCCTATAGAAGCAAAGGGGATTATCTACGTGTTGAAGCACAGATAAAGTTTGTGGGATTTTTTTGATATTTCAGCAGCTTTTTCAAGGGCTGTAAGTTGTTGCTTTCTCCTTGTAAATTTGGAATGCAGAATCGTATTACGGAATAAATCTCTTCTGGGTACCAGTTTACAAGTCAGAACCGTGATTTCTTTCTAACTGCAGAAAGTTTTATGAGAAGGTTCTTATAGCAGGAGAGACATACTTAAGAGAGGCGTATAATTTGTAAATAATGCATTGACCTTCCCCTCATCCAAACTGATTTTTATCTATATTGTTCCAAAAACCTGGCACCGTTTATTAGCCAAAGCAGTTTCATTCCTGATAATTTGGTGGGTTTTTCTAGGGCAGATTTCGTTAGTGTGTGCTCTCTTATCAGAGCGGGCCTGATCCTGTACTGAGAGGCGCAAGAGGCGTAAAAACCGAACCCAGTGGCTAAGGTTCATAGCTTCTCACAAATATGAAGGAATGGTGCTGAAAAGACCGCTAATTATGTGTGTGCCTCTGGTGGGAAGTGATGCTGTCTGGCTGCGTCCGGAGAAGAGACACAGGAGGGACACAAGCCCTCAGCCTGACCCGATGTCTTCTTGCTCGTTTTGTTCCCCTTATGACCTGTTTAGTGAACCCAGAGAGGAGAAGAGTCACGAATGGGTATTTGATGATGATGCACAATTGCTGGGCAGTAGGTTAACGCTGTAACGTGTGGGCTGAAACGCCGTGCGAGCTCTGCCCTAGGGCTGCGTGGTTGTTTCTCGGGAAGGAAATATTTAATGGGAGGAAAGAGTGCGATGGTAGCTTGGTAGCTTGAACAACACTCTTCACTTGCCTGCTTCCCCCGAGTAGTTCCCTGTCTGCACCCTTCTTGTTTTTAAAAACGCTGGATGTAACTGAAATCTTTTTGGAAGGTTATTGGTCAGGAGCTGAGTTGAGCTGATGAGATGGGCTGCTAAATTCTTCTCATTACGAGCCAATTTTCTCCTACTTTGGACAACAGCACCCTTGTAACAACAGTGAATGATTCAGAGCATTGATTTGAAACCTTGTTTGTCTTTAAAGGTTTTCTCTGTAAATCACTTAAGTCATCTTTCACTACAGGACTCTCAAAAATGAGGCTGCTTTTTTAAAGCAGCCCCGGAACTGTTTCATTCTGACAGGCAGCAGGCTGTATGATTACAATATTTTGCCTAAGGAAGGAGGGGAGAAGAAAATAAAGAACAATTTTTTTTCCTTTTTTTTTTTTTTTTTAAATTCTTCCTACAATTGTTATTAATTATCATCAGTGGTTCTGTGTGGTGATTCTTGGTTCTGTCCCTGATAAATCGCTGGTGTTCCACATTATCTCTCTCCTCCCGGGTAGCATGGTTTTAATCATCTTATGCTGAGCTAAGGAAGGCTCAGCTCAACCCTTGTCCAAAGGGGAATTTCTCATGGAGATTTAAAAAGTAAAATCCCAGATGGAAACAAACCCATTGGGGTGGGCGTGTTAGGGGATGTCCCCTGACGGACAAGGCTCCTTTTAGGAATGGTCACGTACAGGAACGTGTGCTTTTGTGGTCAACGGGATTAATGGCTGTGGAAGGAAAGGCTGTTGGTTGCAGTTAATTTTTCTTGTAAATAGTATGCAGAGGGATTCCTGTGGCAGCATGGTAACAACCTCTGCTTGAATTTCTGAGAGATTTGGTATTAGGTGATTAAAACCTTGGTCAGTCAGAGGAGTCTTGCACTTGTATTGCCATCGCCTCCCGTTAGCAGGAATTTTGTGCTGGAGTATGTAGCTACCACTCGGGAGTAGAACAACCCCCTCCTCACTTTGCAGAAAGGCTTTTTGTCGCTTGGACTTGAAAGAAAATTGCCATCTGCTAGAGGGTGGTGAGCCATTTGCTGCTTGTGAGGAAGCAGGTGTGCGCAGAATTGCTGCCCGTCCGCTGGCGAGGCTTGGCTTCATCGCTGCTCTGCAGGGCATCTCTGACCAGCCAGCCAGAGGAGAAAGGGATGTCTGCAGGGGGAAGCGCCAGCCTGGGAACCAGGGTCCAGTCCTGCCTCTCCGGCGTGAGATTCAGAGCTTGTCAGATGCAGGCAGGAGTTCTGGGCAGCAAGCTGGGGGTGTTACCAGTGTTCCTGTGAGATACTGAGCAGTGAAGGCTCCTGCTGAGAGCAATAATAGGTGCCCATCACCACTGGAAGGTGGTCTTGAGGCTGCCTCTGCCAAATTAATTGCTTCCTTTTAGCAGATTTTGACTTGTATCACTGTCAGTTCCCCCCAAATGAGGTTAATGATGCTGGTAGTGATGGCACATCTGGCCTAGCAGGGCTTGAAATAAATAACTCTATTACAACTGGATGCTTTAGGGTTTGCGGGATGCCATGTAGAGGAAGCTCCTTTTCTTGTTCTACTGCCCACCTGCTGTGCAGTTAGAAAATCTCTTCCAATTACAGGTTCGATGCTTGGGAAGGGAACTTGTCTGGAAAGGAACAAAAAAGAAGTGGGGAGATGGCCCTGCTTGTCTTTTGCTCCACTCGGCTGAGCAGAGAGACAGCTTGCTGGGAGGGCAATCTACCCCGGAGAGTGACTGAGAGTACCCCTCCATCCCTGTGAGGGCTGAGAAGCCTCTGTGAGAACTGGTACCCAGTGGAGGCACAAACACCCAGTGTCCCTGCAACAACCCCATATGGGCTGTGCATCAGTGGCAGAATCCGCTCTGGGGTGTGCAGAGGCACCCTGAACTGCCCTCTGTTTAAAGAACAGCCCGAGGGAGAGGATCAAACCTTTTTTGAAAGCCATTTGCAGTATTTCTTTGGCATTTAAAAAAATGTTATCCATTCCTGAATGGAATGGCTTCTGCACGTAGACCTGAGGATAGAAATGGGCTGTGCGTGGTGTGCGACAGGCACAGGTCAGCAGCTTCCTTGTAACGAAGCTTTGTGTGTGTTGTATGCGTGTACGCAGCAGCCCCTTAAAAGCTGGAGGTGGTTACACAGGGTCTAAATGGAAACCTGAAAATTTCTCCTTGAATGAGCTTCCTGGCGTTTGGCTTCAAAAGCCATCAGAAAGGCTCTTGAGGGCTTAAGTGCTGGGGCATCTGCACGCTGTAACGTTGTACGTGTGCACAGACTGTTCGCTTTAGACAAGGCTTTTCTTCAGCCAATGAAATACGCAAGTGGGATGAAATAAAAGAAAAAGTCATTACCAAGCAAAATACTTGAGTGAAATATTCAGCAAGAAAGGACAGTAACTGAATGTTTCGATATTTACTTTTCCAGGAGCCTCTTGAAAGCAAAATGTGTTTCGTTAGCAAAATTATTTTTCCCTCTCTGGGGCGTTGGTAGTATTTTGTTGTTTCAGAGCTGTTCCTGTAATCTCACCTTCATCCTCAAGTTTATTATTCCTGGGTTGCACAGGGAGTGGGATTGTACAAACTGTTGTTATTGGAGAGTTCGTTTGTATCAACAAGCTATTGGCGTGGTTTTCTTTTGGCTGAATCATTTGATCTTTTAGAGAATGCGTGTGGATTTTCTTCATGACTTTGACAGTCATTCTGTGACCCTTCCAATTCTGTCTCGGCATTTATCGTTTGGTCATAACTATAATAAGAATTAAAAGATGTTTATCCAGAGCAAAGGATTAATTTTTCCCCTGTAAAGCCAAGTGTTTCTCATTGACTGATGCGTGAGTGATCGGGATATTTAGCCAGATCAGCTTGTGACGGGTGAAAGGGCTGCAGGGCAAGAGACACAAGGATCTGAACGGCCGTCAGGGCAGACAAAGGTTGCACGCTCTGTGATTTCTGTATCTATTCATTAACTCTGCACAAGGTCGTTATTCTTGCCTGTGATTAGGCTACCGTGCCGCCTCCTCGGAAGCTGCTTCTCAGTCTGGTGGGGACAGTGCAGGAGCTGTCGTACAGCACACCTTCTCCCAGGACCATGTGAGGCTGCTTCTCAGGAGAACCAGGATCAGGCCTCCTCCCCTTGCTACTGGTTGAGGCTGAGAACTCCAGAGGAGGTAATTGCTGATAGCAATCAGATTGGGTGCTAAACAGGGACATAAAGCGTTTAGTGCAATAGCTGTGATGATGGTAAAGCCTTGGGCATGGTTGCCAAAACAGAAGTTGAGTTTGCGTATCTCTAATGAGCCAAGTGCCTTTGTGCAGTAACACTGCTGAAGTGCATGAAGTTAAACCCAAAAAGTACAGCATGCAATGTGATTTTTTTTTTTTAGCTCTGATTTGTGTCAAAAGTCCCTGAAGTTCTTGCAGTGAAAATGAGATCTTTAATAAGAATGAGTCTACTTCCCCTCCAACCATGATCTTTCTTTCATTGTCCACAATGGATGGGAATGGAGCTTCTCTTTCCATGGACTCTAGTCCATGGAGCTTCTTTTGCCCCAGTGGGTATCTTATGAATCCACTGAAGTCCTGGACAGACTTTGGGTTTCCTTGGGTTCTGCTGGTGCCAAAACTGTTCTGTTACCCTGTTCCACACTGACACTTGGGGAGTCTGTGAATCAATATGGGTTGTGCCTACAGTGAGCGTATGTATCACTGTGATGGAAAACCCGGAGTGATGGATTACAAAAGGCGTGTTCATTTACCTGACAAAGGTTGTCTATCTTGAATTATTTATGAGGCTTCACAGCATGCTAGTAAATTTTGTAAAAGCAATGAGGTCTTGGTAATGTGAGCCTCTTCACTGCAGCTTCCTTAGTAGAGATGTGCTGAGAAGGTACAGGAGGTGGGGGATGGAGGAAGAGGAGGAGGAAGAAGTAGGCAGCTAGTGGAGGCATAGAGGGAGACTGCTGTTTTCATATGCAAATGATGAGGTGCGCAGAGCAATGAAGTGCGAATTAGTTAGATCATGCTGTGCATTGGAGTAAAAATCTATGTGGTGTTAGAAAGCAACTTATGTTTCAGGGAAGGATGGGGAGTACAGATGCAAGGACAGAGAAGGGTGAAAACCTCATGACCAAAAGCTAGCAGCTTCCCATCCATAGGAATGTTATTTGCAGGGACAGTTTCTTTAAAGTATATGTTCATTTTGGTGAGGTTTCCTTATCTGAGTTCCACCAAATGAAGGACCAACCCAGAACTGGCCAGGCCTTTCTGTGTGGCATTCGGCAGCTGGAAGGCTTGGGAGCACGCAGAGCGTGTGCCTGTGGACCAGCGGGGTTTGCTCGGGATAACCTGGAAGATGCGTGGCCTGCAGGAGCATTAAGTCGGTGTTATCCAACAGGGAGAGCCAGAGCAACAAGAGTCCGAGTCCTGGTGGCAGCGTGTCGGCTTGCCTCGGTCCCTGATGGAACACCTTTTCGGAGCTAAACATCAGTGATGCAGCAGATGTGGTGCAGGTTCCTGGTGTAGCTGCCACTGCGTACCTGATCTGTTGATAAATGGAGCCTCCTGCATGCTTTCAGGCTTCCGAGCCTCTCAGCCTTCCAAGCACCAAGTTACCCCCTAAACTGTTAAATTGGTGGAAAGCATTGGAAAGAGTGTTGTATCCCTCTCCACTGAAGTGACAAATGAGGATGTGATTCTCCTTATAAATACTAATGCCTTTCAGCTCATAACAGAGCTGAGTCCTGAAACTTGTCAGAAGCTGACAGTCTGTTTGCTGTTGGTCTATTTCTTCTCCACTGGGCACTTAATATTCTTCACTTCAGAAGAATCTAGTATCCAAAGTCTGAGTTCACGTTCATCTTCTGAATAAGACCACAAACCAAGAGGCATATTTCTAAATATTTTTCAGAGCCAGCCTTGTATAAGTCACTTCAAAAATGTATAAAGCTCTCACTGATTTAATTTCTGTGGAATCAGAGATATCCTCTGTGAGATATCCTCATATTTGAATTCTCATCTCTATTGAATTTTATGTAATAATGTGTCTTTATTGTGGCCAACAAACACTTTCTGTACAGTATGACACGGTGAGAGTCATGAGTGCAGTGCCTTGTCTGCATTTCTAACGTATGGTGGGTTTCACAGTCAGGTTTTTGGCAGCTGTAACATGGACACCAAAATAGAGACAAACTTAAGCCAAGCAAAGCGCCTAATATTCAGCTTTATCAGGTGATAAAGACTCAGATTCTGGGCTGTGAGTGGTTGAACATCTTTTTATTGCTCCATAATGAATGCAGTAGACCCAGGAGGAGCCAAAGTACCATCTTCTCATGTCTCAGGTAGTCTTATAAATTAGAGGTCTCTACTAAGCACTCACTGTAGTGTCACGTACTTGGGATCAGCGAGGGGAAAAAAATAATGTGTTGTGTGGGCTCCTGTGCTTCCAGGACCTCTGCAGGGGGAAGCATGCCCGTTGCCCAGGTGAAAGTAAACCTCCTGCAGCAGTGTGTCATACATACCAAGGGAAAAAAGAGTGGAAGAAACAGCATTTAATTATTCAAGAACTGCAAGCTGAAAAGAGTTTCAGGACAGTGAGCTGGGCATGCGTTGCAGCTTTGTGGCACTCTGCTTTCCTAGCCTCCCCTGCCTGCTCTAGGAAGGAGGGTAGATTACGAGTACAAAAAAAAAATGTTTTTCTTTTCATCCAGCTCTTGTTTTTTATTTATTCTGCTCTTGTTTGCTGGAAGATCTTAATAATTGTTGATCAGTGACCAAAATGATGACACTATTTTGCCTCTCGCGGAATGACAGCACTTCCAAGAGCACAGCCCAGCAGAGCATCAGCCCAGAAGGAGACCCCTCTGTGGACAGGCAGGGATGTTCTCCTGCCCCTCCTTGGCTCTGCGCTGTGGGACTGCTCGTCATTGAGCCATTCTTCCTGATGTCAGATTTGTTACGATGCGGAAGAATTCTTTGTCATCAGACTTGATTGCTGTACTCTGCTATGGCTATGTTAGGTTCAAAAGCTAAGAAACGTCACAAAATTTTTTGAGATACTGAGCCAAATTCATCCCTGATGTAATGGTGCTGTGGGATTGTGCTGGGGACAACTTTCAGGCCTTTGTCTTTTAACTTCTAAATATCATGGTGGTTGTGGTTGCTTCTGATGTGATTTTTATTGTGGGATGGAGAAAAGAAATGCATCTAACACATCTGCTGTCTGCTCATGCTTTGGTCCCAGTTTCTAAATAACCCCATTTAGCACCTGCTTGCCCATTTGACCCAGCAACAAAAACGTTGTGTTGGCATTTCTGACATCAATACCGCCTTTTTACCCATCATCTTAAGGCTAAATTGAACCCTTCTGTGTCACTTGCTCCTGGCTATGTTTATTTGTTTTGATCTAGTCTTTACTTTAGAGAAAAATCTAACCAGCTCTGTCTCACTCCTGTTGCGTGCTAGGGGCTGAGGCTCTCTTCGTGAGAAGTGGCTCATTCCCCAGGTGAACCTCATACCCTCAACTTGCCCCTGCTTCCCTGTGCTCCCTGCCCAGACGTGAGGATGGAGCAGCCAAGCACAAGAGAGCTGATAGCCGCATCTTGGCAGGAGGTCTCACTTCACCGTTGGAGCTGCTGAGCTGGCTCGTACCTTTTCCCCTTCTTATGGGGGGACAACCTCCGGCTCTCTTGGCAGCTTTGCTGGGGCCGTGTTTGCTCAAGCAGGCCTGGTGTACCAAGCCGGAGGTGCGGCTGCATCCCGAGGCCGGTGTTCCGCGTGGAGCACTGCCTGTGGCAACACTGCTGTGTGGGAATCTTCTTTTCCTGCCTGCCTTCTCTTGACACCACTCCAAGTGGAGCCTTGTGCTGAAAGCATTACTGGTTTGTGCAGTTTATGAATGTGATTATGTGTGCTGAAAGCAGCCTTTTTTATTTTAAAAGAGCCACTTAATAAATGTCACTTATTTGGTGACTCTTAGGCAACTGAGCGCATGGTCGCCTTCTCATTGGGAAGCGGCTGCCAGATCCCATCCTGTTCTCTGGAGTCACAGCTGGCTGGTGACAGAGTAGGTTTGCCACTTGCCAGAAAACAGACGTGGTGTTTTCATGGTAGCTTGCGTGGTATTTGACTTTTGTTCTTAGTTAAATCTACTTGAGGCTGTGTTTGTGCCATTTCATTTACTGTTAGATCCCACAAGATAGTGTGAGGATCCTTGTATGTGAAGTTTCTTCCAGAGAAAACCAAGCAGCTCCAGAAACAAAAGGTTTAGTCAATGGTACCTGTCCTTCTTGCAGAGCAATATCAGAATGATTGCAGTGTGGTGGTGGTGAGCCAAAAAGGGGCCTTTGATGGGCTGCGGGTGAGATGCCCCAGCTGTCGCATTGCCCAAGGCACATGGTGAGGCCACACATAATGCGTACACCTGAAGTTTCTCTACGTAAAAACGTATGGCCCTTCTTGGATGAAGGATTCATGTGCAAAGCCTGGTGCAAAGCTTTAGGGACTGGGAGGAACTGACAGTGAGAGCGCTGTTTCATCCTGCACCAGAGCAGCGAACAGCCAGTACTGGGTGAAAAGCAGTTTGTTGAAAGTTCTGAAGTTCGTGAAGTTCATGGCACAAAAGGCCAGAACCCATGGCCAAAGCAAGGACTGTTCCAAATATATAGTATTTTCTACGTGAAGCTAACCTTGCTTCCTCATTTACCTTGGTTACAATTTTTATTACAATGTCATTCCTTCTCATCTTTTTCTGCTGCTATGATGTTCAGCTTTAGTATTTGTCTTCTAATGGTTTCTGAATAGCAGAATGCTTCCATTACTGGCAATGACGTGTAGTTAATCTTGAGCACACATAGCTGTGAGGAGTCCAGACTTCAGCCCTGGATAGCGTGCTTGTGAGTGAGGAAATCAGCTTGGAAATTGTTAAAATTGCTCCTGTGTTAATCTTGTCATGATACCACAGCTTCTGGCAGTATGTGGGTTAGCAAGATGCTTGTGGCTGAGAATGAGGGCGGGTTGTCACTTTGGAAGTCTCAGCAAAGACCTTGTCTTACATCTTTGCTTTGAGGAGATTTACACTGAGGAATTTGGCCCATTTTTCCATTGCCAGGCCTGTCTTCAGGTGTTCTCGTATCCCCGATTGATCTTCTGGCCTACTTTCTGTCCACTATGTGTTAAAAGGTGACCAACCTGTCAGCCTTGGCTAGCATTAGGAGCAAAGCTTGTGTGCCTCAGGCATGTTCCCTGGGGAGACAAGTAATTCTTTCTTGGTGCCCTTGCGATTGGCCCCCCTCTCCCTTGCCGTGTGAGCATCCCGTCCTGTTCTCCATCTTCTGCTCCTTATAATGGTTTTTTACATGTGCTTTGTAATAGCACTATGCACTTCCCTATTGCTCATTTTGCTGATGAAACAAAGGCTTCAGAGACTCCAATATGTCAGCGGTGGAGCAGGAAATACAACCCAGATCATGTAATTCCTCCTCCTCTGTTTCTCCGAATGAATCCATGCTCTTCGTTTTGGGATAAATGTTCCTTCTGCTGCCTGCTAACAAGACAGCGGATTCAACCACAAGAACAGGAATACAGCCAGGAGGATTTGAACTCTGGGGACAGTATCTGTCCCTTCGGTGTTGGGAGAGTGGGAACTGTCCTTGCGGATGAAAAGCTTCTCTGAAGGACACTGTTCTCTGGCGAATGCCTGGACATCAAAGCTTGGGCGGTGCTGTTCTCTGTCCAGCGAGGCGGAGGGTGGGAGGGCTTGCTGCTGAGTGCTTAGCAGGCTCGACACCAGGCTTTTGCAAATTAAATGAGTGCCCTTTGCGGCATAAGCCCTACATTGGCTGCTTGTGCCGTGTAAATTACGGTCAGGCACCTTTCCCAAGAAATGCTCTCTTTAAAATTGCATTTTTGTGCTGATGATGCACTCATTTAGAATTGGATCTCTTGTGCTCATTGCTTCCTTGTGGCAAGCGCTCGCTGGTGGGACCGGTTACTGGAGGAACTGTAGGGCAGTAGTACCTGACCATCCCTCGGACATTTATCCCCTGAGATGGTACCTGAGATACCATCTGAACATTTCCCACTCCCCGCGTGTGTCTTGGAGAGAAATTCTAGAGGCCATTAAGCTGGGTAATTTACATGCTTCTTGAGCCTGTGCCTAGGGAAATGTATTTCACAGGTAATTTCCAATCTCTTGGTGTGTGGAAGAAGTCATTATTCTAAATAGAAAGGGGCTGGTGATGTCACGGGCCCCATTGAGAGGACCACATTAGAGACTGGGATTTTTCCTCTTTTAGAGAAAAGGGTGTGAGGCATTATATTCATAGGGGTTTTGGATATCAGATATTTTTAGTTTTAATGTCGATAGTCATTTAGAAAAGCAGGAGAATTATCTTGTAATCTCAGATTTTAGTTACATGTGAGCATATCGTATGTGAGGGCTCTCACCTACTCCAGGGTATCCGCAGGCGTGTGAGTTGCCTGCTTTGGGGTTCGAGTGCCGTCTTCCATGGGCAAACATCAAACTGCGCCTCAGGAGCTTGACTTGCAGTTCTGACTCTGCTCGCAAAGCCTGTCTGGATTTGAGACTACTTCTTCACCTTTGGAGTGCCCTTCTCCCCTCCTGGAAAAACAAACCATATTTTACTCAGATGTATTAGGAGGGTTTGACAGTTTAATGTTGATCAATCCCTTCAAAGTGATGTTTGATGGGCCGTTGAACTATCTGTGCTTTAATTGTGACTGCAATGGTGAGAGAATGTGGACAGTAACTGATAATTGTGAAGCAAGGTTGTGGGTGTGCTGCAGGCTTCTTAGCTTGAGGCATCTGGTGAGAAAAAGGTCACATCTGTGCTTGGGCTCCAGTAGAGTTTCCCAAGCTGGTGGGGAGAAGGAGAGAGGAGGTGACCCGTGGACGCTGATGGTTTCATTCCTGTTGCTGTAGCACTGAGTGATACAGCAGCACTGGGACAAAACCAAACTGGGCTTCGTGTTTCCACTCTCCCTGCCTCGGAGCATGTTTGGATGCCACAGAAGAGGTCTTGCAGACAGCTTTTAGATGTGTATCATAAAGTAGCGAGGTAATGGCATGAAATGCAGTAAAGTATTATTTATTTTTTTTAATGCTTTCCACCTCCACCCCTTTTTTTTTTTTTTTTTTTTTTTTTTTTTTTTTTTTTTT
>WHYT01016888.1:354658-367954 GCA_009806455.1 Tetrax tetrax
AAAAAAAAATCAATTTTGGTGTTTCAAGGCATTTTTTTAAATTAATGACTTGTGTAAAAAGAAATAATTTCTGGTGAAAATACTTCAGAAGATTTATGAGTAACTTTGGGCAATGTGAAAAAACCTTTGATGCCAAATAAAATGTTTGACTGAAAAAGGAAAAGAAAGCAAGAAATCAACCCAAGACCCCACTCAGCTCTGTTTGTGACCCATTATCTTGACACTGGCAACCCCACTGAAGGCTTGGCTTTCCCTCCTTTGGCAGAAGGGGGGTTTGCAGGTGTCTTCACCCATCTCCTTCCCGGGATGTTTCTTCCTCCCCAGCCAGGCTCCCAGGGGAGAAGAGGCAGCGTTACCTCTGCAGGAATGTGGGAAATAGCAGAAGTTATTCTGGAAAAGATTTCATGTGTGCAATTAAATCTTGTTTTCATCCACAGCCCCTTATGTTATTAACTGGCATGGATTTTGCCTGTGTGAGTAACACGCCTCTGTCTGCCAGTCCCTCCGTTTCATCCCCCACCCCTCACAAGTGATGCTTCAGCTCTGTTCTGCCGGTCGTCTCAGGCATCTTTCTGCTTTGATATTTCTGCCCAACTTTAACTGGTTTTGGGCCATGCTGTATAATTCAGAGTCTTGCTTCTTAGCTGGGTTTCTTTGCTCCTTGATGTCCAGAAAAGCCTCTTCCATAGTTTTGTGGGTGGCAGGGGAGTGTGTGTGGACTGTCTGGGCAATGCCTCTGCATAAGGAATGAAATCATTCTATGAACCTAAGCTAAGCACAAAACCCCTGAGCTGGTCTGCTCCCTCCTGCCATCACTTTGCCATGATGCTGGCCTTACCTTCTCCTTGTGCTCCATCCCTCCTTTCTCTGGTGTAGCGCTGAGGGATGAACGTTGCTGTGGAAAACGCGCCGACAGCAGTGCCAAGTGGTGCAGAGGCAATTGCGTGTTGCTTTTCCAGGTCAGATGGGAGATTTGACATTTGTGTGGCCAGTGGCTGGAGTCAGGAAATCTTATTAAAAGGAGAGTTATCAAGTTCTGTGGATTTAGAAGAGGGTTTTTTGTTGTTGTTTTAACTTGGTGTTATTGCTGTAAGCTGAAATCCGTATGGTTGAGTATATCAGAGGGTGTTGTGCCTGTGGGAAGGACTGGCAGCCAGCTTCCTTGCTGGGCTCAGGACAAAGGAGATGCTGCGTGGCAGCCCCAGGAGGGGCTCAGCCCATGGTGGACAGAATTGGTGCTTTGCGCAGGTTGGGCTTCGCTAAAGGTGCAGAGCAGCCGAGCCCTCAGGCACTCGGTGCCCTGTGCTTGGCCCCTGTCTCTGCCCAGGTTTCTTCCGTTGCGCGGCAGCAATAATCCGCTGCCGCAGCAGGGCAGGCACCGCCGGTCCCACTGTGGCTCTGGGTTTGCTCTCTGCCACGGAGCTCTGCTGAGGCAGTAAGATGTTTTCTGTACGCCACAGCGCTCGCACCTTGTTAATCACTCTGGGCTTAAATAATTATCTACTGCAACTCTGTATAAGAAGGAAAAAAAAAAAAGAAAAAAACCAACCCACGCCTTGCAATTTTGATTGTACCTTTTTCCCCTTTTTCTCTCTGTGGTGCTTTGTGTGTAAATTTTGAAGTCTTGAAGTCTGTTACCTGCCCCAGCCGTAATTCCCAAAGCCGTGTGTTCCTGGTATTCTGCCTGCACCTGGTGCCGCAGAAAGAGAGCGGTGAACTCAGCCGGGGGCACTGATTTCCTCCTTCTCCCTTCAGTCGCCTTGCTTATCTGCAAAGTGTCAGGGCTCTGACTCTTTCTCCCTTTCTTTCTCTCCCTTTCTCTTTCTCTCTGTCTCTCTGTCTCTTGCAGTATGCAGTACTGGGCCAGGAGGCTGGAGCAGGAGATTGATGGAGTGATGAGGATATTTGGTGGAGTCCAGCAGCTCAGAGGGGTAAGCTGTCTGTCTTTTACCTGTGCTGCCTGCCTTGTGGCGATGGATGTTCTCATCTGCAGAAATCACCTGTGTGAACACTTGCCATACGTCACCCTCTCGGCTCGTTCCGCGTGCAGGGTCGTGGCGGTGCTGCTGGTCGCTGGCCCATTTGATGCATTTATGGAGTGCGTGGGAGTGAGCGTGGTTTGTGTCTGTCTGTCTCTCGGGCTGCATGTCACTGTATCTGAGCATGTACCTGTGGGGTTTTTTTTCTGTATGACACACTAAATGCAACTTAAATCCAACTAACCCTTCCTCCAGGGACTGAAGGTAGTTTAATTTGTGTTTTCATTTTAAACTTCTGTTGACAAAGCAGGAAATGTTCAAAGGATGATTTGACTAGCCGTTGGAAGCTCTGTGTTTTAAAATATACATTGCAGGTAAAATTGTAATTCTTGTTTGGCTTCTGTTTCCAAATGCACAAACCAAAATGCTGCTGTTGATGCTGGCATCTGCCTCCTGCTCCCCGACTCCGCAGCAGGGCCGGGTATGGCGGGCTGTGGCAGCCAGACCTCCTCTTTTCCTGGCAGCCATGCTTTGGGTTGGTGAGGGCAGTTACAGAACGGTTTCGTCGTCATTGTTTTAGGTTTGTGGATCAAAGGGGCTTTAAAACCCTACCTGTTTCCTCTTCCCGATGCTGTTGTGCTGACTAGCTGGTTTTAAATTGAATAATCTGAAATTAGGGTTATGATGTGAAACTAAAGAAATAGGCTTCTCTAGCGTGATAAATATGTTGCCCTAGGAAGAAGCACAGAGTGTATTTGTGTTTTCTGATGGCAGTGGCACGTTCTTCTCAGATGCCAATGATTTATAGGCTTCTTACTCTGTCTTACCCTAGTAGCTATACTGGCTTCACCAGAAGTGTTTGTGGTTTCTGCTGTTGGTTGTAACCCTATGTCTAAACACAGAAGTTGCACTATTTTCTTTTAAATGCATTTTAAAATGAGTTTAACTGAAAACTTGCAAAACTCTTCGTAGTTCACCCATTCATTCGTGTCCGTATTTGAGCTCTAGAATGGTGTCTCTGGGCTTTGCTTGCATTCATTTCAGCTGGATTGATATAACCTTCATGTGCAGCATGAAAAGCATATACACCACTTTGGTTTTAACAAATATTTGTTATGGTGTCCATGCATTTGTGCATTCCAGTTTTGCATGTTGACAGGGTCTTGGAATCGGAGCGGGGATGCAAGTTTCCAGGCAATACATAGGCACAGCTGCCAGCGTACTCTTTAGCTGAGCACGTTTCAAAAAAAGACAAGATTGCTACTACATTTTTCACATGTCCTCTCTTACAATTTATTCTTATTAGCTTTGATTTTGCTCCTTTGCATGTTAAATAGGTATATCATGTAATTTTTTTAATGCCATAATTAAATAGAAATTACACCTCCAATTTGCCAGCACTTGACTCCTATTGGCCAGTCAGTCAATTACAGGTAAGAGAGCTTCCCAATTTTTCTGTTTAATTCTTCTGATGGAACATAGTGCATCACTTTAATGGATGAATACCAGATAAACTGACTACAGAGGGACCGAAGGGTTTTTTTGAAATCTGTTTTGGAGCTTCCTTGTGAGGAGAGGGAGCCGTGCACAATTACTGTATTGGTGAATGCATAAACCACCTGAAGTCAAGAAATGAGCTACTGAAAATTCCAACATGCAACTGTTAAGACACCAGAAAGGACTAGTGGACGCTGGCTGTGGATATCCAGGGGAGAACTTAGGATGTGGAGTCCAGGTTTGATTCATAAATCTAATATCAAAGACCGCATCACTTGCTAGTGCAAACCAGCATAGCTTCACAGATGTGAGATAGCATGGAGTGCTTCATCCTGAAGAGCTCTGAGCTGTACTCGCAAGGAGTCCTCTTACCCACCAGTTGCATGCAGGTTTCTCTGGATTGCAGTATGGGAGCTGTTTAATGTCATAAAGTGGTATTATAACTCACTCTGAGATATGGATTGGGAAAAAAAAAAAAATCGATATTTTATTGATGCTGCAACCACCCTTGAAATTTAGAGGGTGGCAACTAATTCTTAAGGTTGGGACTTGGTCTTTGTTTCCCTTCTTGTGAAGGGCACTACCTGGCCCAGACTGGGATTTCGTAGCTCACCTTGCTCCATCATCGTGCTGGCTTGCAACCAGGATGGAGGTGCTGGAGTCCAGTACCAACCTGCAGAGCTCCGTTGCACCCTGACACAGAGGGAGAAGGGAAAGCCACTGACTGAGGAGCAGTGGGAGCCAAAACGTCCGTCTCGCCAGAAGCAAATCCCACCCGCTGGGATTTCTCAGGAAGGTTTATTACTAAGCTTGCTTAGTAATAAGATCCATGTGAGGTGGGAAGGATTAAAAAAATGGGGCATGTAGAGCCTGGTTTTTGGCAAAACTTGTTGATGTTCTTTGGGGTTACCAAAGTGTCTGCAGAGGGGGGCTTCTGGTACATAGTGCATAAGAAGTGGTATTAGAAGTAAGGGAAAAGTGCTGCAGTGCCACTGAAGACAAAACTGGTGCTTCTGAACTCTGTGGGGTCTGCTGTGGAGGTGAGGTTCCCACTGCCGGCTCTCATGGGTCTGTGAAGCCTGTAAGCACTGAGGCTGGTGCCATGCCAGAAATGGATCTTCCCTTTCCAGCTCAGGCCTTACTATCAAAGTGACAGATCAGTAAATAATAATAAAAATATCCTCCTCCGAGGTTTGTCAGGTTTACTTCTGAATATTTTTTTTCTTGGATTGCTGTGAAAGGATGTGGTCCTGTTCTTTGGTTATTGACTGGAATCGTATAACTGTTGTGGCAGATGAGGCATGAAATTTATTGTCAGAAATATGGTGTCCGGGAACACTGCTGAGTATTTTGTCTTGCTGGAGTGGTGCCCACCCAAGAACGATTTTTATTTTAACTCTTCCCTCATTTCCTAGAGTTGGGGTACTAAATGTTGAACGCCCTGCTTCTCTCCTCTCCTGCAGGGTGAACGAGCAGTCATCTCGTGTGCTTCCCCTGGGGAGATTGTCCAGGCTTACACCGTTCAGATGCTTCTTTGCTCAAGTGGAATGTTCTTCTGTGGCAATTAGAGGAGGGTGAGAAGCTCTGAGATGCAGGGGCTCACCTTTCAGCTGTGAGACACCACCTCATTTTTCTCCTGAAGTCCAGACCTTGAAAACACTGAGGTGCAAATGTCCCCGTTGGTTGGACAGACTGTGGTGGGGCTACACGTCTATCTGAACCCTGTGGGCTTGGGGGTCTAGAGAGGACTGTGGTCTTGCTAGGTTGATTCTCTGCCCGGTACAGTTGGTGTACGGCTCTCTGGGTGTTGGTGACGTGGCATCGTGGTGGCTGGTTGGTTGCTCCTGGCGTGCCTCAGAACAGATCCAGCGCTTGGAGATGAGGGCGTGTTGCTTTGCCTCTCTGTCCTCACCTGCCCTGTGCCTCACCAGAAATAATGGAGACACAAATTGTTGCTAATTTAATTTGGACTGGAACAATGATATGTGGAACCCTAAAATGCTAGCTGAATAGGTTGAAATTCTTTAAATAATTTTATTCTACAATGAGAAATACTACACTACAAATCCAACTCCCTGACTTCTGTTCTTTTTCTGTTAGTGACTTTTTCCATGGCTACAGTGGACTCTTCATCACTTTGCAGGACAAGAAAATGTTTGGTTTTGACATTTCCTGCTACACTGCACTAAATTTCTGTTTCTTCCAGTGTTTTGGCACAAGTAAAAGTTGTTTACTTTAGTCAAAAGTGGACAAGGCTGTTGTGTTTCCAGCCTAGATGGTTTCTTCATGTTGCAAAACCTGCTCCAAGGTAGGCTCTGTGTTTGAGAGAGATTTCCCATACTGGTGCAGCCCTGTCCCAACCTACCAGTGTCCTGCTGTGCCGGCACTTGCACACCCAATGTGTGCCATTGGGTTTTGTGCCACGCTGAGCAGCTTCCCTGGATGTTGTGTTGAACCTTCCTTGCTGTATAGCCAGGCTGAGGTTGCAAGTCTCCTCCGGCTTGTTACCTAAATTGTGTTTGATTCTGTGTCTCCTGAGGTGAGCAGCCAGCTGGTCAGACCATCTCCTCCTCCTCTGGTACCTTTGTCTGTGGCTGCCTGTTAATGGGCTTGTTTCTTTGCTGATAATTCCTGAGAAAGCCAAAACCTTCAGAATGAGATAGGGAAAAGCTAAATGATGTAAGTGCTGACCCCCCTTTTCTGCGCTGTCTTCCACTCTGCTCTTCTCTCTGGTTGTCTTTCCCGAGGACTGCTCCAGTCGCGGGGATGAGCACTGCACGCTGGCGATGCAGCCGTTCCCTGTGGGGCAGACAGGCTTTAGCAGGGGCGGGGTGAGCGGCAGAGCTGGACCTGTGCTGCACCTGCTTTCCTCTCTGTGGTTTGGATAAACAGAGCCTTGAGTCTGGCAAGCTGGTTTTGCACCCTCCTGTGATTTCCTCTGGGCTCTTGAGGGAAGTCAAGAGATAACATCTGGATCCACCTCACCAGCATATGACTGGAAGCTATGGATACTGCTGGCCTTGGTGGTGAGGAACACTCAGTCCATCAGACCATAAAGGTCCAGATGGCCCCAAACCTGAGCCCAGGCTGGGGCGTGGTGAGCGGCTTGCTGGCAGAGCTGGGCAGGCAGCAAGCTGCTGCACGAGCTGTGCCTGGTCCTCAACACGTGTGGCTGCACAGAAAGGAGGATGAGCCCAGGGAGAGGATGCACTTTGGGATGCAGCCTGCTACCCACAAGGGCTTTGCTGAATGAGGCAGAGCAGAAGTGGCTGGACTTGGTCCTTGTAATCAACGTCTTATTTTACTTCAGTGACTTTTTCATTTCTCTGTCTTTTATTCTTGCTTGTTGTCTTGTGCTGTTTTCTCAGCTTTGCTTTGCCAGTTTGGCATCTCTGTCTGGCAGAAGTGCTGGCTGTTCATTCATCTGGTCTTTTGTGAAAGGGAAGGACAAATCCTGCTGGCCAGGGCTTGGGGCAGAGTGATCAGGATCTGTGCAGGCATCCCCACCTTTGTCTGCCTCGCAGCATCACCTGCAGCTTGCCCGTCCCTTCTGCTCAGCGCTGCTCTGATACGTCACTTCTTGTTTTCAAAGCATGGCCATCCTTGAATAGAGGCAGCCACAGGTGAGGAACTGTGGTTAAGCCATGCACAAACAATAACTTAGATTTTAAAAAGTAGTATACTAGGAGAGTTTTGGCTTGGATCTGAAGAGCTGAAGTAGCACCCACCTTGTATATTCCTGCAGTCGCTAGTAGCCCTCCTGTGATGGGGTCTCTGCAATGCCAAGTATTTCAGGTGGCTGTGTGAGTGCATCCCTTACAAAACTGCTGGTACAGAGCTACAGAGTCTCTTTAATGCCAGCACAAGAAGGTAAGACGTGCTCTTATCAAAGGAGCTGCCAAGGTTTTCTGTTCAGCTTTTTAAATCTTGGGTAACTACAGGCATAATAGCAACATAGCGTAAATCTTCCAAGTAGCTGTGGTATCACATGATGTTTAATTTGCTCTTTTGTTTTCTCTGGGTATAGACACACTCACCTGGTTATTCAGTGGGGCTGGAGAATCTGGAAAGTGTTTATGGGATTTGAAATGAATGACACTGGAGAATCAGACTCCCCTACACTGTGCTCTGCGTGCCATGTCTGAGGAGCATGTCTGCTTCCAAAGAGCTCTGTCAGACGGACCGGGTGTTTACAGAAGGACAGTGATGTGCTCCTTAGGTATGGCAGAGCTGGGAATAAGGCGTTAGTCTTCTGATAGTCAGTCCAGTACGATAATCCATGGACTGGACTTCAAAACTGTGTAGTGGAGTGCATCTGGCCTTTTCCTTATGAGTCAAATCCAGCCTCCAGAGTGGAAGATAAGAGATGCCCAGAGACTGCACTGCACTCAGCAGAGTTGAGAGAAGGAGTCTGAGCCCAAAGCTCAAACACACGCAGCCAGCTGCTTATGCTGCAGCAGTGCTGAACGCCTTCCTTCTTCCAAGTGCTGGAAGGAGAGAGCACCCAATTGAGTTTTCCCACAGCTGGTGCCTATCTGGGGGCTGACCAAGAGTATGGGCTCTGTACCCCCATGAGATGATGCCTAGCTCTGTGCTCTTGGCTTCTGAGCTGATGCATTATCTGTCTGATCCTTGCTGTTCCTCTCCCCCTTTTCCCTCCCCCCCCTCCTACCAGCGTGCACACAGCCTGCTTCCGCACACCATCTCTGTGCCCTCCCCTGCTCCTCATGTTTGATAAGAGGAAGCGTGCGATGCCAGATAAACACATTCCTGTTCCAAACTGCTTGGGTTTATTTTAATCTGCCTGGGCCGTTCAGCAGCCTCAGCACTCTGTTCAGCACTGAGTGCAAAGCCAACAGTATATTATCAAGGAGGAGCGTTTGAATGTCCGTAGTCCTGCAGCAGCTTCCTTGGAGATGGGAGATCCTCTGCCACCCTTTGCCTGAGCCACTGTCTGCCGTCGTTGGCCCCCTCGCACCCATTGTCTTACTTCTCTCTCTTTCTCTCCGCTAGAACCATATTGTATCTGTACTCGGAGATGTCAGGGAAACATATGCTCCAGCTTTCAGTACATTTGCATAATTAGAGTAATGTGTATGAATAATTTATAGCTGTATGTGGCTGCTCGGCGTGTGACGTTAGCACCCCTCGCTAAATCCTTTCCAGTGGGTGGTGCGGATCCTGCACCAGAGCCGTTGCGTCGATGCAGCGTGCAGCCCGTTGGCAGATGCAGGAGCCCTGCTGTGAGAGATCGGGGTGTGCAGATATAGGTGTGTGTGCATATGCACATCCGTGTATTTAGTGGAAAAAGATGGGCTCTTACTGCTGTAGGGGAAGAGCAGGCTAGAAGTCTGAGAGGCTAAAGTGCCTCAGACTCCTAGGCTCAAAACTTGCTCCCATTATGCAGAAGCTGTGAATTAAAATGTTCTGCAACACTGGAAAGCTGAGGCAGGGATTTTTGCAGCAGGACTCAGGTGTAACTAGTTTGTTAGTTTGTGTGCCAGGTTTATGTTTTTTTTTAAATGACTTTTTCAGATCATAAAACTTAGCAGCTTGCTGGGGGGAGGATGTACTTGCCTGTGCTGTATCGGAGCCTGATCTCAATCAGTCGGTCAATAACCAGTAGCAAAGAATTGCCTGGGCACCGTCGCACTATTTACCAGCTCTTCAATGTGCGAGTTCTACTGGAAAGCCCGGAGCCCTGGGTGGGTTTTCTAAAGGAGAGATCCGAGCGGTTGAATTCTGGTATTTATGTTCCAGTTAATTTTAGCTTCTACTATATTTGGTCCTTTCCAAATGTTTGAGAACCATGGCTGGCAAGCGCTGTGGACGCTGGAGTGAAGCGCAGACGTACACACTTCCTAGCTCATTAGCGTTATCCGCTGGGAAACTGAGGCAGGTGGTTAAGCCGAGCAAGCCTGTGTTACAAACGTGTGGTGCAGCCCGGACTGTTCTCCATCACACGTACAGCCTCTCGGTCCTTAGAGGAGTGCATGTTTAGAGGGGTAACAAGCCCAGTAATAGTCCTTAAAGCCCTTGCTTTGAACCTTTTCACTTTGCAGAATTGCTCTGTGAAGATAATACACTTGCAGCTAGTTGGTGAGTTAGCAAAACCAGAGGGGATTGCGGTTGAGTTTTGTGGAGTCAGTTCTGGTTTATATTGCCGTCAGTGACGAGTTAAGTGAGCCCAGCATTCAGCAGACTGACGTCCAGCTGCGTGCATCTCCGGAGCGTGCTGCTCTGCACCTCCTGTCCAAAAACATCGCTGGTGTACCAAGCCAGTCAACAATCACTGTTGTTAAGATCCTCATGCATATCCAGTGGCACTCTTACCATTGATAGCGGTGCCGCTACACAGCCGTATGAACCCATGGGAACGATGAGACCTTGGTCAATGTTTCTGGAAAGCTCCTTCAGGCAGGTTGTGCTGCCCCCAACCAAAGGAGCCTCTGTGGTCACTGCGGCTGTTCCGCGTGAAATTTTCACCTTCAGTCTGTGTTTAAAAGCAAAGCAAGACAAAATCCAAACCAACCCTGCCAGAATGTGGGATGAATAATTAGGTGGAGATCATTAAAGTTTGCCTCCTTAAAAACATACATAGATTATTCTTTAATGGAAAGTTAATTGTTTTATTATTCTCTCCAGATGGTTCTTTTGCTTTACATTCACAAGGGAATTGATATAGCCTGGGATTCGGTCTCCTATGAGCACAGCTGATAACCAAAAATGCAACTCTATCACTGATCAAGATACAAAGCAATAGAAAATATGTGTATGTATTTCATCATAGTTTCAGATTTTAAATATTATTTATAGGCTGTGAGTGGCCCCTCATCTTGAAATGCTGCAGGCTGTGGAGTCTGCGTTGCTCGTCCTGGTAGGTTTGTCAAGCAAACGCTTGGTATCGGGCGCTACTGCATCCTGCTTTTCTTGCAGCTGGTCGGTCACTTCCAAACACTGGACCATACTGGAGCCTGCAACTGCCAGTGCTGAGATACATGTCTGTACTAAAATAGTTAACGAAGGAAAGTGTTATTAGATGTTCCAGGTTATTGTATGGAGGAAGGGATAAGATGGGTCACTTCTCCTTTGTTCTGTATGTAGAAATGCAGAGGGGCTTGGGAAGGTGGGAGAATACGGTGGAGGTGGCTTCTCAAGGGCACAATTGTGGGTTTTATGTTCTAGGGTGGCTTCAACCTGGTAAACTGCAGCTGTGAGGCTGCGTGTTAAGTGAGCGTATTTATCGTTTCTCATTACAGCAGATCACCTTTGACATCCGATGTGAATAGCATGAATTGGCCCCTTATTTCAGACACTCAGCCATGCTGACCTGTTGGCCTGCAATGATTCTGCTGGTTTTATAGGTATACTTATTTCCTTTTAATTATTTAGAGTTTAAATATTACTGTAAGGGAGGGTGAGAGAGAGGAGTCTGATATTAGCTCAGCCTTGTCTTCCTCACTGAAGTCCAGGTGATGTGCTTGTATCGGAGAGCTTGGCTTGAAGGCCGAAGACCTGTGCTGTGATTAAAGCTGTGGTTTGCTCTTGCTTTGTGGAAGGAGACGGCTCTGCTTTTGGGAGGAACTGCCTCTTGGGACACTCCCGGTTTTGGTAACCTTCAGGGTTCTGTAGCTTTCCAACACTTGCATCCCTTGCAGCTGACTTTGATGATAAGCTTGAGAAAAACCACGCTCTTTTTGTCTTGGGGATTATCAAGGCCCTCTCATAGTTTGAGAGGTCGTATCCAAAGCAGAGGGAATGAAGGGAGAAAGAAAGATGAATGGCCTAAGGAGGAAATGCAGCGGGAAGGTGATGCTAATGGTTATGGATTCTCCTATCCCTTCTATTGCTCTTGGGCTGATCAGTGCCAACTGACATAAGGGGAGCACCTCCTCTTTGTTTCAATAAATTTTGGAGGATTTGTGTTTCATTTGGGGGGATTTATATTGGTGTCTGGTTCTTGTGATTCAGTTATTCACTGGGCTTCAGATTTTATTGACTTTTTTCCCTTTTCTAACTGACCTTTCACACCCGTAAGCATCCAAGACAGATTGAGTATGTGTTTGTTCAGCACCTACCATAGCCAATAGTGTCATGCTTTTTGGACAGTGACCACAGTATAAATATTAAATAGTATGTAAGAGCGCTGAGAAAAATCCTGTCTGAATGAAACGAGATTTGCCTCTGCAAAGAGATGCTGTGAGTGAGAGGCTTGGCTATTTCCATCAGGGCAGTTCCCTAAACGTCTGGGTGATGTGTCTTGGCCTAGTAACAGGATCTGGATGTCCGTACGTGTCAGAAGAGGCACTCTAGGGCTTGTTTAAGCAGTAGCATTAGTTATCATCTGTTGGATGCCCAAGTGAAGCCTTTGCTTGTAGCTAGGAGGCAGGCAGCAGATTTTCAGTTCCCTGCTGTGACTGTAAGGCCAGGTAAATGGAGAAGGAGGAGACAGCAGGGGGTTTATGTGACTTGAGGAGCAAAGAAGATTGTAATGGTAAATGTTGGATTACTTTTAAAAACAAGTAGGTCATTGAAGATGCTGTGGTTGGTGAACAGAAAAAGAAAGAAAGGCGGATTTATTCCTTGTTCTTGTGATGATTTGTTACACTGTAAAGCTCACTTCACTGCTCAGCATGCTGTCATTTTTAATTTTGGAAGTTCTTTGTTTCTGGTTTTGTCAGTGGTCCAGCAAGGATGACACTGGGCCTGAGATTAGGGACGTGGGATCTTCAGAGGAGCCTTGGTTTCCAGTTCCCCTGGCCATTGTGAGTAGGCAGGGACTTACAGAAGCGCTTGGGAACATCAGGTGGTGTTTGTTTTCTGCTCTAGCAGGGATTTGCCTGTGACCCCATGGTGCTCAAGACAAAATGTTTAAAATTCAAACTGCCTTTTGTCTTCTGCCCCTTCTTGCAGAGTGCAAGAAAAACATTCCTCTGTATCCCTGCCTTTTGTAGAAGGGATGGCTACTTTATATCCAGTGATAATTATTTCACATGAGGTATCTACATAAAGAGAGTGTTCATAGCATCTGTACAACGTATGTCTGTTTCTGAGTGTAAATGATTGCTCCAATGCATTCTTAAACTCTGTGTCTTGGTGTTCATTGAAAAAGAAATCATAGCATGATAAAACCGTGCTTACATCAAGTGCATTTCATGGCTGATTATTAAAATGACTTGCAAACAAGTTTGCTCTCACATTTCTATATAGAAGAGAAGGAAAACATTACAGTCAGTTCACTGGAAGTGGGTAAATTGAGGCTTGGGCGAGGAAAATCCTTACTCTGCACGGTGAGTCTGATGGGGGGCTAGGGAGGGAACCTGTGAATCCTGACTCAAGGCTTATCTTTCAAATGTCTTCCTGCTCAGTTTGTCACTTCTGGCTCATTGCTGCATCTCTTAGCACTGAGCAAGGGATCCTAGTGTCCTGGTTCTGGCTAGGACGGAGTTAATTTTCACCTGAGCTGGTGGCACCTGTGGCTGGGGACACAGCTGGGATAGGTTACTGGTTAGCCAACAGCTGGGACAGGTTACCCAGATTGGCCGCAGGGCCATTCCATCCCATGGGACACCATGCTCAGTGTGTCAGTGAGGAGGGGGTTGAGGGGAGGCTGCTGCTACTGAGGAGGAAGCCAAGCATCAGGATCCACTCTGAGCTGTTGTACTGTAAGTTATGTGCTTAAGTATTTTCTGTTATTGATTTTGTTTGTTTGTTTTCCATTTCTGTTTTCTTATCTTGTTCTCCTAAACTTTTTTATTTATCTCAACCCATGAGTTTTGTCTTTTTTTTTTTTTTTTTTTTTTTTCCGTTTTTTCTCCCC
>WHYT01016888.1:380107-425137 GCA_009806455.1 Tetrax tetrax
TTTTTTTTTTTTTTTTTTCTTTACCGATTTTCCTCCCCATCCCACTGCGGGGAGGCAGAGGAGCAGTGAGGGGACAGTGAGCAACTGTATGGTATTTTAGCTGCTGTGTGGGGCAAAACCACAACACCTAGGAAATACAGGTGAGAGAGACAAACTTTCAGCTTTGAATTCACCCTTAGGAAACAATTTCTGGCACGTTTTGCAAGTGGCAGCTTCTTGTTTATAGTAATTGGGTTTGTAACACGTGGCATTTTCTCTCTGGCTCTGCCGTCTACTCCCTCCCATGACCTGGTGAGCTGAGCTGATCTGTGTTCCTTCTTCCCTCGCCTCTGCCGTGGCTGAGTGAGAGGTTGGAGGGCTGTGCTCCTGATGCAGAGCCCGAGCAGCAGTCGACTGCTAGCTTTCCCTCCTCCTTAGATGTGTGCTAGCTCTCAAACAACATTTTGAGGTGCCTGAAGCATTCTGTGGAAGAAAATTAATTGGTTTTGACAAACCACAGCGGTCTCTTGGGTGCCTGGGAGTGCAACATTTATTGAAACCAGGCAGGAAATCAAAATGCTCTGGTGTTCATTCACCTACAGTGCAGCTGTATCAAAAAAATTAAAATGAAAAAAAAATCCGTGACCTTCCTCTGGATTTTTCACTCTGACATTTGGATTGTCCACTAACTTTCTAATAAAACCTCCTTTTTCTTTTAAAAGAGAAGTTTAGTGGTCATGAGAGATGCCGGAATGACAGCCCAGGGAGTAGGTGGTCTCTGTTTACTCACAGAGCAAATGCAGCATCAGGGCAAACGTGCTTGCAGTTGTACTTCCACCGTGACCTGCAGCATCCCAAAGGAGGGCAGGGAATTGCAGTTTTCCGGCACTTCTAGACTTGGCCTCTGCTTACACAACTCAATAAGGAATCAGGCTTCTCCTGCTATTGCAAAACAGTATTAAGGAAGGATTTTTCATCACAGCTGTAGGTTTAACAACTTCAATGCAAACCTCAAACTGCGAGCACTCTGCTAGCAGAAACCATCTCCTAGCCCCGCTCTTGCAGGAGTCTGGCCTGTCTTCCTAACATATTGGTTACAATCTGATTCATTTCTAAGCCATATGCTGATACCCCGTGCACGCTACAACCGTTCCTCTTGGCAGAAGATCCCTATGTACGTGAAAGGTGCGGTACAGTGCGCAGCCCCAGCCATGACGGTGCCCGCAGCGATGCCGATGCCCTTCAGTCGGCCGCTGGCTTGAGGTCACCGGTCTGCTGTCTGCAAACTTGCTGATGGGAGTCATTAAGTTACCGTCCAGTTTGAATTAGTGTTGATTCACCTTCAAAAAATAACCTGCAGCCTTCTTCATACGACTCCAAAGGCAAGTCTGGGAAACGAGAGCAGCAGTTTTTAAACAAAGCTAGTTACTGCCCAGGGCTGTTTTTAGTTTTACATGGAGTGTCCACTG
Source organism: Tetrax tetrax (assembly GCA_009806455.1). NCBI lineage: Eukaryota > Metazoa > Chordata > Aves > Otidiformes > Otididae > Tetrax > Tetrax tetrax. The sequence continues at coordinate 381,556 of WHYT01016888.1, forward strand.
TCAGCCCGTAAAGTGGCGTGTGATTTCTGGAGCAAGCTCTGCTTGATAGGGCTGTGGAAGCTTTTTACAGGTCTTTTGCTCTCTGTGGGCTTCCCCAGGAATGGTGTTGGGGGAAATCATGTGCTTTTAGCCTGGAGTACTACGGCTATCACAGGTTCTAGCCCTGGCCTCATGGAATGGAAAGAGTACTGGAGCCACTGGAAAGGATTCATGGACAAATGATCTAATGGAGTTGTTCAGCCCTTCCAGAGGCTTTATTACAACATATTTTGGGGGTTTAGCAGGTTTTTTTCTGTTGTCTGTTGCCACAAGATTTATATGGGTATGGTAGGGATGAGCACTCTGAATTCAGTAAACGTGTGTCTGAGGGAAGCTGTGTGTTAGGCAGAAGGTCCCAAGGTCCTCATATGTGTTCTCAGTAGCTGTAGGTGCCAAACGGAGGTGGGACACCAGGCTGAGAAACCAGCCTTGCTCCCAGGCTGTTGGTGTGGTTAGAAACCCTGCAGGTGGATTGGAGCTCCTGGTGATTGCTGGGGTGACAGAGATAGGGAAGCAGCGAGGACAGAGGCAACATTTCCTTCTGAAGCCTTGCTGTGAGTTGGCTCTTCGCTGTTATCACTTGCAGAGATGGAGCAGGGGTGTGTGGTGTCTGTAAGAGGGACAGATGGGGAGACCAGCCTCAGCAGGTCCTTGAGAGAGCGCAGGTAACGTGACTGCGGCAGCAAGCAGAGGAGTGTGAACGGCTGCTCGCTCTGCGTCATGGTGAGATGGTGAGAACTCCTTAAGCAATTAATTAGTGCAGCTGAGAAGCTGAGCTCAGTGCTAAAGGTGATCTGCAGTTGTACCAACAGATATGCGCACAGGCTTTATTTTTCTGGCTGGGGACCTAGCTGGGGGCTTGTCTTGGTTGTTCATGAATGGCTTGTAGAAGCATTGCAGTGTCTTCTAGAATAGCTTGTAGAATCGTTGCCTGAAGAGTCCGGTAATGTCCGAGGCCAAAGAGGGGGGCATCAGTGATCCTAAACGCAGCTTTGGAGGGGCTGGGTGCTGCAGAAGGAACATGTGCATACGTGGTCCGTGGCGGAGTGGTGCAGTAGGACTGCACTATCCCACCTGTCTGAGGTGAGATCACGTGGAGGGAGAAAAATGGGCACCAGCACTTGGGAGGAGGCTCAGAGTGAGGGTGTTCGTACGGACAGGGGTGGTCAAAGGTTTGCCGTAGAGGTGAGTGTGACCTGAGTGCTGGCAGAGTTGATGCATGGAGTGGCAAAACTGCTTTCTAATTGCTGCATGGGTTTCTTCTTTAGCTTTTTCCTCTTGTAATGATTCAGCTTTCTGGCATAACAATTACCTACTTTGGGTATCAGAGTCTATAGGAAACTGGCTCTAGCTAAAACTGTAGATTAACTACTTCGAAGCTTGTGTCCCAGATGTCAGCAGTGATAGATGCCGTTGAGTGGTTTCTAGCTAGAGAAGACTTTGAGCGGTGTCATTTTTCATGAGAAAACTTCCCATGTGCTTCTCCAAGAGGCTTTTCTAGGCAATTAAGTGACATGCTGTATGCAGAGATAACGTGAATTCAGAGAGCTTTTGCATTTCATCTTCTGTGACATATATGTATAACGGAATGGGTCACCATGGGTTTGGCCCTTGGTCTCAGTTACCTCTACAGGAGCAGGGTTTGCCACCCCAGCTATCACCCATAGCCAACAGGACTCCCGCAGTGTTTGTAGTATGAACAGTTATATGAGCCTGACACACCATGAAGTTGGGATGTGGGAGAATCCATGGCAGAGGGAATCTCATCCCAAGGACAGGGAAGCCCACTGAACGGCAGGACTCCAAGGCCTTTCAGATCCCGAGCTGATGGGATGTCTGCTAACAGAGAGACAACGCTCTGGACAAGGTTTAGGTGTTATGGGAGTGAAGATCCTTTGATGCAACTGAATGGCACCTCCTTTTCCTCTCTTATTTAACAGACCAATAAAGCTCTTCTCACAAAGAGCATCTGACTGTCCAGGGAAAACCAAAGTGTGCTGCTACTCACATGTAGGGCAAGAGGACAAAGAAATCTGGGGAAGAACTCAGCAAAAAACCATCATTCTAGATGCACACAGGGTCTCTCACAGCCCTTGGCAAAGGAAGGGTACAGCACGGATTGTCAGTTAAGGGGCTTTCAGAGTTCCCCACAGAGAACATCATCTGGTAGCAGTGGTAGCTTCAGTCAGCTTGGGAACCGAGGGTGGGTTGCCTGGGTCCCTGCGTGGCTCCGTGCGCTGTGCCATCTGCCTGCGTACCTCCTGGGAGCTGAGCCCTCTGTTTGAGACTTTCCTCGCTTGACTCCTCGGTGCCAGCAGTCCTGCGGCTCCCACAGCTTTACATTACAGCCCTGTGTCAAGAAATCCCAGCTCCTGGGGTCAAGTGCTAAGCGTTTGCTTCTTTATCAGATATTTACTTAGGAGGATTTCATTATACTGAATCTACTAGCTTTGAATAAATTCACATGCAGTAAATTTATTCTTGTTCTTTTTGAAGGCACTTCTATGCTAGAGAAAACTTTGAAGACGACTAGTTATACCAAAAGCAATTACTTTCCCGGTAATTTTGTATGTATTTTAGTGCAGCTACTGTATTTGTATTTGACTATGAGCTTTCTCCGAAGTGCAACTGCTGTGCTGGAAGTGGAGGAAGTTAGATGCTTGAATTTGGGGTGCACCAACATTTTCACAGCTAACACTGAATGTATTTGTCTACGCACTTATTTCAACAAGCTCCACCGTCTGAATAAAGCTACAGGTTGATCTTATCAGAGTCCACTTGCTGTTGCTTCATTGAAGTGTAGGGGGTGGTGTTTGGTTTTCTTGGGGTTTGGTTGGTTGTTGTTTGATTTGGGTTTTTTGGTTTTTTTTTTTTTTTTTTTTTTTTTTTTTTTTTTTTTTTTTTTTTTTTTTTTTTTTTTTGGCAAGACCAGTGTATCAGCTTCTGGTTGTTGGATTTCTTCAGCCAGGCGATAGAGATGGTCTTACCATGACACTGCAGCAGGCATCTCCAAAGCCTTGTTGCTCAGTTCATGAGTATGCAGGAACCATACTCTGCAATATGGATAAGCTAAAGTATTGGCAAAAGCACCTTACTATATGATCTGGAACAATAAACCTGTAAAAAAATCCATCTGCAAATAACTTTTAAACCTGTGGTAGGGGCAAAGCATGCCTCGGTTGCACCCTCTGTGCACAGCATCTCCTGCAGTCTCCTGACCAAGTCCAGAACAAAGCAGGAGGAAAAACTCCAGTAAGAATTTAGGCAATTTGGTCTGATAATCTGCCAAGTCTTCTTTTCACTAGTTTGTTTTGTGCTGTGCTTCAAAGGAAAGAAAAACCCCAGGTAAGTCATTCAGCACCTCTGTGCTCAATAGGATAAAAATACCTTGGTCCCTGTGATTAAAAAGCAATACTTTGGGGCTGGAGGTTTGATTTACCAAAATTACTGGTTGCATAGATATTGATGGTGATAATAACTGTCCATCCTCCATGTAAATGTGCTCTTAGCATCTCCAGAGTGCAAGCATCTGCATGAATCCTTTTGAAAACAGACAAGGGAATATTTGGGGGATATGCACAAAAAAGAAACACGTTTGTACTAAAATCTAGAAGGTTAGAATATATATATATTCCCCCCGCCCCCCAACATGAGTTTCTGAACTTCCCAGTCTAAACTTTGTGGCTAGCTTTAACCCTTGCAATAGACTGAAGAGAAGAATCACGCAATGACTTTCCTGTTATCCCTGTGATGAGTTAGGACCAGAGACATTTATCTGAGCGTTTCTACGGAGGGAGTGTGTTGCGGAACGTTCTGGGCTGCTCATTAGCCAAATAAGCCACTTTTATCTGGAAGAATCACACATCCCACTTGATTTTTGACCTTTTTTCCAAGCATGGCATTTGGTTTAGGATTTCACAGCAAATAGAAAATTTATTTCTGGATCAGTAGGTTTGTGGAGTTTGGGTTAATGCAGGCAGGGCACAAACTTGAGCTGATTTGTTGGTAAAAGGAAGGAAAGACTTTTGTGATTCAGGTAGGAAGTAGTTGGTCAGGACATTTGTGCTTGGGTCCTTTCTCTTCCTTGGGCCCGGGTGGGTCCTTGATCTCTGTGCATCATCCTGGTGTAGAAATTTATTGATGGACTTCCCTCTTGCAGTGAAGATTTCACTTCATTTGATGAAATCTTTTTAAGATTTCATTTGATGGAAGTTAGTAACACCTGCCACAGAGAACTATAGGGACAAATTGCACTGTTGGTTATTTTTAAGAGGAAACCAAAAGAAAAATAAGCATACTGTGAGTGTTCTTTAATTCATGTTCTGAAGTTGACACACAATAGGTAGAATTGGCCTGAACTGAAAGTAGAGAAAAACCTTGGGCACAACAGGGCTTCACACTGCTTCGCTGGCATTCATAGAAAAGGACTTTTTTGCAGACTTCTAGTTTCAGCTTCGTGTGCTATTCTAACCCTCTTCATAGAGATCCAGCAAACCTTGGAAAAATCACACATGTGAACTCAAATCTTCCCCACCCCAAAAGCTTCTAAATGGGGGTTTAAAGCTCAAGTAGCTTCTAGTTCTTGTGGTCTGCCTCAGCTTGTGTTATTTTTCTCATGAAAGACTGAGCGGAAGTGAAATCGGTGCTGTAATAAAAGGTGTCCCTGTTTCATAAGGACCTGAAGAGCAGCTGTTGAGGACAAACATGAGCCTAAGAAGGTCTCCAAGGGCTGGCTTTGATAGAGGTAATCTCTCCTGTAATACCATTCCTAATGTGGATCTCTGTTAGCTATAGGTAATAACTTCTTCCTCTTTATTTGTTCTGGTACATCTCTAGGGCTGCTTGTATGTGCCATAGAATATTTACCGTATTTCTTTCTTTCCATCTATTTTGCCATGGTCTTATGATATGTATCTGTTGCAGATGTGTTATCTTCTGAATGTGTAGTGTTCCTCCTAGTTTCTCCCTTACCCAATGTAGGAAGTTTTTGTCTGCCTTCGCCCTCAGAGGTCCTTCTCTGAACCTTGCACCTGTGAGCTGGGGGTACTGCAAGCTGCAGTTTCTGCTCGTGGTATTTGCAGTGTTAGGAGCAGCACAGCAATCAGAGGTTACACATCAGTAACCTCTGATTATCACTGGTGGCTCCTGTTCAGATATGTCTGTCGTCCAACAGATACTTAACAATTCAACTACTGTAGCTACAGTCTCAGGCTTGTTGCCTTTGGTCCCGGCGTATCTCCCCAGGGAGTCCTTCCTGTTTGCTCTTCATTTCTCCTGTCCTACACTAGCTGTCATCCAGTGGCACTTTAATGCTTTGATATGTCTGGAGCTGCTTTAGGAATCTTGTTACTCCTACTTCCCTTTCTTTGCATCTCTTTTGCTGTATGCATGATACCATAATAGAATAGCTCCTCATGGAGGAGACTGTTGGACTTTGTTTTGGCTGTTACTGCTTGATTGCATTTGTCGTGGCTTTTTCCTGCTTATTTTTTTTCATAGAATCACAGAATAGTTCAGGTTGGAAGGGACCTTTCCAGGCCATCCGGTCCAATCCCCCTGCAAAGAGCAGGGACATCTCCAACCAGATCAGGTTGTTCAGAGCTCCGTCCAACCTGGCCTTTTCCATGCTTTGGATTTACCTTGAGATATTTTGGTAAAATATTGAGGCACCCTAAACCATGGCAGAACAAGTTTTCTCTAAGAGTGTTATTAGAACTCTTGTTCAAATCTTCCCCCACCTCTGCCACCCCAAAACCCATCTTTCACCCTTATGCCACCCCACCCATTTTGCATGCAAACCCAATGTTTCTGGTGGCAGATAACTTATTTTATTTGTCATCTAGAGAGCTCCTGTCTGTCTGGCCATTTCTCTAGAAAACGTAAATAGCTTTTGGACCAGACAGAGGAATTCTATGGCACTGAGTTAAATGAGCGGTGGGAGACTCCGCAAATCTCTGCACTTTAGTTTGCTCAGCTCACCAGAAGGGTGTGGCATTGGGGATGGGTCTGTGTCACGTCCATGGTGTGCAGGGGAATCATTCTTGCATCTGAAGAGCAGCTCACGGCTGTAATTCTGCAGCCGGAGCGACTTGGCGAGCAGTGGATGGAGAGGATTGTCCAAACTGTCCCAGGGAGGGCCCTGGGTGTCTGCCAGCGCTGCACCTATGCTGCTCTCCTGGGAGCCCTGGCGCTGCATCACCCGTCTGTTGTCCCCTAGGAAGGGAAGAGATCCAGCTGACCACACTCCATTACTTTGTCAATGAAGGGAAATAAGGATCATAATCCGATTGTTATGGCAATTGCAGTGCAGCACACTCGAGGCACCTTTCCAAGGCTCCTATATTTATACCTCACTCCTTTAAAGCAAGAGCAGGCAGCCCAGCTTTTCCCAGGCTTTCCCTGTGTCCGGAACAAAGCACACCAGCTGCTCAGACAAACCTGTGATGGGTGATGGATGTCAGCAGGACCATCTCTCCTACTGTGTCGTAGTGGTATGCTCTGTGTCTAGCACCAGGGAGTGAAAGCTGGTAGTGACTTATAAAAATAATAAATACTTAATAAAAAAATAACAACAACCTTCTTGGCACTATAGCTTCCAGCTGCACAGCATTGTTTGACCCTCTGTACAAAGCTGCAGCCAACAGGTGGTGATCCCTTGTACCAAAACTATGGGAAATAAGAAGCATTTCATTTAAAACAAATTAAAAAAAAATAAATCTAAGTTCATAGTCTTTTTGATGTGAACATACAGCATAGCATCCAAGTTTGTACTACTTAGAACTGCGAGTGAAGGAATCTCCTGAAAGTCTATAAGCAAATCTGAATGAGATTGATTATTATCAGGTCCTTTCGGGAATTTATCTTAGTTTTTTTCTATGTTCCAATTGATAATAACAACAAGGTAAGACAATTTTTCCATACACATAACCAAAACCGTGGTACAGGCTGTATTGGAGGCAATCAGGTCACAGTTTGGTTAAACGATTAAAGATTGTTGTATCTAATTACCCAAAACAACGAAGTTTAGGGCAGCTGTGTAGCACCTATGAAGCAGGGTCTGATGTTATGTTAGAGCTCTTCTACAGGAGCTGCGTGCGATGTGTTTGTTCTGATGACCCGTGGCTGACGCAGAGGTGAGGGCCACGACTGCTCGCACGCTGGTAGACCACACATCCATCAAGCCACATGTGTCCCACTGCGTGCCACGGCGGCGGTGGGGAGTTGGGGCTGATGAGATGAGTGGGGAGCTCCGAAAACACCAAGATGTTGAGTCTGGAGGGCTGATTTCTCCCTGGTCTCCTCCTACACAGACCTGTGTTCCTGAGCTCACTGCAAAGGCGCAAAATCAATTACAAATTAAAGGCCAGATTCATGAGTTCGCTTTGGCTGCTCTGGTGGTACAAAACAGCTGCAAATTCAGCTTTTACGTTGCTGTTCCTTCCCCCAGCTTTTATGTGTTAGTAGCTTTGCCTTTAAAAGCATTTTTCTAAATGGCTTGAGATTGATGCTTAACTTCAAAGTACTAACAAATATTGCTTTGCAAATTCCTCCCTGGGCTACTGGATTACTTTTTTAAAAAATATTTTTGAAAACAAAGGGAAATACTGCACTAAGGTGAGTGATGTTTCAGAGCGCCCGTCAGTGCAATTTGAACAGAGCATCGCAGTTCCAGGATCTGCACAATTAAGAACACCCCTCGTGATGTATAGTTCTGTTAGGCTGAGGAGTTTTCACAGAAAAACAAAAGAAATCTCAATTCTGCTCTCTCACAAACTAGTACTGTTTGTCTACACTAGTTGGAATTTATTGAATCATGTGAGAGTTTGATTGTTTTTTTTTTAATTAACTGTAATTATTTCATTGTTATCTTCATACTGAAAGTTTCTCCTCTCCCTTCTTTTTTACTAGTATTAAGCAGAAATATAACAATCATGATTAAGGTTTAAGAACACAAAATAAGTAATGTATTTCAAACGTATCGTATTTCATAATGTATCAGAAAAAAAGTCTCGCATTGCGTAATGACCGCACAATTTAATTTTTGGGTGGTTTCATTGTGCATTTCAGCTTGCAGAAATTGCTAGCTTTTTTTTCCAGCCTACTGCTAAAACATCAAATTTCCTGATTTAATTGTGTGTGTTCTTGCACAGCTACTGTCAAATATTTCATCCAAAATTACTGAAATGCCTGCTCTGCTTTATAATGCTTTTTGGGGGACTAATGTCAACACCTTAGGATTTGTAGGGGTTTTCTCCTGTTTAAAGTGGGAAGTATTCTTCCCACTTAGCTCTCTTACATGTGTATTTACTGTAACGGAAAGCTTCTGGCAGGCAAAATCACCCCTGGTTTTGCATCTCCTCTAGCAGGTCCTTGAAAAATCACTTTGCGTTAACCAGCGGTGTCTGGGACGTGTGTCTGTAGGGCAGGTGGGTTTGTATTTCGATAGCCCACCCAGTGACATCGACCCTGCACAGAACAATGCAATGGCTGAGAGAGCTGGGGCTGTTCAGCCTGGAGGAGAGGAGGCTCCGGGGAGACCTCAGAGCGGCCTCCCAATGTCTAAAGGGGACCTACAGGAAAGATGGGGAGAGACTCTTCAGCAGGGCCTGGTGTGACAGGACAAGGCATAATGGTCTCAAAATAGAGGGAGGTAGATTTAGATTGGATATTAGGAAAACATTTTTTACTCTGAGGGTGGTAGAACACTGGCCCAGGTTGCCCAGAGAGGTGGTGGATGCCCCATCCCTGGAAACATTCCAGGCCAGGCTGGATGGGGCTCTGAGCAACCTGGTCTGGTTGGAGATGTCCCTGCTCCTTGCAGGGGGGTTGGACTGGGTGGGCTGTAAAGGTCCCTTCCAACCCAAACCATTCTATGATTCTGTGTTTCCCTGAATCGGAATGGCTTTGCTCTAGAAGCATCCTAGCCGTGCTTTTCGGAAGTTTATAAATGATCGTCTCCATATGTCCGCGTAAGTCAGGTATAAAACCATCCAACAAGTTAAATCAGAAATCGGACAAAGAGAGAGAGGACAAGAGCGGAAAGATTATATAATCCTCTTTCCTGGAACAAGTGAAAATCTCACTGTTTTCCCCAAATAAGCAATATGCTCTGTCAGCACGACCACAAAGTGCGCGTGTGCATATTCATCACAACCTGTATAGCCGTGTATTTGTATAATTAATCAGGGTTGGGGGAAAACGCATTTGCATCTACGCAAATGGTCTTCTGAAAAAATGAAGCAAGGAGAGACTGTTCCAAGTGATCACAACAGCAGGTCGGCTGACAGCACTGTGAACTTCCACAGGGTGGATTGAGGAAGAGGATTTGGCTGTTAATTAAAAGTTCAACAGCCTTTGTGCACCTGTGTGAGGGTGCCCGCCCCGGGCAGCGGTGCGTGGTGGCGGGGGGCAGGAGGTACGCGCGTGCGGTTGGCGTGTTGTGTTGGTGATGGCTCCTTTGCTCTCGGGAAGATTAACCTATTTATAGACCAAACTGTTGGTGTGAGGCCAGAAGAAACCTTCCGTCTTTTAGATTTATGGAGGTTGCCAGGCACATCTTAAACACTTTCTCTGAGCTGCATTTATTTGTGTTTTGGCTTCTTTTTGAAGGCAGAGCTCCCTGTATCTCCTTGGATAGGACCCTCGATATTGAAGTGGGTCTGGAGTTTGTCAAGTAATCTAATTCATTCAACATTTGGAATTACCGTGCTAAAAAAAGTAATTTATTTTCTAATTATTCCCTGTCTTGCACAACCGTGCATCGCTGAAGTGTCGCTATTTAAAATATTTATCTCTCTCTGCTGCGTGATCTGCTCAAAGGCCATGGAGGGGCGATGAAATAGCAGCACTCGTTCCCAGCGCAGGCATATTACTTTGACTTGTCTTGGGCTGTTTTGACGTCTCCCTGTAAATACATTTATTTTTCATTAGGATGTTTCTGGGTTTGTGGCATCCAGGAAAGCCAAAGCTATTATACTGTTCATCTGTTACAGGTGAAATGAAGATAAACAAGTGTAATGAACTCCTGCTGAAGCCATTTTTCTGTTGTCTTTCCCTTGCTGGAAGCATGTGCATGTGTGGGTACAGCCTCGCTCACGCAGGCTGGATGGGCATGAGCCGCTGTCGGCGCTTGCATTATTCATTTGCGAGGAGGATCCAAGCTCCAAATGCGCCGTAGTCCTAAGGTTTTGCTCTTGTGTCTGGAGACCTCAGGCATGGGGCTTCACACGTGGCTTCCTTCAAGGAGCTGTGGTTTTTAACTTGCAATCTTGCTCCCACAGCGGTTCCCTCCATCTCTCCCCAGTGTGTTACATTGCCAACCAGAGGTGGCAATGTCATGATGTAGCGTCTGTGAGGTCCAAGTAGGTACCGATGGGGTTGGTGGTGGGGATTGGAGGCACCTGCAGAAGATGACATGCTCCCTGCAGGGATTTCTTGTAGAGGCTGGATAGCCTCATCCCAACAACGGGTTCAAGAAAACCATTGGAGAGCCTGTGGCATGGTAGCAAATATCCCATATGGTTAGAGGTTGGTGGATAGGGAGTTAAACACAGCCAGAGACAGGAATATTGTTTGGCGATCAGGGAAGGCTTGGAAAGGATAGAAAGTAGGCTGCAAGGAGGCATGAAGATGAGAATAAAAATGAAAGCGAATATTGAGCTTTCTGAGGTGGCACATACACTTCTAGTCTTTCAATTATTTCTCATTTATTTGAGCCCTCCCTCCCGCGCCCGTCCCCACCCTCCTGAACTGACTCGCTCATTGAGTCCGAGCAAGTTGATGCTGAATTTTAAAATAACTTCTCTTTCTTCGTCTCTAAACTGCTAATCTCCCAGGCTGAGGAATCCTGGGACAAAGAGGAGTCCACAGAGTGGAACTCTGTAAAATTAGCTTTTGCAGCATTAGTGTTTGCACGGTTACAGGCTGAAGACCTGCTCCCCCCTGCCTGGCAGCCTGCCGCCCTCCCCCGGGAGGCTGTAAGCTGCCTTCCTCTTCCTCCTCCTCCTCCCTTCCAGCCATCCCTCCGCTTCGGGCAAGGGTTTAATCTGCGTTGTCTTGGGCTTGTCTGCTGTTATCAGAACGTGTTCTTTCTCAACACAGCTGAAAATAAAACTCGAGTGCTGATGGCAAGTCGCAGAGCGTGTGGGGGGATGTTTTTGGGGTGAAGGCATTGAGCTGAGGCTTGGCACGTGCTGTGCATTGCCACCTTGTGCTGCGAGCTCCCCCGTCTGATCTTGGGGAAGTGATTTGGATTTAATCTGGGGCCTCCGTATGCAGGATAGGGATGGCTTTGGGGCCAAAGGGTCTCTCCCTGCAAGGCTATCGCAGAGCACACCGGTCTGTAACACGCTCACCTCTGTACCTTCCCATCCCTTTTTATGCGAGCAATAGATGCTGCCCTGAAATCTAGCTTTGAGCTCCTTTTGACCATTTCACATGCTCTCTTATGCCCAATTTTGGTGTAAAACCACTTTTCTCAAGCAACTTCCACCAGTTTTCATTCTCTGCAAATCACCTGCTCAAACCCTATCTCCGTTGCCTGCGCTTCTTTTTTCCTCGCTGCTTCTGCTGTTGTTTATTAACTTGCTCTGCGTGGCATCTGGGGAATTTGCTCATTGGGAAAGCAAAATGAAGTTGCGTTACAGCCTAACACATGTAGCGAGGTACTGGCAGCCGCCAGGCCTGGAGCAAAATCCAGCGCTGATGCCGCAAACCCTCCCTGCTTCCTCTCTCGGCCCCGCTCAGCTGATTGCCTTCTATTTTTCCTTGTGGTGTTGTTATTAATAATCATATACCAATCTCCTCTGACAATCACAATCATTTCCTGGGAGAGAGCGAATCTGAGTCAACCGCATCCAGCTACGCAGCAAAATGATGCTGTGTCTACCAGGCTGATGAAAGGCGGTCTCTGCGCCTGGACCACTTGATGATTCTGGCGGCTGCACTGCAGATTTGGAGCTCCCTGTGTTCCTCAAGGAAACTGGCTGCAGGCAGCAGACATGGCTGCCGGGGAGGATTAAAGGGGATGGTGATTTTGAGGGGAATGACAGTGAGAAATAACATGCATCGGACTGTTCCCGTGTGCAGTTGCTTGCAGAGGTCCAGTGGGATGAGAGGGCTGTGCAGGGAGCTGGTGTCCTCAGACCAGTTCTGCATGGATAAAGTCTCCACTCTCAGCATGTTGTTGTAACTGGCTTTGCAAAAGGGTTTTTGGGAACAGACTGAGGCACGTACTCTGTGCTTCCCCCGTGTCTGTTCCCCCAGTCTCCAGCCTCCTGCAAGCTGGGTCCCAGGCAGCTCTTGCTAATGTGTTTCCTGCTGGAAGAGATTTCCAGTGGCAAAACTGGGGTGAAAGCTTTTTCTCAGAGCTCACCGGTTTCTCAGCTCCCTTTTACTCTCAGCCTGGCTCTGTGGGCTCCCAGGCTGTGTGTTCTGCCAAGTTTTTCTACCAGAGCAATTTCCCTTGTTGCAATTCTTGACAGCACCACTTTTTCTCAGAGAAACATTGGGTTGCGGAACGTCTAGCGAACTCAATTGGCCTGGATGGATGGGATGAGCCAGCTGGGTGTGCTTTGAGGCAGAAACCATCAAAGAAGTCGCTACCAAAGAAAAGGTGGTGACTGCAACTTGTCGGAGTGAAAGATTGTGCTGGGGTGGGAAGGAGGGCATGGCAGGGAGCTGTGTATAGGCACGGGGCAGAGGGCTCGAACGTGGGGTACCCCCAACGTCTGTGGCTCCTCTCCAGGGTGCCTTGCCCTGCAGCCTCCCCAGATCTGCCTTTTGTCGCGTTTTGTGACAACAAGCCCTCTTTTTGGCTGATGGGGTTAGCATGGCTGGCTGTGCAACGCGGGAAGCTGGGGTTGGTGGGGACGCATTCCACGCGCAGAGGGATTGCTGGGATTCGTAGAAGTGAGGTGCCTGGGAAGGGCAGGGGTTGTGTCTTGGGATATGAGGTAGAGAAACCCTCAGGAGCTCCATTAACCACAAATGACTGGGATGAACTGGGACGCCGATCGCATGCTTGGCAAAGACAAGAGCCTGTGGCCTGCTTGGTTTGCTCCAGCCTAAGAGCGTCTTTGTTTATTTTGCCTTTATCTTTCACTATTTTGTGCTTGGATTCGGAGGAGAAAGCCCACACCCAAGCTCCCCAGGCACTGCCCTTGTGATGGAGCAGTGCCCTCGCAGAGAGGTGGTGAGGGGCGCAGCCTGCTCCGTGCACAGCCAGCATCTCCCTGGCCGTCCAGCTCCTCTCCTTCCCCTCGTGTTCTTCTTCTTTGCTCAAGCGAACTCCGATGTACATTTGCCTTTTCTGCATTTCCTTGCGGATCTTTTTATGAAATATTGTGGAGTGGATCCTGCTTTATGTTACAAGCTGTTTGTCATGAGATTGGAGAGAGATACAGCGTTTGACTGCAGTGGCTGTTAATTTTAATATGCTGTGAATCTCGAGGTAGCTTTTTATTCTTCCTGCGTTGAACTTCCACGCTGCCGCTGCTGCCGTCTGCGTGGGGGACATGGCATGTGAAACAAAAAGGCTTAATGAAGGACAGGGGGAAGAACTCCATCCGTATTTAATAAAACATGAGTTTTATTTTCTTAAACACAAATCACAATGTCTAGATGTTTAGAAGTTACTGATTTAGCAGCTCTAAGAAAAAGTTCAGTAGCAGTAAAAAGGATGGGGGAGTGGTTGACAGAGGCCTTAAAAATGCACACAATTCTGCTGGGCAGAAGATGAGGGTGCGGTGGAAAATACCAATCCCTGCTGGTCTGAGCAGACAGAGTCCTTCACAGGTGAGGGACGGAGGAGAGCGCATCCACAGCACGAGGCCACGGATGGTAGCTCAGGGCTATGGAATATGTTCCTGAACGGTTGGATGAGTTGGGCACAGACCAGTGAAATGCAAGGGGAAAGGACAGGGCAGAGCAGTTGGGACTTGGGAAGGAGGACTCAGGAACTCTTTATAGGATGCTTCAAGTAGATTCTTGCCCATGTCCTAAACCAAAAGAAATCATAAAAAGCCCACGTGTGTCTAAAAAGCATCAGCTGTAGGGAAACCCCAGAGTGGTACCAGGAGGTTTGTAGTGAAGATCTGAGGAAGCTCTCCGCATTCACCCAGCTCTGAGGAGCGGCTTCTGGGCTCATGTTTACTGAACTCTGTGAGTAACGAGCCACGTTTTTTCAGTTTTGTTGGGTTTTAAGGTATTTTTTTTTTTTTATTACAGCTGTTGAGCTGAATGGCTGCTCTCAGGCTGCCTTTGAATTCAGAGAGGGAATGTCACCGTTTGTGTTGTGTTTGTCAGTTGTCTGAGAGCAGCAGACTGTAAATGCAACCGCATTTGATCATTTGTCAACTTTTCCTTTTGTGCTGAATATCTGATGGCGTTTGCTGAAAACTTGTACCATTTCTGCTCGTTTGACTAGCTGCTGCAACAATTGCAGGTGATGAAAGACGAGAGGCTGGGACATGGCTACCGCACATCTGCAATCGAGTATTTGTCAACAATAAGGTACTCGCTCGGCTTGCTAATAACAGACATCGGGAAAGAGGTGGTTCCAGTCTTCGCACGCAATTACTAGTTTCCTGCATCCGTGGGCAGGCTGAAAGCATATCGAATCGCCTTTGCAGAACTGCTCTTGGAGCTGTGTTTCCCATCAGCAGCTGCTTCAGAGGTGTCAGATCCAGAGCAGAACTACACATTTCAGATCTTCCATTTCAGTACCTAACGGGGGCCTACGGGAAAGATGGGGAGAGACTCTCCAGCAGGGCCTGGTGTGACAGGACAAGGGGTAATGGTTTCAAATTAGAAGGACATAGATTTAGATTAGATATAGGAAGAAATTTTTTAAGCTGAGGGTGGTAGAACACTGGCCCAGGTTGCCCAGAGAAGTGGTGAATGCCCCATCCCTGGAAACATTCCAGGCCAGGCTGGATGAGGCTCTGAGCAACCTGATCTGGTTGGAGATGTCCCTGCTCCTTGCAGGGGGGTTGGATTGGATGGGCTGTAAAGGTCCCTTCCAGCCCAAACCATTCTGTGATTCTCAGCATTGGTGGTGACCCATGGTGCCGAAACCCATGAGAGATGTGTGTGGGACCTGGCTTTGCTGCTACAGCTGCTGAGGATTTTCATGGAAGGGAGATGGGAAATAGCAGGTCTTTTCAGTATCCAACCTTGTACTCTGGTGCGTATAGAATTGAGCTCTACAGGAGCTGATCTGCACAGAGGGTGTTGCTTGCAGGCAGGGATCTTGATTTGGAGGTCCGGGGAAAGCTGGCCCCACCTGATGGGAGAGGAGGATGCCCTTTCTCTGCCTCCTCCAAGCCTCCCTGAAGCCTGAGCTGTGTTTTGACCTGGTTTCTGCTGTCAAATGCTTCCATTTACTCTGTGGGAAAAAAAAAAAAAAATCTTCCTTAGTGGCTGTGGGAACCAAGGTCCCAGGAGGAGCCCATGCCTGTGACCGCTCCTCGCGCAGAGCTCCCCGCTCAGACCGGGCGCTGGAGCAGCAGTGAGGCAGTTGTTTTAGGGTGGGGTTTTTTCCACTTTTCTTTCTCGTCAGAGGCTGAGTAGCGCTCTTGCACGTGGCGTATCAGGCCTCTTGCAGCACACTTCATTTAAAAAGCTAATTTGTAATTGCAAAGCAATACACATGCTCCAGCAACCCCCTCCTCTCCAAAGCAAACAAGAGAAGCGCCACAGAGAAATAAAATAAAATGGGATGAGAATTATCCATGCTTGCTCTACTCCGCTCTTTGTCTGCTGGGAGAAGAAAAGGGGTGAAGCAAAGTTGCTAAAATAAATATAATAAAAAAGAAGAATGGAAAAACAGCCTCTAATGTATTTAGCATTGTGAGCTGAGAGATGAGCGTTAGCCCTGCCCGTCTCGCTGTGCGGCACAGCGGGCTCTGCGCTGTTGGAGGGTCGGGGTTGCCTTTCTCATTCTCACCCTTCCGCAGGCGCGTGTGGATGGCGGCCGTGAGAGAGCGATGATGCCAGCCCTCCTGCCCGGCAGCGGGCAGACGCCAAGGGCCGACCCACCGTCCAGCACCTGGCCAGGGCCGTGGTTGAGCCCTTTCTGCACCCCTTGGTGTCCCTGGTGTAATTTTGAAGGGGGAGCCCGTGTTTTATCCTGCTGTGTAGCTGTGGGTTGGACTGAATCTGCTCATCAAGGGACTCCTGAACAGCCTCTGCTTGCATCCATTGTGTGCCTGCGCCCTTTGCCAGTGCGTTTTTTGCAGCAAGGAGACCAGCCATCTTCCTTGCCAAGCAAGCCCTCCCGCTTGTTGTGGGTTGGAGAGGGGAAGGGAAGGGTGAACCTACCACTGGGCTTTGCTCTGCAGAGCTGCCAGCTCCCATTTTGTCAGCCTTGCTCCGCTCTGCCTCTCCAAGTTCGACGGGGGCATTTTCAAAGACGTTTGCCGTAGTCCCCAGCATGGGTTGGAGGGGCAGGGAGCTGGGGAGGAGCGAGCAGCTCATGCTGAGAACATTTCGGGGTTGAGATGTGAGGAGGGGGCCGGTGTATGCCAGGATCCGGTGGCAGCTGATATCTTTTACTGCTGTATTTTTTGCAGCATCATAAAAGCAGGGTGGAATTAGGCCATGTAGCCTGTGATATGAGCTCTGCTCGGTGGTGATGTTAACGGCTCTGCTCAGAATATGCTGACTTTTTTCTGAACAAAAGCTAAAAAGCAAGCCTTACAAACTAATCATTATTAATACTTGGTCCCTGCTTAGCTATGCACGCAGCCGTCCGGAGCAGGAAATACCCGTTCCCTTGCTTGGTCTCTGTGGCTGAGGAGTGCTCGGCTCGGCCTCTCTTGCCAGTTGTCATGGGTTCTACAACTCCTCTGTTATTTGGATGTGAAGGCTGATTTACACTGAATTTTTTTTTGTCCCTAAGTTTGTCCTACTCTAGAGAGGTCAAGAATTTCTTGGGAATATGAGCCAGAACAGAAGTGGCAATGCGGAGTTCTTTGCATCTCAGGTCTCAAGATCTCCTGGCAGGGTGGAGATGCTTTGCCCAGCCCAGCCAGTGGGAGGGGACAGGGTACTGGTACGGCAGGAGGTTGTTGCAGGTCGTGGGTATCTTGTCTGGCTGAACTTTATGGGAATCCAGCTCCGATGCACTCGGTGCTGGGCTCCCGGGAGGAAAGCAGGACTGGAGGGACGAGCACCAACGCGGTGTGTCAGCCTGCTGATGGGCATGGTGGAGCGTGGCAGCGAGCACGTGTGCTTCGCAGAGCACATGGAGGCGGCAGGTTGGGTTTAGTTCTCCTCGGGCTGCACTTGTGTGCTGGTTTAGGTGCGGTAACGTGCTGCCAGATCCCTGGCAACAACTCGCTGCAGCAGCTTGGTACTCGGCTCCGCAGGGCCAGGGACTGGGAGAGGGATGCTCATCTCTAACCTGGGAGTGTCATCGCTCAGCCACCAAGTTCACTACACATCTCAAAAATAAGTTCTCGGCCTTTCCATATTGTGACTTCTTCCACTCCAAGTACTACCCCTGTAATCTCCTGCGCGTTTCAAAGCTGCTTGAAACAGCTTCTTGCTTTAGCGCTTGCCAGATTCCCCCCCAGCTGCCAGGAAGAGAGTAAGCAGCCGCTGCCTGTTCTACTTGAGAAATTCAACTGCCAAGTGGTTATTTACAGCGGGCAGAGGAATGAAAATGTTAAATGAAATCAATTGCTGGCAATGTGAAAAAAGGAAGGGGTGGGGGGGAAAAAAAAACCCAAACCCTTGCAAAATCAGGATTACGCTGGCTGGAAGCTGCAGCCACCTCAAAGGGATTGCAGACAACAAACAGCAGAATGACAATGGCACAAAGCTGTGCCCGTGTTGGCCCAGCCTTCTGCTGACTCCCACTTTTGTTTTTGTTTAATTTCCCTGTTCTTGTCCAGTTTGGTCCCTCTCTTGGCAGTAGGTGGGGAGATGGAAGAGTTTTGTGAAGGAAGCTGGATTGTGTTAAAACAGTTGTCTCAATTCATTTCAACACCAGGCTCCCTGCCTGGATTTAACCTGGAGGTAAATGAAAAATGAAAAACTAAATGAGCCCTATCTCCCTGATGAACATTGAATTTTGCCTTAAAAATGGGAATATCTTCCTTTCCTATCACTTTTGCAGGGTGGAGGTGGTGGGAAGGTTACCAGGAGAGGCTGCTGGCTGGTTTAGTTTTGGCTGAATCACAAGTCAACTTTTTTTACATTTTTTTTTTTTTTTTTGTGTGTGTGTCAATCCCTTCCTTTACATGGAAGCCTCAGGCTTCTCTGCTCCATCTCTACGGAGAGAAGTGAATCACAGCCTTGCATTGGGCAGCGTGGCAATTAATCAGCCGTTAAAAAGGAAGACCTGCTGTCTTACAAACCAATTAGAAGGGGACTGGTTGCTTGTGTAACGAACGTAGCAGGGTTACTAGTAAGTTAAAGACCCGTTGTGGAGAGAGGAGCTGAAATAAATCTCCATTACAGGGGTTTAAAGAATGCATGGAAACCACCAGAGCACAAGATCTTCCCCTAAACCAGGTATCTCAATTTGCAGCTGTACGTCGAAGTAAACGCTCTCCCCTCTCCTTGCCTTGCAGCTGGCTGAAGAAAGTGTTTTAATTCTTGATGATGAAGTGTTTTTAAAATTCCCTTTTCTCTTAAACGTTCACTGGGTTTCTGGGTGGGGGAGTGGAGAAGAGAAGGAGGGTGCATGGTGGCATGGTGGTCTGGCTCCTGGAGACCACCTCTGAGGGGTGAAGCGGCGTGCCAGGATGTTTCGCTGCCTCCCGGAGCGGGGACAGCTCTGCATGGCGCGGAGGGGAACAACGCAGGGATGGGGTCGCTGAGGCGCAGCAAACCCTGGAGCAGGTTTTGGTGCACTCTCCATTAACGCAGCACCTCTTTGATCTCATTTGCAGCACGGGGCTGCTTTCAGGAGCCGGGCTGATGCTTTTTCACAGCACTGCCTTGGCGTTTGTGGCAGTGTCGGCACGGGGCAGGGTTGCTGGCTGTAGGTACGGTCTGTGTCGCTGCGTCGGCACGCTGTGGCTTCTGCAGGGTTTACTCCAGCAGCTGCTGGAGCAAATCTCAAGTGTTTAGCTGGTTGCATCGGGCTTTCAGTTCTTGGCAGTTCTGCTAATGTGCTAATTTGAGCTGCTCCAGCCTGACAACGCGCTCCGTCTGCAGGCTGCCGATCCAAATGGAGCAGGGAGGAACCTCAGCTTGCTACCCTGAGCACCCAGCCGGGGCCTCGCCGTGGAGAAGGGCAGCACGTGGATTTTGGGACCAGTCCCCCGCGCCATCCATCCATCCCCCTGAGGACCTGCAGGGGTGGGATGCTGCCGCTGCAGAGAGGGAAGTGCCCGGCTGGGAGGATGCTCCAGCCCACCCATTAGTTGCCTGTTCAATACATTCTGTGTTTAGAAGAGGTGTGATTGCCTTCGTCGGACTGCTAAAGTAACAAGAAGTATGTTTAATTTTACCTAATATACTGTGTTCAGCTACTTAGGAGCAGTGCAAACTAGATAAATAAATCATGGCTTTGCTTCAGTCCTGGCAATGATTTTGCTTCTGCTCCATCATAGCATGAGGCCTATTAATTTCACTGGGAACGTGGGACTCGGTGTTTGCGTACCTGGCACTTACATTCAACAGCATTAACATGCAGAATTTTAATGGATCATTCTAGACCAACCAGGGTAGTTGTTGCTAATCCTTTTTTACAATTCCAGTAAGTAGGAATAATTTTAGAGTAGATTTGTGGTAGGGAGACTTTGTCTCTGTGTTTGTAGCATAAAATGTTGGATGAGCAACATTGGGTGGTGAGAAGGAACCTGCTTGATGACTGTAGGAAGGACACTTAACTTCTCTGCACCTCTGTTTTCCTGGCTCCCTTCATTTCACAATGTATTTTTTTTATTTGTGACTGTTCTTGAGAGCAGTATTTGCATTATTTCTACAGTTAGGGTGGCTGGGAGCATTGGCCTGTTCTGTCTGCCAACGCAATCTTGTACCAGTCTGAGTACGTGGTCAGAACGTCAGTCTGTGACAATAGGGTCCTTTCCTTACTGCTGAGGAAATTCTGCATTTTAGGGCAACTTCTACAAGAGCTTTGGGCTGATCCTGGCCCCACCACCAACAGACCACACACTGCTGTGTGAATGCTTCAAGTCAGGCCAAGTGGAGCACCTCTTCCTTGCCCTCCAGATCACTTGTCATGACCTCCCATTCCTGACCAGCCTCAGTTCAGCTAATTTCATCCTTATTAAACAGTCATTGTGGGCTTATGATTGGTAGGGCTGGTGTGTTTTGCTGAGTCAAGCCTTTAATTACACCAAGCTTATGAGTGCTCTGCAACCCAAGGGAAAGATGTGTCATCCATCCAGCCCTTGGCTCGTAACCAGGGAAAGCGTGCACTCCAGTTGAGAGGCACCTCAGCTGTGGTCTGCTGAGCCAGTCCTCAAATTGAGTTTGAAGTCATTAAGTGGAAAAGAAAATTTTTGTGACAAGTGAATTCCCTGAGCAGGTGACAAACTATAATGAAGCGGTGTGGTTTGGCTGGAAAGGTTTATGACAGCAGCTGTGTTCCCTCCCTCTCATGCGAGCTGTCTGGGCAGGAGAGGATTCATGGAAAACTGTCCATGTAGCTGCACGATGTGTATGGCAGCCTGGGATTAGCTTTCCCGGTCTTTTCCCCAAAACATTGCTGGAGATCCTTTGGGAACAAAGGCAGGACGGGGAACTATTTAATTGCCATTTGCGTTGTACTCTTCTTCCCTGCAAAATTGTGAAAAGCTTGTGAGTAAATTGCATGAAAATGATGTAATGTGAGGGCTCCAAGTTATTTAGATGTGCTATTGTTTGTTATATCTACAAAATTTCTTCCTGTTGCTTTGGTCCTATTCCTGTGGGACACACACAGCCAGCATGTGTCTGCAACGAGACGATGGGGGTGTTGGGGACGCAGCAGTCAGCGTGGCTTTCGCGAGCGGCTGTAGAGGTTCAGCGATGGCTGTATCGTAACCACGTACAGAGCACTTTCCAAAACGATGAGGGCACCGGGATGGCTCTTGCAGCATGGGGCAGTGTGGGTAGAAGAGCACTGAGGGGCTGGTTTTTAAAAGCCAAAGGTGCACAGTGTAAGAGCTGCTACTGACAGCAGGACGCCAGCGCAGGGCGAGTGGTTGCTCATATTAATGTGCAGGTAACCAGGTGCGACAGACCGCAGCGACGACGCTTGGACAAGAGGTGCAGGGGGTGAGGAGGAGGCTGTCTTGGCTGAGCAGCATGCGGGTGTCCTGGGCAGGACGGTGCCTGGCTGGCTGTAACTCCACTTCTGTGCTCTGTAGGCAAGAGATCTTTCTTGTCTTGGTGAGCTACTGAATAAAAATTACGCCTCTAAAATAACAGAGGGTGGAGAGGAGGTGATGGTCCTTAAAACGGGTGAAGTTTGGAGAACGCTGCTAGCCAAGAGGTTTTTGGGGTTTCCTCTGAGGTGGTGGCTGCCTTGTTAGAGGTGAGGCTTGCAGCACCACAGGCCAGCTGCTCCCCATTTATTTCTCCCCCCCAGTTACTGGTTATGCAGTGTGTGGGTGAGTTGGTTTTTGTTGTTTGGTTTTTTTTTTTTTTTTTTTTTTTTTTTTTTTTTTTCTTAGTACAAAGTCAACTGCTGGCTGCGCAGTGTTGCGGATTTAAGGGTTCCGTGCTCTGATGGGGGTGCTGCCAGCTCTGCCCAGGAGGATGAGGCACGTTCCTGGGGAGCAGCCCATTCTGTGGGTGCGCTCGCTGGTTGCAGAGGAGCCTGATCTCTGTGCTGCCTGCGTGGGGTGGGCTGTCAGTGACCAGCCCCTCACTCCCTGGGCTTACGCTGGTGCCTGCTGAACGGGATTTCTGCCACGAAAGGGTAGTGATGAATCACCCAGGCTAGATGCTGCTGTCTAAGGCCCCCAGCTGCTGACCTTCAGGACAGTTGGATTTATACCTCAGAGCAGGCATTGAATCCCTGATGCATGGGGCAGTGCTGAGCTGGGAGCCGCTCGGTCTGGTCTGCTGTCCATCCTACGCTGGATTGAAATATCCGGCTGTCTGCTGCTGCTTAGGCAGGCTGGGATCTCCAGCAGCCGCATGCAGGGTGGGAAGGTGGTGGATGGTGACCAGCTGTGAGGGCTCCGGTGTGCTAATGGATTTCAGCTGCTTTAACCAGCCTCACCTGGGACCCATACCTGCTTCCCTGGCCTCCGGAGCTTCATATGAGCTCTGGTCGCCATGTTCTCCTGAGCTGTGCTGGAGGTGTGCCTGTCCCTGGCCCTGGTCCCTGTGTGCTGGCTCCCTGGGTGGACCCCAGACCCATGTTGCAGGTCCTTGCTGCAGCCCTGCCTCTGGCTGGCTTTCCTGGATGGACCTTGGAGTGACATTGCAGGTAGCTTGGCATCTGACCTCATCTCCTGGATGGACTTTGGACCTACGTTGCAGGTAGCCTCTATAGCTCTGTCTGTCTTTGTTTTCAGCTGAGGTTGGTGGGTGGACCCTGGCTGCCCTGTGCTCATCCATGGTTCCTGAAAATTTGCTTTTCTTGCCCTTCCGCCTTCACAGCTCTCCCCTGTCCATGTGGTGTGGAAAGTCTGTCCTGTTCCGGTTTAGAAGGTGTCTTCCAGGCAGAGAAGGGGATGAGGATGTTACTTAAAGGGGTGCCAAAGGTTTAATGTGTGTAATGGGAATGGAGCAGGAATAATTTTTTGGAGGTGTTAGCTCTGCATACAGGGGTTGAACGTGGACTGGGGGAGGGCTCAACAGGAGCAAGTGATGCCAGCTGGAGACACCAGAAGCTTTTTAAAAAGAGCTTGAAGGCAACACAAAACCCAACACACTTGCATATTCCAAGCAATGCACGTAAGCAAGACTCACTTTTACATTTTTCAGAGCAGATTAGCGATTTTCTAATTAGAGAAAGAGCTGAATATTGAGCACTGAAATGGATAAGCGACTTAAAAAGAACACAGAAAATTGCAAAGTGAAATCACTTAAATCAGCCTTGTCTCCTCCTCCCTTCATGCTTGGTGTGCTGTTTATCTTTGCAAATGGGAGGAAAATAAATTCCCTGGAGCTGGCGCATACACATTGCTACCTGAATGCATCAGATACATCTATGCAGAGAGGTAAGAGCCCTAAACTGCAGATTTTTTTAATCGGGCTTCTGGACCTGCAGAAATAAGAGCAGAGCTGGATCCTGGGCTGGGACTTGGTCCGTGTGTCATAGTGAGCAGCCACTGTTTGCTAAATTCTGCTCTGGATCTGGCCATGGATTAAAGACATCCCAGTTGTGGAGGGTTGTTTGGCCCTTTGAGCGGTTTGAAGCTTGGTGCCTTTGTGAAGAGCAGAACGTTGCCTTGGTTGTGGTTCTGAATGAGTTCCTGGGGCGGCTTCCTCCTAGGCACTGCCCTTGAGACCCAAAATGTTGTTGGCCATGTGCTTCTAGCAGAAAGCATACTTTAAAGGCTCCTTTCACTCACCAGGCCTGAAGCCCTTCACCTTTTCACGCTGTTGCCAAAATTGGATTGCGCTGGTCTAGGCTGGTGCCTGGGCTTTGGAAGGGGCCAACACGAGGTGCTCTGGAGAGGTGCAGAAGGCAGTTTACCCCAGGAAATCTTTTCTTAGGCCTTTGTTATCCCAAAGGTAGGGAAGTGTTATAACTGTAAGGATGCAGGGCGGGGAGCGTATCTTACTGTGCACGCGGGCAGCGCTCAGCACACCGCAGCCACTGCTGGACCGTAAATAAATGTTAGTGGGCACTCTCTCTCCCAAAGCACTTATCACTGCTGCCATCCGTGTGGAAAGAGGAAAGTAAATAGATTCTTGGATTGTCTTAAAGGCAGAGGGAATAGGATAGGATCAGTCTATTGGATTTGTTGAATAAACTACAAAAATCAAGATATAATTCTCTGCAGACGCAGGGTAATGGACTATGTTGTATTTTGCATTTTAAGCGCTGGAGCATTCAAACCAAGCTGTCAAAAACTGGTGGGCTTGTTTGAATTATCCATGGCTTGAACTGGGCACAATATTTTTGACTTATTTATGCTCCAGTAGAATTTATGCCTGGCTGCAGCACACGTGGCGTGCTCCGCTTGCCCAGGGAGGTGTGCTCTCTGCCCCGCAGCGCTTACAGCAGGAATTACACGCTGGGGAGCCAAGAAGCTGCTTTGATGTTTGTCTAAACAGCTTGACCGTGCATCTGGGATGGCAGCAGTGGTGTCCCAGAGAAAGGGAGGTAGGCTGCTGGGTGGAAGGTCCTGGCGTAAATCCAGCCAAATTCACTCCAGTGTTTTGATTAAAATTTCCATCCGAAAGCCATGCAGCAGCGTGACCTGGTCCGTCAGCTTCACACACGCTGAGGACAACCCTCTTGCCCTTCGTCTGGCCAAGATGCTCAGGTGGGGAGATGTTACAACCCAGAAAAAACAGTGTTGTACTGGCATTGATGCTGCTTGTCCTCTTCCCAGGTCTGGGGACACAAAAGCATGGCACTCGGTTTTTGCCCTAAGAGGGTATGAAGTGTCTGGGAAATACTTTGTGCCCTTTCCTTTTAAAGGGGCCCTTTGTACTGGCCTTAAACTTAGGTAAGAGGGATTTGTGCATTCTCTGACAGCTGTGGGGAAGGGGAAACTTTTCCTTTTATTCTCTAGATGAAGATGAGAGGAGAGAGGCTGGCAGTGGAATGACCCATTGGTTAATAATGGAGTTGGCATTTGGGGGATCTGACTACAGTTCCTACAGGGTATTTTTAAGTATTTGGCCAAAAGCAAACACATAAGGAACCTGATGCGCACAAACAACGTGAGAAACGATCAGCCCTGCAGCAGGCTCTTGCCGCAGCTTTCAGCCGTCTGAAGTGGTATCGTTATATCCTGTGAATCGTGTTCCGGTTGGAAAGGCTTTGCTGTGCCTCGGCAGTTGCCTTGCGTGCGTACAGAGCACGTAACTCTCATATCTTCTGGCCACCTGTAAACGTAGAGAGCCTCAGAACGGTGTAAATTCACTCTTAATGTTCATTCCCGTTGCCTCCGCCCAAAATAGCTGGAGAATTGGATTTTTCAGCGGCATGGTTTGCTCTCCGGTGTTGGGCTGCAGTGAGCAGAGGTGTTACTGGGCAGCCCTCTCACAGCAGGTTTTGTGGACAAGAGCGGATGGTTTAGTTACAGTTGTGTTTTCCTTTGTCTTTGGGAAAGCAGATTTACAGTCTTTGGCATGTGCTGATGCTGGCAGGTAGCGCATAAGCCGATCCTCGCTGCTGAGGCCCTGTGTTTCAGGTGGCCTCCAGAATCACTCCTGTTGGATTTACACCCAGGATAGCGGCTTCCTGCTGTATGTGCCTGGTGCTGCTTTATGTGAGGGTGAAACAGTTTGGGTTTGATGCTTTTCTGCTAAGTGCAGCCCACTGGAGCACGTGTCTGATGCAACCTTGGTCATACACAGACCCTCTGGCACCGACACTTAAGAGTCCATGGACTAAAGGTTGTGGTGGTGGTTTTTTTTCTGTGGCTGTGCAAATCCTCACTTCCATGCACAGGCTCTGCCAAAATATGCTGGGGAGAGGGCTCGTGGCTCTGGGCCATGACTGTCAGCTCCGGTGTGGATGGTGGTGGGGCAGTGCTGCAGCATGTGCTGTCGTCTTCTTTAGTTACAGGGGTAGAAAGAGCCAGCAAGTCCCCAGTAGTACTGAGTCAGTAGGGCAGGGTGGACATCTGTCTACACATCACTGGGAGAAGATGTCCTCATGGCTGGGGCACGGGACCGGGTGCTGCTCGAAGGTGTGCCCTGCTGTCTGCAGGACCTCAGCCTGTGAGGATGGCCAATGCCATCTTTCTCTCGTAGCTGAGATGCTGGCTTGCAAAAATCAGGAGAAATATGGTGTGAAGGAGTTCCAGCAAGGTCTCGCCACCTTTGCCAAGTATCAGCCAACTTGCCCCACTCAGTGCCCAGGCGGGAAATGAACTTGCTAAATGAGTGTATTTACTGCAAATGAATTTGTACCAAATCTTGTATGTGCAGCAAAATCCTCTTAGATGAGCATCTGATAAAGGATTAAAACTATTAAATGATTAAAAAATCCTCTCTGCCAAATGGTGAAATACGCAGATTATACGCCGCTTTGTTGTTTTGTTTTTCTCCTTGGCTTTGCCACCTTCCTTGCCCGGTTTGAGGGGAGGGAAGGGAGGGATAAGGGGCTCTGTGCAGCCCCCGAGGCATAAGGGGTGCCAGGGAGGCTGGCGGTGTTGGGGGAGTGGTAGGGAACTCCATTACCCTTCAGGAGGGGCAAAAAAGGTCCCAAAAAACTCTCCCAGCTGCCTCCTGCTTTTCCAGGAAACAGATGGATTTCTCCTTAGTATGGAGAGCTTTCCTCATGGGAAAGACTGGGCATACTGGGAGGCTTCTGGGAATTTAGAAGCCAAAACTGGTGAAGCCAGGGAACAAGAACTCTACGGAAGGCTGTTCCAGGCAGGGTAGTGTCCCACATCAGTCTGCATGGGTACAGTCCCACCACAAGTCCTCTCCTTGTGCAAAATAGGGGATGGGGGATGAATTGCTTTCAGGCAGCTGCTGAGGGAGCCCTCTGCTCCTGAGCTGCCCGGTCTCTGGTGAGGAACCTCTCCGTTCATGGGTGGGAGGACCATTGAAGTTTCCTTTGGCTTTGGGACATGTCACCTTCCTTGTTAAGCTTCTCTGCAGAATGTCCTGGAACTCAGCAGCTTCCTATTATTTGCAACATCTGGGTTGCAGGTTCTGGCAGGTGACCGCAGGTCTGTTGGACGGCAGCAGTCAGGGAAGTGTCAGGCCACCTTCCCTGTCAGAACGTCACCCGGCTGTGACGCGCACATGCCACTGGTCACCTCTTGGGTGTACGTTGCCAAGCATTTGGGGCTTGCTAGGAGTTACCGTAAGGCAATAATTGAGACAGCAATCAAAGACTCAGTATCAGAAGAAAAGGGTCAAATGCTCTGTTCTGTGAGGGTTCCAGCTAAAGCTCCATCTGATCCTTGTCGTGCTCGTAAGGCTGATGTGTGCGTTGTCATCACCCTAAGCTAGTAGGTGCAAGAAGACTGCCTTGTTTTTGTGCCTGGTGACTCTTGGAGAGGAAAGTTTGATGGGAGAAGGAGTAGGGACAGGGTACAGGCCACTGAAGGTTGAAATAAGAATGAAACATGAGCCAGTCTGCTGTGAAAGGAGCTGTGCTGTGGGCTAGAGCAGAGTCAGGGTTCTCCTCAGGCCGCCTGAGGTGTGTTCCGTGCCATGGAGTTGGACCCACCAGCCCGGGGCTGCTGTTGAAAGTACCTGCTTCCCTTGTGCGCTGGGCACAGGCGCTGCTCTGCTGAGGATGTTTTGGGGTCAGGCTGGATGAGATAACCACTTCATTAATGTAACCCTGATTAGACAGTCGGGGACTGCACCAGTGTCCAAGTCATTATGAGCTGTCAGCAGCCGAGCGTTCAAGTGGAAGGATGGGAGAGGAGGACGGAAGAGCCAAAGGGGCTGTTGCAGTGGTGGTGTCAGCTCAGTATTTATGAGGGGGAATAAGCCTCTGGTGCTTTATGGCCTGTAAGACGCTGTTTTCTCTGAGTCTGATTAGATAGGATTATCTCAAGGGCTCGAATGGCACATCATTGATTTCTGCTCACTTTCATGGGGACATTCAGCAGCCCCAGTCTATGCCCCCTGTTTCCGAAATGCGAAGAGGTGGCAGCCGCTGTCAGGGGACAGCCTGTCCCAGGAGGGGCTGTTTGGAAGCATGCACCCCTTATTTAGTCTGACTGCAGCTCCCCTGCTTTTCTGCTCTGTGCCCTCCGTTTTGATTGCTTTTGGGCTGTTGTTCACTGTCTCCCAAAATCAAGAGCTGGTACGGTGACTCTGCTTGATGTTTCAAGGAGAGCTGGACAAGAGTCGGGAAGGAAAGAGATGAGAGAGGAATTCAGCAGCTCCAAGGGGTGACCAAGAAGACCAAAAGACCACCGTTTCTGGCTGGTATAGCACTGTGGGAGGGAGTCGTGGTCAGAGGCAGGAAGAGATGGGGACCAGATTTAGAGTTACTGGGCAGGTGATGAGTTTTCCAGCTTCCTGTGCCCAAGCCCTTATTTAGCATTCATCACCCATGTGGAAACCTTGTAAAAAACAATCCTGTCCCAGGTACCAAACTCTTGGAAACCTGTCCTTGTGGGTCCCAGAGCCCTTTGGGTACAGGCAGCCTGGCGCTGGCAGGAAAGTCAGGCGCCTGAGCCTGACCAAAGTGTGAGTCAAAGTATTTGAGAGCTGCAGCAGAGACCAGCCTCTCCCATTTGTGTGTTGTAGCTGCTAGCAGAACCCCCAGATGAGATGGGAAATGGCTTTTGTAGCTATCGTCCATACAGGCTGGAGGCTGAGGGGTTACAGAGCAGACTTTTCTGACAGGGTAACGGTCTTCTGGCCGCACGCAGAGAGTGTTTGTGCCGTGGAGCAGAGAGCCAGGCAGGAGAAAAAGGAGCGTAAAGACAGGCTTTGCTTTATCCTGGCAGGATATTAGACGCAGGAGAAACCAGTGCATCTTCAGCAGCGTTGGACTCGATTGCCAGGAGGAGAATTGCAGAATATTTCGTGTTGCTTGGCACATGAGGGTGAAGGCAAGGACAGCATGGAGATGTGAGGGCTTGAAGGGACTGGAAAGGGTTTGGACAGTGACCTTGTTGGCAGGATCCTGGGTTGCATTTTGGTTCCCGCTTGCCTCGAGGTGGTCAGCAATGGGTGGGGTCCTTCTGTGCTTCCCTGTGCATGGGGGATGGTGGCTCGTGAGCAGAGGAGCATCCTGACCCACTGGCCACCGGCATCAACAGAGGGGCTGTCTGCAGGAGAGGTTGGTGTGAGCTGCCGGGGCTGGCAGCGCCTCTGGGCATCTCCAGTAAAGTTCAGTGACTCTGTTCCACTTGGCATCACAGAGCCGATGAACTTCACAGGCTCAGGGGGCTCTAAAAGCACTGGCCTTGTTAGCTGGTCTCCTCTGGAAGCAGGGCCGAGGGAGAGCTGGGAAAGAGGAGCAGAGCACCCGTGGCGTGGCGGAAGGAGGATGTGGGTGGCAGAGAGCTCCTGGGATGGGGCTGAACTGGGGACCTGCAGACAGAGGAGCTGGCGTGGGCAGATGGTCGTGGATGCTGCGGTGGATTTGAGGGCAGGGAGCAGAGCACGTAGGAGAGCGTGGCAGGACCCTGGAGTTAACCATTCCTCCCTTGGACACTGCATTCCCCTTAACCTTCTGCTGCATTTTTTTTGAAACCTTTGAAGCCTTTTTCCCTCAGTTCATGTGAAACAGACAGACTTTTTTTTTTAACTTTTTTTTTTTTAATTCAGGGGAAGTGCTGGCACTCAGCTCCTGCTGGGAAAAAAGTGCTGGACCCAGTGCCTGCCAGTCCCTTCTCGCACCGTGTCCTGATTAGCGACTTGTGCCAGAGCCCATCAGCGCGGGCGGCAGGGCCTCTCAGGGAGCGCTGGATGGAGGGGAGTGTGGAGAGATCTCAGCCCTCGCTTTGAGCAGACCTGCTGCCTGGTTTACGAGTGCTGGCAGGGCACTGCCTGCCTGTGTCCTGCTGCCTCGCCGCGGGGTGTCCTGCCTCTCGCGGCTAGCTCTGCTGCCTGGGTTTCTTTAGCCCCTTTTCCTACAGTGGAGGCAGGAGCAGAACCAAGACAGGCTTCCCCTTCCCTCTGCCAGCGTGGGCTGAGAAGCTGCTTTCCTCCCTCGGCCGGTGCTCAGGATGCTGCCCAGGCATTTCTTCTGGTGGTGGTCAGGAGGCAGGACTTGGATTAGACGAAGAGAAGAGTGGACAGATTGCGAGTTATGCTGAGGCCTGCCAAACTAATTTCAAGAAGGCCCTCAAGGAGCCATTGGCAGCGTCCAGTCTGTCCTAACCCTTCAGCGTTGGCTGAGGAATGTCCAGGGCTTGCCACTGCAGTAGTGGGACCTCATCTTGGGCTCCCAGTCAACCCCTCAAAGCGCTGAGGCTGGATTTATCTTCCCTGAGGTCTGGAGGCAGTCAAAGCAGCTGCCAGACC
Source organism: Tetrax tetrax (assembly GCA_009806455.1). NCBI lineage: Eukaryota > Metazoa > Chordata > Aves > Otidiformes > Otididae > Tetrax > Tetrax tetrax. The sequence continues at coordinate 411,643 of WHYT01016888.1, forward strand.
ATTTCAGAGCTTGCAGTGTCAGCCTGGAGCTCAGATGGACACCAGGAAGCCTGCATCTAGTTCCTGCAAGGAAATTCCTCCCCCAGGGAGTGAAATAACCTGTGAAATAATTTTACTCCCATCCAGTGGGACCATTTGCTGCCTATAGCAACTGTAGGCCACCCATTCCTCTTCACTCCCACTTCAGTAATGAAAATACTTCGTTCTCATCCCTCTCCCCATCCTTGAAAGTTTTAATCAAATAAACCTGGCACACACGCTTCTGAAAGGAGGATGCTCTGTGTCAGCCAAAATCTGTGCCTGTTCCATTTTCTTCTGATTTAATTTTCCAGAGATTAAGATCCTGCTCATCTCCCCTCTCAGAACTTGGCTGCCTCCAGTTTATTTGTAGGTTTTACTCTGGTGGGTTTTTCCTTTCTGTCAGTGGCTTTGTTTTGAAAATCCTGAAAGCCCAAGAGTATTGATTCCCAGGGACCCAGCTGGCCATGAAATCAGCAGGGAGCTGTGCCTCCCAGACCCTGGCACCATGTCACTTGTGCTTGCCCCAGCTCCTGAGAAGTGGCTCGTTGTCTTCCTCCAAAGGCTTCCTCCTTGCCGGCGCGTGTCGCTGCTGAAGAGCGTTTCTCGTGTGAGTATGGTTTCTCATAGCAGGGGGCTGTCTCCTGGCTGCCTGCTCCCGTTTGTTGTGTAGAAAGTTGTCTGTCTTTGTTGCTTGTCCTTGTATGTGAGATGCTGCAGTCCCTTAACTGTCATAGTGGCCCTTTTCTGGGGGGCCACTACTCTCTACAGTAGTTCCGTATCTCTGTTGCGCTGGGGATCCCAGAACTGACCCAGCAGTCCAGGAGCGGCCTCACTGGTGCTGAGTGGAAGGATCATCTCCCTTGGCCTCTTGGCTCTTCTGAAGGCAGACCCGCATACTGCTGGCTTTCTTTGCTGCAAGGGCACATTGCTGCCTCATGGCCAACTTGGTGTCCACCAAGGCTCCCAGGACCTTTTCTGCAGAGGGAAAGGGGGAGGAGCAGGGGTTGTATTTCTGAAAGCCTGTGTTTAATGGCTGGATTGAGTGCATCTGTACCTCTCCCTGTTTGCATCCCGTTCCTGTCAGCTTGGCAGACTGATGGACTTTAGCTTCTACAAAGTGCAGGGCTGGTGGTCTTCTGCCTGGAGCCCCCCTGGTTTCCCATGCTTGATGCAGGGTAGGTGGTATGTTTGAGGGAGAACGTGTCTTCCACAGGGAAGACTCCTGTATTTGTGCCGCAGGGAAGCGTCCCTGGAGCTGACCCCCTGGCCGGCTGCTGAGGGCTGTTTTTTGTGAGGAGACAGAAACATCCAAATATTTCCAGTGCTCTTTACAGGCTGTGCAGATGTCTGGGGTCAGTGGTGACAAATTATGTAGATTCCTCCCCCTTCCCTCTCTCCTTTCTCATTTCCATTATCTGCCTTTTGTAGAGGCTGTAATTTATTGCATTTTGCAACCTTGTAATTTATGGCTTTTTTATAATTCCTCCCAAGCTTTCAGAAGTAACAGCTCCATGGACCCCAGTGCATTTCATTGTCGCACTGGAGGCTTTCCCACCTCCCCCTGCACTTCCACTCTTTTCTTGTAACTTGCCTGTTTACTTGCTAAATCATTATTGTGCACTCAATAAAAATTGCATTTAAAAAGTGATAACTGAAATGACATTTAACATGGAAAGCACTTAAGCATAATTACACTATATGCATTACATCATTTTGTGACAATTATAAAAAAAAATCTGAACAGGGTTTTTTTTGTTGTTGGGGGCTGTAGAGAGTGAGCGCTGGCATTTCATCACTTCTAGAAATGTTTTGTGCGTTTTTTGGTTTTGTTTTGTTGGTTTTTTTTTTAATTTTCACTGAAGGGCTTTGTCCTTGGATTTTTCTGCCTTCTCCTGCCTTGCTGGTACCACAGGTCTCTTGTGTCTGGTGCAGCGGCGTAGGGTGAAGAAGTCAACCCTGTCATTCCGAGGGGTTCAAGCTGCCATAACGTGCTCAGAGTTTGATGTGGTTTATTCCCAGCTGGAAATGTTGCTAGGGTTAGTTTGTTGGAATCAGTGACTTGAGCAGACGTGCTGCAGAGCTGCACCGTTGCCTGTGTGGGCACCAGGGCTGTGGTGAGGGGGAAGGGAGGAGGTGGCAGCCCCCATGGCAGGACCAGTTGCCCATTGTCTTGGTGGCCTGCTCGTGGAGACGGGGGTGGTGGTGAGTGCTGGCGTAGCTCTGGCTCCTGGCTGTGCCCTGCAGTGATTTTTTTTTTTTCTGAAGGGAGCTGTGGCTGGCGGTGGCAGAGAGCTAAACAGTTAATGTCCTTGCTTTATGCTGTCCAATGACTCCTACGGAAACAGGGGAAGTGTGCCAGCCCCTCCTGACCCCGTGGCTCGCATCTTCACCAATATGAGTACTTGATTATTAGATTACCTGCAAATCGCAGCTCCTTGACCATCTGCTGTGCGAAATTCCTCTGCTCGACCTGTGCATCTGTCCAGCCTGGCCGTGCAGACCGTGCTGAATTCCTGAGCGGATCAGCCCAGCTGTGGTTTCTTCTGACGTGCCTTATCCTGTCCTTTTCCTCCCTACTTGCTGCAGAACTTCTGAGTATGAAATCCTTCAGGGCGATCCTTGTTGCCTTTCTCCAGAAAGTGAGATGAGCCTGGTCAGAGAGCCATACAGGCTGCAAACCAGCTCTGTGAATCAGGGCCCTGTCTCGTGTGGGGAACTGCAACTGGAGATGCAGGTTGGAGGTCCAGCATAACTGGGATGGTTTCCCCAGTAGGAACTGTGGTCTCTTTCCCCTGAGCGTCCTGAGCTGCTTGGAAAAGGGCTGAGAGGCGGTGGACCTCTTTCTGCACCATGAGCAAAGTGCAGAGACAAGAACAAGGACCTTGAGTAGCAGAGCACAGGAAGATCTGAGAAAGCATTTGAAATCTATTGAACAGATGATCAGAGCCACAGCACTTGACATTCCAGGCTGCGTGTGAGGGACTTTTGGAGCAAGTTGAGATGGAGAGCGCATGTTTTCTGTGATTCAGAGCAGTGATCTTTAGGAAGCAGTGTCTGTGGCAGGTTTGGATACCGGTCCATGAATTGGAAGGGTAGTGGGCCTGTAGGGAAGTGAGAGGGGTAGGACAAAATGGAAGCATGCCTTTATTTAAAAAAGGAAGGAAGAAAGGGGAAAAAAAACCCCCAAGCCAGTGAGAACATTGGTGTCCATAAGCAAGCTCCCCAGCATGTCTAGAGATACTGTGTTGCTTTTCTGTGGTGGTGGTTGACTTGCCCTTCAAGTTAATAAACTGTTAATCACTTTATGGGTCATCTCATTCAAAATGTTCACTGAAGCGTCCCGAGGTTGAGATAAAGGAGTTTTGTGAACTCCGGAGGTTTTTTCCACTTTTTCCACTTTTTTCCACTTTTTCTGCAAATGCACACGTAACTGGAAACCATGCAGAGGCAGTAATAACTAATATAGCTGGGAAAAGAATCTCCTGGAGAGATTACTTTCTGCTTTTTCAAGGAGCAAAAGGCATTTCTGGCTGCTTGTATCTTTTTTTTTTTTTTTATTATGATTTTTCTGAGTTAAGCATAGAAAAAGGGAGGGGAAAAAAAATCTATTGATAAAATCCTCATCCGCTTGACAATCGGTCTCATCTGGGAGCTACTTGGTGTTATCTTGGCTTAATTCATTAGTAAGAATAAAAAAGGCATTAAAAATGGACATCTCTATTGAGAGCACTTAATTCTTTGCAACAAGAGTCAATTATGTCCTGTTGAGTCAGCCCCACGCAAAACCACTTGCTTGTGAAATGCCTCAGCCTGACAGCAGACTTGGAAAAATGAGGCGGAAGGAGGGCAGGACCCTACGCTAGCAAGGGACACTGGGAATTCCTGTTTCTCCGTGGATTTGCGCATTGCCTGCGTTGGGAGGCTGGGATGCAGGAACTGATTCCAGCAGCCCCATCGCCTGTGTTATTCAGGAGACTGGGTACCGGTTCCTCTTGGCTGTGTGAGCTTATGGCACTGGGTGTGCTGGGAGCACACCATCGATCGCTCGAGGCAGAGGATTTTTCTGGTGACCGCAGTGGTTTTGGTGAGTTGGATGAGGAGACTCATGGTAGGAAAGGGAACAGCTCTAAAAGGAGAAGCAAAGGGTGAAGCACGCTACAATTTTTGTGGCTAAAATTTTTGTGATACTTTAAGATGTATATTGATCATCCAAACACCCAGCGATATATGTGGTCTATATAATTGTGTAAGTTTTATTTATGACACAAAACAAAGTCAGTACTATTATTTATTGGTATAATGGCAAACCTGCTTTTCTGTTGTGTGATCACCTGAGCTCCACTGCAGGCTTGCCCAGCCTGGAGCACAGCGACGTGCAGGAGTGAGCGGAGCGCTGCTGCCGTGCTGGGGGCTCAATCCATGATCTGCTGGGCCTGGGAGAAGCAGCTACAGAATAAAACCTTGATGTTGGGAACATGAGGCAGAACCTACAGCCCTGGGAAATGATGATTTCCTCTTTAGAACTTGCTCCTTTGTTTTAGGAGGAAAGTTATAAAGCAGCATTAAAAAGCACCTGCTGCATCGTCATCAGACGTCTCGCCATTTGAGCTGAAATGTCTCGTCGGAAAGAATTGCCAGCCAGGTTTCCTTTAAAGCTGCTTGGGTTTCAGCTTTTGCCGCTGCTGTTGAGAGCAATGCTGATTAACATTCTGGGCAAAGGAAGGGAAATGCTTATGATTTGTAAATGCCACTTTGCTCTTCTGGCACTGTCCCTCCGGGAGAGGATTTCTTTCTTCTTCTGGTTTCCCCCCATCCCTCACCCTGTCTTGGGGTAAAGCTGATGGCTGGGCATACATTTTTCCCTGAAGCGTGTGCGTAACTTTTCGCCACGTCTACCTGTGCAACGGCGGGCGGATCCGTGTGGATGGGAGGGTGCGTGCCTGCGCACGGAGCAGGGACGTGTTGCTTTGAGCATGCGTGGACCTGCGGCTGATGCACGCGAGCCTTTACCAAAGGAGGAGGCGTGTGCCAGGCTTGTCCATGCTGCAAGTCTCCTATTCCCTTGATGATAAGCTACAAGCAAATGGGGATGAAATCAGAAATTGGCAACGTGCTATCAGGAGGGATTAATTTCTGTCCCTGATTAACTTTATGCTGGAACAGCAGGAGACTGATACTTTACCATACACGGGGTCTGATGCAACTTTTCCTTACGCAGAGTAGATCTGAATCCATCCCTAGTCCTGCTCTGCCCAGTTATGTTGGATCCGAGTGGCAGGACCATTGCTCTGGATGTGCAATGACAGGCCACATACGCGTTTCCTAATGCCAAAGGAAAGTACTGGAAAAAAATATCCACCAGAGTTTTGGGCGTCTGGCTTGAGCCGTACGAGTTTTGTTTCTGCTTGTGGTGGCTTTAATGCACCAATCTGTTTCTAGAGGCTCCTGGTGGAATACCAATACTCTCTGTTCATGTGCTACCTTTACTTTAAGGCTTCCAGACACTCTGCACAAATTAACCAGAAATTGTTTCGAAGTGGGAGGTCAGTGGGACCCTTCAGACACAGGAAGATGATTTGCCCATGGTCATGGAGGCAACGAGGTACTGTGTGTGTGGCGAAGGGGGAACACGGACCAAGTCCCCTCTCTCAGCCGTAAGCACCAGTCAACTGCTCCCCATCTGTGCCTAAAGCTTAATTAAGATCGCACGCTGTCGCAGGGAGAGTGCAGGTGTGGAGCTGAAATAGCGCTTTGTGCCGACAGCAAAGTGCCCAGGCAAAGCGGGGTGGGAGCTGTTCCTGCGGGAACAGATGGGTCTGGAGACAGCAGGGACTAGAGACCTCAAATTCTGGGAAAGAGCTGAAGAAGGCACGTGGGGATGGCAGCGTACATGCAGATTTATGTGCTGGTGTTTGGGTAGATGGGAGTGGGTACTTCTGGCTGCTCCAGGAGTGCTCTGGCTTTCATGCTGTGGGTGCTTCCCTGCTCCCTGCTGATCCTGGGGTGCGATGGGGACCAGGGGACAGAGTCCCTCCCCATCTCTGGGGCAGCCCTCTTGCGATCTTAGCAGTGTACATAGGCAATTTGTTGGCTTCTAGGAGCGATGCTGGTATTGCAGGTCAACCTGCTGTCTCTCTTTGGCCGTATGAAGAACAGAAACCCACAGTCCGTATGTACCTGCTCCTGCAAAGCCTGTGTGTCTGGCTCTGCCTGGGAAAGAAGCAGGCTGCCCTTCCTTCTTTGTCTCAAGCCTGCAACCCATCTCCTAGTGAGTAAATCACCTACACTACTAGTATGGATCAGCTGTATTTGCCTTGGTCCTTCTCTCGTGTTGAGGACCACCCTTCCAAGAGCTGCAGCTGACCTGCTCTGGCTGACACCAGGGAGAGGGTGGGAGAGCCCAGGAGTCACTGCTGCACCATTCACAGCTGAGGGAGAATTTGCCATCGTTAACCCCCCGAAATGCTGATCAAGCAAGTGGTGGCTGGTTTGGGGGGGAGGGTGCTCGGCTAGGTTGGCGGGAGATGGTGCAGCAGGGAGCAGCTTCTGCCTGCAGCCCAGCGAGCGAGTGCCTGCGTGTGGGAAACCTTGTGGGCTCTGTGAAGGGTGGGTCCATGGGACACTTCCCCTCTGCTCCCCACCGAGGAGTTGTCCATCTCTGGTCCTTCTTGTGGTGACGCTTGTGCCTTGCTTATTTGTCGCAGCTGCAGCTAAATGAGCAGCTGGCTGAGAAGAAGGCGGGTGCAGGGGGGAGGGCGATTTACAGCTCCGCTAAGAGGTCCCCACTGTATTTTCTCTTTAATCTGAAGGGCTCCTCAGCAGGCTGGTAGGGCTGGGATGTGACGGCTGCACCTGCAAGGCGCTGGGAGGCTGCGTGCTAGCAAATCCTGCACGGAAATAGCCTGGAGCAGGGGGCTGCAGCAGGAGACTGGGTTTAGCAGGCACATCTGACTGATGATGGCAGTTTTTCATTGGCATGATCATGTATTTTGGAGGCTATGAAGATGGAGAAGGTGAAAGAAGAGGAAAGGGTGGGACACAGCACAGACAGATGCCGTTGAAGCTCCCCATTGCTGCAGTTTTGCCGTTGCACATTGATCTTTACCTTTAGCTCCTGCTCTGTTACTTCACAGCAGGCTGCTGCCGCTCATCGCCCCGCTCTCGTCAGCAATCAAATCCGGACCTGGGATCCCAGAATTCCTCAGGTCTGCTCTTGTAGTTCCTGGCTGAGCACTCCTGGACTGTCTCTCTGGCCTGCCATCAAAAAATGCGTGCCTTGTTATGCTCAAGACTTGGGCTCTGGTTTTGCTCTGGTTTTCCCCCCATCTCACTCTCAAGCTGTATTGTCTTTCCCCCCAAAGTTCTGATTTTGGGCATCTGATCAAAAGCGCCCAGCTTTGACAGACACCTGGATATTTTAGTGACTGTTTTGAAAAACACCAGGGTGAAGACTCTACCAAGGGCATTTCTTAATTGTTGCCATAATTGTAGTTTGAACCCAAGTCACGTGGATGTGAGAAGCATTAACTTGTGGGAAAGAACAAATGAATTTGAGTTTTTGAGCTTACAAGAGTAGAACCTAAAGTAGGACAAATCTTGATGCACAGCAGCACGAGGCAGAAGTGCCTGTTCTTCATTAATTCCGTGTCTTTGCACCAAGAACACTGTTTTAAATCACAGCAAAGGATTTTCAGTAAAGGCATCATGAAAAGTTTTCAAGTAGGGTCGTGATGCACAGAGCGTTTTGCCTTGTGAGGTGCAGGGATGTCCATTGCTGAATGTCTTTATGAACAGGTCAGAGGAACATGCTAGGGATGAGATAACTGTGGTGGTTATGTTAGCGGTGACACGTTCGTGGTACTACCTTCGGCTGGGGATACCTGAGAGGGCTGGGACTATGTGAGCCGATGAGATCCCTCCCAGCCCCATTCTCTGTGATGCTGCAGAAGTTTCTGAATCTTTTAGTGGAGCCTCTCCATTTGGACATTGGATCTCTGGAGGTTGCCTTCAGAAGAGACGTCCCGTGGGATCTCTGTGGGTGCCTGTTTGTCCTGTCCCTGTGCCCTTCCAAGACTGTGCTGAAAAATAAAACCCGGGCTGGGTTTCTCAGCTGGAGGGTTTGGTGCTGCTGCCTGCATCTTGCTGGTGGGGCTTTGGAGGTGGAACTAATTGGAAAACCTCAACTTGACAGGACTCTGCAAAGAGTCACCTCTTTATTAAAATCTTCAGGTATGTGGTGTATTTTTGTGAAAATGTCAGTTTCTGGACCCCAGTGGCTCAGGGTGTGGGAAGCACTAGCAGGAGAAAGGATGAGTCTGGAAATGTGTGGGAGAAAGCTGTCTACAAATGTGTTCTTCATATCCTGTGGGGATGAGGAGAAGCTTTATGAGCCTATGACACCACAGAGAGGACTTAATGTTAGATGTAGGTACTGACTTTCCAGCAGGCTGGCTAGGAGATCACTGGAAGCCAGGTAAGCCTGGGTTCTCCACCACCAGTAGGCAAAGCAGGGCTTTTGAATGGTGCAGGTGAAGTAGATCTTGCATGAGCCAGAGGCATGGGTCGGACAAGTGGGTCTCTTCCAGCCTTGCTTCTAGCTGTGCATTTACAGAAATGCTTCCAGTGCTTGAGTTTAGGGAGAAAAGCTTGTAAACGTGAATCCCTGAAGATCAGAGAGAGCCCCCAAAGCTGCATCAGAAGGTAAATCAAGAGAATTGCAAAGTTGCTATTTCTAAAAGCAATAGCTTTTCAATTTCTTTAAAATAGATCATTACTCTGCAGAAAACTGTTGCAGGGGTAACTGTTGACAGTGCTGACTTATGCTGGCCTAGATTTCAATTGCTTAGCTCTAATAAGAGATTTAGTTTAATTCCATGTCAGTGGAGTTATCCCAAATTTGCATCACTGCAGCTGAGAGCTGAATTTAGCCAGTGGTAGTCATCAATAAGAATAAAAGGCAGTGCGAGGTAATTGTTACTCTTTCTTGCGTCGTTAGAAGGAAAGCCTGCAAAATATGGCTGGGAGCTGTGTTAGAGGCTGCACAGCCTCTTTCCTCAGCCCTTCCTACAAGAAGCAGCAGCTTTTCTGGCACAAAAGATAAAGCTGTTTTGGGAAAGAGGCCTGGTTATTTATTTAAAGTCAGGTCTCCGAGTTTCCCGGGGTGTTGTAGCGCTCGGTGTAGGGTGAGCAAGGGAGCTGTGTGCTTGCAGGGAATGGGGAGCAGCCTTTGGCAGCCCTGCCCTGGGCACCGCTCCTGTCCCTGTGCTTTGACAGAAGAGGCTGGTGAAATGCTTTCCTTCTTCTCTTGTAGCAGTGGTGGTCCCTTTCTCATCCTCCTCGCTGCCAAGGAAACTGGGTGCAGTGAGATCCCTTTTTTGGGTCTGTATTAGGTTCTGTAATTTCAGTGTCCTGAACATTTAGCCTTGGAAAAGAAACAGCATAATAAAGGAAAACCAAGTTTTAAACCATCCAGCAGCTGTGAGAAAGGCAGAACTGCAGCCACACAGAGGCCAGGGGTGATCTGAGAAGCAGAGTTTTTTGCTTTATCTTCCCTGACCATCCTCACCTTCTTCTCCCGTTCATCTCATTCACAAACCCTCCCTCCCTTCCTAGGCTTCCTGCTCCATTCCCTCTCTCCAAACCCTCTGTCGGTGTCCCCTTCCTTCCTCCTGCCTGAGAGCACTTAAGCTTCTTCCAGTTAAACTGAGGATCCAGTCCAAAATTAATTTGAATCCTTGCTTACAGGTAAACCGGTGGGAAATTGAGTGCAGTTGAACCAAGCATGTTTCTGGGAGAGCTTCACGTGGAAGGATTTGCACCATCAATGCAGCTTTTGATCTGACCTGTCCCTTGCTTCAGTGCGGTGTAATTTCATTCTCTTGGGAACACTGGTGTAAACCCAGTACGATCCACTGTGCAGGGGCACCGGTTCTGATAAAATAGTATAAAGCTGAAATATAGTAGGAAGTACATCTTTAGCTGTGACAGCATCCCTCCCAGGGTGCACCTGGGGTATTCTAGGTGCAGTTTGTGTGATGCTGATCTGAAATACAGCTGTTCTGTACAGACATGACTTAGTCAAACTGATTAAACACTACAGATATCTTGAAGGAAAGCCGTTGAGATTCCATCTTAAAATACTGTATTTTCCTTACTAAAGCTATTGTTATGTCCCATATAACCAAGAGAGCAGCCAGAGTCAAGGACTGGGTTGTGTTGTTTTTGTTTTGTTTCTGTTTTACTGTACAAGTGTATATCTTTAGAGATTGTGTGATCTCTGAATGTGTTTGTGCATTGGTCTGAGATGCTGTGGCCATTCTCTCCCTCTCACATAGCATAGCAGGCTCAGGTGGGCTCACGCCCTGACCTGGCAGCGAGACCCACGCCATCCAAGTGGCTGTGAGCGTGCAGAGGTGCCTGGGCAGAGCTCCCATCCTGGCTGAGACCTCACATGTTCAACTATGCAGTGATTTATTTTTGCAGCCTTTTATCTAACAGGAGAAGACTGAGTTTGAAGTTGTGTAGTACTGAATTACCTTGCAGAAGATTCACTCTCTGCAGCCACCCAGGCAGGTCTGTTGCTCTGAGAGCTCCCTGTACAAGGGGTTGAGCTGCTGAAGACTAAAAGCAGCTTTCCAGGCCGGGAGAGGTTTTCTATAATCCAGGCTAACCACGCATAACCTTTTATCCCTCTCTGGTTGCTGAGTTATGCATAGCAGTCTCAGGTCTGCTGGGGGGCTGGCAGGCCCGGAGTCTCAGCCGTAGAGGCTCGTGATGCCAAGTTGAAGGAGCAGAAGTCCAGCCGGTGCCACAGAGGTTGGGAGAGGTGGGTGCTGGGGCAGGACAGGGAGCACTGGAGCAGCTCCCTCTCCATCGCTGGTGGAGGGGGCTGCCTTCCTCTCATCCCCCGTGTCCTCTGTGGCGCTACTGCCTTTTAGGGGGCTCTTTATCGAGGGAAGGAGACCTTAGTTCTGTGGTTTGTTTGCTTCAATTATAGTTGACCTTCCCTGAGGAGCAGCAAAACTGCACGTTTCCCTGTCCTGCGTCCACAGGAGAGCTGTGGAGAGCTGCTCGGAGGGCGCTCGCCTTTTATTAGCTGGGTGGAAGGAAGGAGCGCAGCAGGGAAACGGCACCGTGCAAGGAGAGGGGGAGATGGAGTTGGTAAATGTCAAGCTGTTTGCCTCCGGCGCCCGCTCGAGTGCATCTGCAGGCTGCGGGAGCAGCGGCACTCGCTGAGGATGAGGCAGAGGTCGCGGTGAGGGCAGGTCAGGCTCGGCGGGAGCCGGCTGAGGAGGCTGTGCTCGTGGAGCCGTGTCATCAGGGCTGGTGGCATCTGTGGTACCCACTCTGCGAGCTGGCATGGGGCAGATCTGCAAAACCCTCGCTGGGATGTGGCACCTCTGCTCAGCTGTGACTGCTTCCCTTTGCCTTCCCCCCTCCTGACTCCTCCACAGGGAAAGCTGGAATCTGTCACCTTCCTGGCTGATGGCTGCTTCTCCAGAAGGCCATCCCTGTACTCTCTTCCAGTCCCCATCCCCCTCGTCCCTGCAATGGCGTGTGACCCGCTCCGTGCAGCGTGGTACAGCAGCACCGATCGTCCTGGCGGGCTGTCAGCGAGGCCGCTACCGCTCCTATCGCTGCCTGCTTGATTATCCCTGACGTGGCGCCGAGGCTGACATCTCCTAATGTAATATAGACACCACGATGATTACCATCGTTGCAAGACCTGTAAGCACTAGACAATGAAATTTAACAACGGTAGGTGCGGCGGGGACGAGGGGCGAGATGGGAATCGTGCTGTCTCTGCTCTCTGCCTGTGGCCCTGAGCAGGCTCCATCTCCTTGCAGTATCTCTCGTGTTCCGCACTGCTTTTCCTCCCTGTTACCCAGCCACAGTGCTCCTTGCTCGGCCTGGACCATCTCATGGTGCTCCTGCCAGTCGTTTATGTCACTGGGCAATGCTTCTCCAGCATCCCTCTTATCAGAGGGGTCTGCTCCGTGTACCCAAGGCATGAGCGTGTGTGCTCAAGGGTTCCCCCCATTCCTCCTCAGCGATACCCTGCGGTGTGGGGAAATGGCAGGACTCCACCGCAGGTGAGATGAGGCTCAAAACGGGCCAGAGCCACCGCTTGTCTGGTGGAGACCAGCAGATCCTGAAGCCCCAGGAGAAGCGCTGTAGGGACAGGTACTCTGCTGCCGTGTGTGTTGTACCCGCTAATTCCCGTTGCGGAGACCCTGTCTGGGTCACTGCGCGGAGCTGATCTGCACGGGCCTGGCTGCGGGAGCCGGAAGCATCCCCCTAAGCAGAGCACCCTGCACGGAGGTGCGATGCTCCGGGAGCGGGAAGGCAGCCTGGCCTGTTGCTGTGCGTGGTGCTTTGCGCTTTTGCAAACAGGCCAGGTTTGCACTGCGATTAAACGCTGGTGTTTGGACTGTGGCTGTCCAAATCAGGTGTACTGGATTCATATGGGGGGAAAAAAAAAAAATTCTGGATGACTTACCCAGACCAGACACAGCTTCTCTCAGATACAGCCTGTATCCTGGTCCAGTGGGACTGGGAGCTGCTGGGGCCACCAGCTGCTGTGTTAGGGCTCAGCTTTTTGTTGTGAAGTGGGATGGAGGGGGGGGTCTTGGCATGGAGATGATGCTGTGCAAGCACAGCAGAGTGCTGCCCCTCTGATTTTGGGGAAGGACTGCTTCTTGGGGGCTGTGAAATGGAGCTGAGGGGAGGAGAAGGGGTCTGGTGTACCCCACCATCCCAGCCCTCCTGTCAGTGTCCTCCCTCTTGTCCCAGGTGACGAGGCTGGAGACTGCCCCTGCTGCTGCTGTGGAAACAGCAAGGTTGGGGCTGATGAGACAATTTCCACTTTCTAGTGGTGCCCAAAGGCACATGGGCTAATGGGAGCTCCCCTGGAGTTTTTTCCTTCATGTTTTATCATCAGATACCTCAGCCCATGGGACGGCGCTGGGTCCTCTCGTGGCAGCTCGTTGAGCAGCGGTTTTGGTGCTTGTGGGAGTATTTCTGCACCCTTTTCTGCTCCTCCTCAGGCTGCCCAGATTCCTGAGGCTGGGTGCGCTCACAGGGAAATGGAGAGTGGCAGTTCCCTGGGTATTTAGGCACAGAGAGAGCAAATAGCAGAGATGAGCATTATTTGTTGTGCGTTGGCAGGAAGGCAAAGAAGTGAATTGAGGGAGTAGATGTTCTGAGGCGGTAGCAGACCTGCCTCCTCAGTTGTAGAGCTGCTGCTGTGACCCTCTATTGGCAATTGGCTGTGTTGCCAGCTTAGAAGTATTTGGGATTAAATTCTTCATGTTGCAGGTTGTCTTGAGCTGTTTGATTTTTCTCACTGCTATGAGCCACCTTTGGTTTTTGGTTGTTTTTGTTTTTTTTTTTTTTTAAATTTCCACTCAGTCCTTTCTGTCGTTTTGCCTGTGTTACTATTTCCCCCTGCTCTTGCCACTTACTAGTTCACTCT